>OV725077.1:102903248-103503248 GCA_928085145.1 Nezara viridula
GTCTCCGTTGTGAAACGATTATATTTTTTATAAGGAGGGACTATTTTGAAAATTTTGCATTTAAGCACTTTCGTTATATTTCAATGGAGAAAAGGCTCGCTTGATATTGAAGTCCATTTAACTCTATGTTAATATAACGAATTTAATCAAAATCTTATTTGAGAAAATCATAACTTTGTTATCTGGACTCAGTGAACCTCATATTTTGTTGAATATTCCATGATCGAATTACTTTATCTGACTATATAATTGATATATGGACAGTGAGAGAAAGTAAAAATCCACCTCATCCGTTTTCGTTTAGATCAATAAATAATGACCCGCGTACAAGGGTTTATTGTCTGAATCAAGTCTGGTTCAACAAATTTTCTATTGTGGATTTGACCGATGTATCAGTGCTATATCTTTTTGCGTCTTAAGCAACAATAGTTGTTTAGTTCGTAAGTTAATTGATTTAATTGATTAAAAAAAAAAGTGTATACTGAGAATATTTTTGTTTTCCTTATAATTATTTAATGGTTGTCTTATTTTTCTAATTCTTGTGATTACAGAAATTAGTCGGCAAAGATTGAACTTATCGAATTATACACGGGAATTTTAAATACATATAATTAGCATCAGAGTATGCTGACAAATTCCAAGGGCAGAGCTGGCGGAACTGAAGTGGTTTTGCTCGGTACAATTTTATTCACTGTTCAGGAACTTCCTAATGTATTTATACTTCTTAATTCTGTTGTTTATATTGTTTTATCATAAACATCTATGAATAACAATATTTCTGAGTCAATCTGTTTTCTTAAGAATATTCCATTTATAACTTATTTATACTTTTAAGGATAAATGTTATTATGTACATAGTTATGTTATATATATATATATATATATTTTTTGTATATAGGTACATAATAAGATCTTTTAATTAGTGGTAAAATATATATATACCTATTATATCTTTGTTTGCCGGAATCCGTTTTCTCAATCTCTACCCATCTTGGGCTACTGCTTTCCAATTTTCAGCATGAAAATCTTCAGCATCTTTGTTGATTTTATAGCTGTGGCATTCATTGTTGTGTAAAGGCCTCCTGGTGGATAGCTTCGAACTAAATGCCCCGTCCATCTTAACTCCCTTGGTGCAACATCATGAGATAGTGACTGACCAATTTCTTTTAGCCATCCTTCTCCTTCATCCGTGAAGGTTCTGATTCCACATAGATTCAATTATTCTTCTTTCGAATCTCTTGATTCAGCTCACTGGAGTGCCGATTAAAGGCCAGGTTACGGAGCTGTATAGCAGACTTAGCTTGATCAAGGCGTTGTACTGCCTTTATTTGAGATTTCTGTAGACTTTTAAGAATTTCAGTACTCTTGTAATTGCTAACTTAGCCGACGGATTTGCTCTACTTTGGTCAAACTTCTGGAATCAAGGTGAGGTAAAATTCAGTCTTAATTTGATTGGGGCATTAATTCCGGGTATACCTATTCTAAGTACTGTAACTGGAGGGCTGTTCCAACCAAACAGGACTCCAGTAACTTTCTTATCTACTTTTGGTCGGCCTATATAACAGTTTATTTGTAATATTATAAATAAATCGTAAAATAGCTATATTAAATAATGACAGTAATACTAATAACAATATTATTAAATACATCAATATGCCGATACATACTTCACATCACTGTTCTGCTTTGCTCTTATATCTTGAATGCGCAAAACATCTTTGGTTCTGGTTAGAATTCTGTTCAGAGATTGAGGGAGCAATTCCAGCAAGGAATACTCCCCTGCCAATACTTGTCAGGCGTTGGTATACACTGGACATTCACAAAGCAGGTGGCAGCGTTCTCAATTGCCCCGCAAAAACAATTTGGGCACTCTCTTCTATTAATAAGGGATTGCTACTTCGAATTGATATCTCCATGTCCTGTTAGAAGTTGAACTGTCCAAAAAGTTCGCCTCTATGCAGGAATTCTCAACCCTTATCCTGACGTCTGATGAAAGTATCAATAAATCATGCAAGTATGCTAGTCTGCCTGTTATTCTCGTAAGAGAGAAGAAAGTTTTGTTCGGGCTTGTTAATTGCTGGTTCTCGGTTAGTTGATTTTTTTTTTGTTTACTTCTTCCTATCGTTGTTGTAAACAACAGTAAAGTTGTATCGTCCTGTTGTCTTATATTATTGAAACGTAAGTAAACCTTATATATTTATCACCTTACTTATTTATACCTCATTTATCGATTGTCATCTGTTATTCTCTATCTACCGTTTTCTTGCTTATATATCAAAATGATTAAGGATATGGATGGTAAATATATAAAATAAAATGCTCATATATTCCACCTGACATTGTTATGCAACTGCGGAAACGAGTAGCAAGGCTAAGATACAAGTGCAACGGCTTTGCGCCACCTGTCACCGTAGCCGCCCTGACCTTGTTAAGCTCCGGAGAAAAAGTAAACCCTTGAGGCCTTAAAAGGACGAACGTAAGGACGTTTAAGGCTCTCATTAATATACTCATATAGACCTAAACGATGGAAGAAAAATCGACGTTAACTATCAAATCAACTATGTTCTTACCGTTATACTGGCGGCAATAAATGTAAAGTTTTACCTATATAAACGAATATGGAGTCCTCAAAACCAAAATCATCGTTTATTCGGTCGCTCGATAGATGAGTTAAACTGGTTTCTTCATTGCTGACGTCTCTCGCGGGATTCCATATAAAGTTAAAATGTAAATCAAGGTGGTAGCCTTGTTCCCATCTAGCTCCCTTTGTCCTGTTTCTAGTTTTGCTTATTTTGAAATCAGATAAAATAATAGAATGGAAGCTTGGTTTTCTTGTGGGATATTAATTTAAACTAACATTTTGAGATATTCATTAAATTATGCTATATTAAAATTTACTACCACAATGAGTAAACATTGTTAGATGTAATATATATTTATAAGTTTGCTATTTAATACTGCAGATCTGCGTCATAGGCTTTATACAAGAAAAATTGCGGATGTAGCGTACTTTTCTTTATGTTAATTGTCTTTCATGCCTGAAACAACTTATTAATTATTGATTATAACTAAATATTACTTGAAGAGATATATATTATCTGGTATCTTTGCTTGGGCTCTACCGAACTTCACACTGAATTTTAGTAAAATTAAAATAAAAAAAACATCCTCAAGAAGCAAGGAGCAAATTCGGTCCTGCAAGTTGTGAAATCCATATGAAGGACATAACTCCTGCAACTAAATACCGTTAATCTTATTTTAATTAAATTTTGAGGAATTGTGGATTAGAACCTAGGTCGTCTCAAATAAACTCCATCATATGTCATAAACTAGTTTTGTCTGCGCTTGAGCAAACTCATTTTCATTGATTCCAAGTCGGAGGAAACTTAAAGAGTTTAGAGTATCCATTTTATCAAATCCAGTCCACTACTTTTACTTAAGAATGAGAAAATGTATTTTCCCTGACAAAAGTATATTTAAAAAACCGCTCGATTTTGATAAAAAACTACAGATCGTATTCTCAAAAGACAAATAATTTCGGTTACATTGAAATACAGGTGACAAATGATAAATAATTTCGGTTACATTGAAATACAGGTGACAAATGATAAATAATTTCGGTTACATTGAAATACAGGTAACTAGTTATGTCCTCAAAGAAATGGCCGCACTTAAGATCCTTTTTTTAATCGTGATTCTTTTTTTTCTTGTTATTTTAATAGAATATTTTCTAATGCAAGAGTTTCTGTAACTAAACTCCATTTTTTCACATTTATATTAATATTTGTTAATATAATAATATTTTATTGGAATTGTTCTGACTTTTTATTAATATATATTTCTTCTTCTTATGAACTCTTATACATTTTTTACTCTTTCAGTTTCAAGTCGCGTCCGTCCTTTATCTTTATCGACATTTCAATTATTCTTACGGGATCTGCCAACACCTGTTTCATTTATGAATATGTTGCAACTTCGTGCAATACACCTTCTTAAAATGATCTTGTGAGATCCTAGCCTGTTTTTGTTTATATACTTGCTCATTTCTCTTACTGCTATATATTTTAATTACCAATTTCTAAAAAAAAAACCAAAATCTGGAAATATCAGAAATATGTTATATTTATTTTTATTTATTTAATGTTTGTATCTCTGGGAGAACAATATGTGCTATGAAATTTGATTTTTAGAACATTGCACATTGAAAAGCATAGAGAGGACTAAAGTCTTAGAACGTTTTGTTAATCCGTGGTATAGACCCCTTTTTATAAAATTATTACATCTGGCTGAAACTTCGTAAATATAATTTTATTACAAAATCGAGTAAAAAAGCTGGCCTACAAAAATATTGGACAGTTTAGCCTATGTAACCTCGTTATTTTAACAGTTTGGGAGTGTAGGTCACGCCAATCGGCTAAAAAGTTTTGAAGGCCACCATATTTCCGACTCTGTGATCAACTTATCTTACGATTCAAGTCGAAAGCAAATGGGTATTTACGAGTTTTTAGTACCTAATTAAATAAACAAAGTTGGTCGACCTCCAGAATGAGAACGCCCCAATTTCGAGGATTTTCGTAAATAAAATATTTGTTGGTTAAGATGTTAATAATTTGATTAAAAGGACTCTGTGCCACGGACTATGTATGCTAATATTCATTAATTTTTCAGCTTTTCATTGATTTTCGCTTTAATTTGACGAAAATTTGTTTATTCTTTAAAGCTAATGCTTTATACTGTTTAGTTTAATTGGGTGTTGCTATTTGGAGTTCATTGAAATAAAACAATAAGGGCAGTTGTTTATATAATGGATACTAATGGTTTCAGCTTCATTTAAATAAAATATTTCTAACACAGAAGAATAATTACAGATTTTGCAAAGAGCGGATATTATTGGTGTTTTTTTTTTCTATATTGTTTAAAATAAATGTATGACATTCAACGATTCAGAGTTCTATTCCGTCATCGGTATATGACTGTAATATAAATAGTATTATTAAAATGCGAATTTAATATAAATATGGTAAAATATTTTTTTTTTTTTTATTTGCTTTTATTTAACGTCGCATCGACTGCCATGGTCATTAGCGACGATCATTCTTCTTAAATATAACTTATCAATTTTATTTTTCGGATGTACTTCAGCGTTTTTTCAATACCAGTGTTTTCCTTGTACGGTGCCTTGTCTTCAATTTGGAGTTCGATTTGCTGTTTCCGGAACTTTTTGCACTGGAATATGTGTTCAACTGTCAGATTAGCATTTTCACATACCTCACATGTTGGTCGATGTAAGCCAAGAAGTAGGTGGAGATGGGTCAGTTTGGTATGTCCAATTCTGAGCCTGCTTATTATAGAACACTCTTTAAAATATTTTATAGTATAACATAATAATAAAAAGTTAAAAGAGCATACAAATTACTCCATTCGAACATATTGGTAAGACTGAGAATACAATGGGGAATAAAAATCATATTTGTTTGAAAAAGCATATATCTTTATATTAGCAGTGATTTCTTTTAATTAAGTGTGAGCATGTGATTTTAATAAAACTAGCTTTACTATGGTGATATCTTAATGATAGGACAAAATACCGAAACGTTGAATGTGATACATTTTCATTTTAAATCATAAAAACACTAAAGAAGGAGATTATTATTCACATCCTAATACAAATTAAATTAATTCATTATAAAGTTGAATTTTAATTATGTTGTTATTAAACTTTTTTATTTTTGTCAAACGTTTTTCTATGTTCATAACCATTGTTGTTTATAACTTCACTCCCAAATGATATAAGTATTATAATTTTATTTGACGGCGCTCATTTCGCAATATTACATTCCTTGACTGTTCATTGGGAAATTCCGTGCTCGGATGTCAGGTGTTTGTGTTAGAACATTCATGTTCAAATCTTTCATATTACAAGCAAGGCCAACCCTGTCAAGAGGCGAGAAGCCCTGAAGCTATATGAACAAAACACGTGATCGTATTTGCATCTTTTTTTTTATTTCATTTTTAATTTATTTTTGTTTTAGTTTGTGGAGCTTGCATTCTCATTTCCTCAGAAATTGAATTGATTTAATAATTAAATCGATGTCCAGATAATTATCTTCTATGAATAAATTTGAAAAAAAAAATCCCATTATTGTAACTCAATATCTACTTATAAAGAATGATCATCCACCAGGATCCAGAAGTCATACCGCTCTATATTTCTATTTCTCTCAGTATGTGCCCTATCGCAACCTACTGGAGGCAACTCACAGCGACCAAGACCTAGGACCAATGATCCTAACTCGTTTACATTAATTGTGAATGTCTATGTGGTATTCCAGATGTTTGGACCATGGAGGATCTGTTTCAGGATAAGAAATATAGTTCCTCGTGTGTCTGCTCTGAGCAGCCATAATCCATGAATCTATGAGTTCACCGGGACTGAGAAGAGGATGGGGATTACCGCCAGTATTGAATCCCAAACGCACCGGAACTCGAACTTGTAATCTTCAAGTTATCTGGCTACTAGACCATGCGTGTATTTCAAACGTGTTTATCCTCTCGGTCTCAACTCCCCCGTCAGATTAGCCCAAAAGAGATTTGCTATGGACCTACCAAAAATTTCTCCGAAACTTATATTATAAATAAATATGATTCTAATTACAAGAAGATGGTAATTTCCGTGCCATATATATTTTATTTTAATTTCACTGTCGATTATGTGTATATTAGCTGTTAATTTTTATCCGTATTTGGTTACGTTCTCGGCTGAAGAAATAAACATAATTAATTTAATTAATCGCTTAGCATCGGAATATAGTATGCAGTAGCTTGATACGTAAATCATGAAGAAATTTTTGCAATTTATAGTAATATTTGGCTTTTTTTTTTTGTTTGGCAGATATTTCAATTTTCATACTTAATTTTTTATTTTAATCTAAGATTATTCTTTCATTTTATAATTTTCTAAAGAATTATTTTTCAATGAAATTTCTGTTGCTTGTTTTATACTATGAGGCTATATTGGGTACTTGTATAATCCTTAATCTCATAATTACGTTTAAAGTTTGATAATTGAAGGATCAAGTGGATAAAGATGATAAGCGACGCTTTTGGAAAAATTGAATTATTACTGTGATTAAAGTTATCAAATGATATCTTTTTAATATTTCTTCCTTCTAGTAACATTATAGCAATAGTTAGTTCAGAACTAGGTTGGTGATCGAGCTATGTGCTTTTAATACGGTGTTCAGTCACTAATTCAATCGTCAGTTTATGTTAGATTTTAATATTTTGATAATCACCTAAAAATGGTTGTATATTATATTGTTAAATTCAAAATTATATGTTTTATCAATTTATGACTCGGCTTTTTATAAGTCTTCTTTGTTTACGGTTGCTCATAGATGTCTCATCCAAATATCTGTTTTTTGACAATCCTTCTAATTTTGCTATATTGTTTCTATTCTCTTATTCTTCTGAATCTTTTCGATGTATCCATCATAAGCCTCTTTCATCTCCCAAAATTTTGCTACTAAATGTATTCATGATTTAATAGAGAGCTCTTTATTTTTATTTTATTTATTTTTTGGGAAATAAATGCCCAGTCCATCTTTTCCTTCGTACCTTCATATCATGAAGTTTTGATGGACCAGTTTCTGTAAGCGCCTCTAAATTGATGTTTCTTCTTCATGCGCTAGTACTGTTCAAAACCAAGATCGCTGCGGTTATCGTGGAGAGGATTTTTTTATCAAATCTTTCAATATTTTTGTCTTGAGTGCTGGTTAGTGTCATTGTCTCGTAGTCATATATTAGCTGATGGCTTTATCGTTGAATTGTACACCATTTATTTGATATTTCTTGAGATTTTTCGGGATTTCAACCTTTGGAAATGGGGAAGAAAGCTCTATTTGTGTTTTTTATACGCGCTTCTATTTCCGACTGTTGTTCATTTTTTCCGAGTTGTTTGAATTTTTCTACTATCGGAAATAGTAAAATTCAATAGCTATTCTATGGAGAGATCTATATATATATATTGAGTAGACAACTAGTTGTCTAGACATTCAGGGAGAAACAAAAAGAGTATTAACTTAGTTACATGAATCAATTGGACATAATTACTGGCATTGAATCAAGGGCTATCAGAACTTATGTTATTTTTATTATGGTGATCACTTTTGAAATTATTTAAGAAAACTTATAAGCTTATGCGACCGCTAAGGTCTCTAGATCTCAAACTATTTCAGCTACTTTCGAGCTATTTTCGTCAGCAAACTCCTCTCTTTCCCTATAACTTTAGTTTAATGTTACTTACGACATTCCAGCTTTCTCATTCTCTCAGCTCCAAGGGTGCATTGTCAAGAATCCTTGATACGTAAGATCTAATACTTTTTGTCCTAGTATCAATAAAAAAAGGTTTCATAGAAAACGGTGACCCCACGTCGGTAATCTCTCCTATTAACCGACCACTTGTTGTTAGATTCCTGAGGTCATTCATATTATATACCAAAATATGGAGAATTGTGATATATTTTGTTTCAGTTTCATAAATTGAATAGGTGAAAGGAAAAATTGCCAAATTCCAAAAAAATAAAATTTTAGGTAACATTTTGAAAAATTTGCTCTTTATACCTGCATGTGAGTCACTATACATCAAAACCAATGGTATATCTTTAAGCCAGACTGAATGTTAAGATAATGCATGAGATGTTTTTGAAAAAATACCATTAGTTATCAGAGGAAGTTCACTACGAATATTACCAAAATTATTAATAACAACTTTGGGTACCGCTTTGGTAGGCCACAAGTGGACGACACTGTTTTACGCCATGCGACAGAACATTTGGGATAATAAAGCGTGCAGGTCGTCAACAAGACCGCATTTATTCGCCAAATATCTATACAGGACTGATACAAGTGGCCAAGAAAATTAAACTCGTGTTTGAAGTAAAATCAGTTTCATGTGACATGATACTGAATGTGGAGGACTGGTGGCCACAACATTTCGAGAAACTGCCTAAGATTCTAGAAGCAAATTGTTCTTTCGTCATCAGCAAATATCGGCATTTCACCTTCGAAAGTGTGCAGCCTGGGTACGTTTAAACATCAGAAATTATTGATTCCCTAGCAAAATATAAATTCAACTTTATGAAAATAACCCCAAACTTTGAACTACCTAACACTAGAGCCTATCCTGATGGAAAAATTCCTATTAAGAAAGAAATGCTGCAAGACTTGAGAAAAATCAATGGCTACATTTCGGATGATGATCGAGCTGTTTTCGAAGATCACATTGTGTGGCCGACATCCAACAACAACGATGATGGTGATGATTACCAGTAGGAGAGGTAGTGGATGATGGACAATAAACTCAATACTTACTTACTATGTAAGGTATGTTATCAGAATGTTCTCTTTCATTGCACCTGATTTGATCCATATTATTTTTATACTATAAATTGTCGAAATTTACTTATTGATCCTATAGAATCCAACTACAAATATTTCTTTATGAAATAAATCATATTAAATTGTATAATAATAACTGAATTAAATGGAATAAAATACAAAATGAACAATTTGTTTTTAGATAATTAGTAGGAAAAAGGGACATATTCCCTTACTTTTATCAAATTTTGCTGGCCATATTACCAAGCAAGTATTTTTTTCATATATCATATTTCTTTTGTCCTAAGGAACAAACCAACTTGTTAAAGTTTTTATGTAAAAAAAATTAGTTTGGCGAGAAATCAGTTTTCCTCAATTTCCCGAAAATTAAGTTCAGCGGAATCTGTCCCTTTTTCCTGTTACCGAATCAATTCTAAGGCTCTGTTTAGTCCATTAAGTAATACATTGTCTACTATTCCTATTCGCAAGCCATCGCGTTTTTGAAAAAGACAAATAAATCATAAATAAAAATATCTAATGGCAAAACCGCCATTGATGTGAAAGACGGCTATCATCGAAAGAGATTGATGATTTTTTGCTTTACTTAATTCAAAGGTAACTCTAGGGGTAGGTGAACATCCTTTTTCTTTTCTTCTTTTTTTCCATTTCCTTTCTCTCAGCGTAGAAGCCAAGGAGCCTCTAACCACCGCAACTTGTCCTCCCGGTTTTCATTCGTTCTTCAATACTTTCATCAAATAAGTCAATAGCTGGTGATATCTTGGATTTGCTTCTGGGTCTTTTCCTAGTCGGACAATCATTCATTATTTTTATTGAGTCTGATTATTGATCTTCAAACAACAAATATACGATTTCTTATTTTGAGAAAAATATTAAAATAAAAGAACCTATTTTATTCCAGAATCAATAGTATTTAGAATTTTTCAGAGAAAAAGAGGACTAAATCATTCGCACCCTTAATATCGGCAGTCAGTAGCTTTCACCCTGGGCGGCATTCTAACAAGCGGATAACGGGCGAGAACTGTAAGCCATTACGCCCCGTATATAAGGCAAGTAAGTAAATAAGCTCATAAATTGCGAGGACTTAAACAGATTACACGGTTGGATAATATTGACGACAAACGGCATCGTGAGTAGCTCATTAGGGTGTCTCCTTTAGCTCCCCCGGTGAAGGGGGTCTCCTCCCGCGCTGGATCTGTGAGAAACTGTGGCATATCCGAGTGGAATATCTTAGCCGGCCGTGTGCTCCTGTCACGATCTAGTTGGCATTGGCGTTCGGAGCGCAATGTCCCCCCGTACCGACAAGAAGACTCCCTTTATGAATGTTAAATAAAAATCATATATTTTTTATTATTCATGACGAATTCTATAACTATTTTGTTTAGGGAAAGTGTAGTTGTGTATGTATGAAATGCAGTTATCCATGTAACTTACTTTCTCCAAAAGAAGCTGGACTTTTGACTAACACAAAATTTTATTGGTGAATCATTCAAACTCTATACATCTTTTTATGAACTTTAGCGGAAAGGAATGTATTGTGACAAGACCCATATCACCAGTGTTAGTGCCGCATTTTTTTTTTTTTTTTTTGTTCTTCCCTACCTCGCCTTTTAGGCTATACGGGATTTTCCCGGGCCGGGGGGTGAGGGCGGGGAATTTAAAATCCCCTCCGGTACCGGGACGCGAACTCGTACTTTTTATATCATCTCAAATCTCTGTTATCCGGTTGCCAGGCAACTAGCTGTGTTTTTACACACTCTTTAGCCTATTCGGCCACCCCGCCCCCAAAAGAGTACCAACAGCACGCGGTTTTCCCAGGCTGTCACCCATCCAAGTACTAACCACGCCCAACGTTGCTTAACTTCGGTGATCGGACGGCATGTAAAAATTGAGTTTTCTTTACAGAAGAGTATGGAACTGATTACTTCTTAATGATTTATTAGTGTAATTCCATATTTTATTTCCCTCTGCTATTTTTTATAGTAGTAGACTTGCAGTGTTGCAGACTACAAAATGTTACCTTTCGTACAAATAGAATAAACTTGCAAAATTGTTACATACGACCTTTTAGCGATTATCTTTGATATATAAATATTTGAAAACATTAATCATTGACTAATAATTTGGAGAGTTCTATTTTAATTATAATACTAAAAAAAAGAGGTCTTAAATATTAGTAAATTAATCAATTTTGTCTTATTCTGACATCGCCAAGATGGAAAAGGATAAAATCACTTAAGTGTATAATCACTTAAAATTTAAATTTAATCAAAACCAAAATAATACTTGATAAAATTAGCCAAAAAAAGAAAAATAAATAAATAAAAATAAAAATAATAAAATTTATGTTTCTCGAATGATTCATTGGACAAGAAAAATAATATAAGAAACCAAATTTTTTCTTCGCTCCTGTTTAATTGATGTACGATTTTTTAGTATATATACGAGTAAAATTGCAATATTCAGAACAAGACATAACATTTAGACATTTAACATTATTCAGTAGAAATAAAAGAATTTAAATCAGAATTGTTTATTACATATTTATATTTACAGAGATATATTTACATTGTTATATAAAAGAAAATAAGAAGATGGAATAGTTATAGTAAAGATCCCAAGTAAAGAAATTTGTTTCTTTTTTATTATCTGAGATGAAAGTCATTTTTCATCATAGAATGTCATTTTACTTCATATATAACAAAATTTATCAGCATTGTTAACGTATTTGCCAGGTATTTTATCTGTTTGTGTACACAATTTCTAGAAAAATGTCCATAACTGGTGCGTTCACCTTAATAGGCCAGTTATCTTGTACATCGCATAGGTTGCATTGAATGGGAGTAGAAAGTTTCATGTTATTTTCTTGTATGGAATATGACTGAGATGCAAAATCCACTTTTTCGATGCGGCGTCCCTCCAGATCTCTTTTGAAAATAACCAAAACTGCTATATTTTCACACTTTTTTTCGGGTTTTCACCATTTTGAACACAAAGGAGCACGTTTTAGACAAAAATCATTCCATACGTTTTTAAACTACATTAAATTTGTTTCAATCTAAGACCTGAACATATTTAGCAAATCCAATAGTTTACGAGATACTATTTTTCAAAGTATAGAATGTTATTTTATTTTATTTACACGAATTGGCCAGCAAGCACCACGCGAATATCATTTCTTGTTCATCTTCATATCTTCTACCTTCCTTCTACTTCAATTGAACGTTTTATTATCCATTTAAATTATTTTTCATATTTGATTATTACAATTATTATATTGTTTGATATATAATTGTATTTTATTTTAAATACCTTGTCAGACATGAGTCAGTTAAGTAAATATTTATTCGTTTTAATAATTTGCAGGAAGGGTGATGTAGGTGGGGTGGAAAGGTTTGATGGTGAACTGTGATCCAGATCATCCTTCTGTGCACCCTCCTCCTACATAACTATAAACTGCATATTGTTGTGTTTCGTGTAACTATATATTAAAGAAAAACCTGTCCCACAAAAAAAAAAGTGGTCACACTCTCCCAAAATGTCGTCTAAACATGGCAGATAACCTTGACTTGAGTTAGTTTTTCGGTCACTGAGATTCAGCAGTTGGTGTAATTTTGTCATAATGGGGCTTTTAATAAAGCTGAATAGTCATGAAGTTATTTTTAAGTAAACGGTCAACTATGTCGAAAAACGCCTTGAAATAAAATTTCTAGAGAAAACATTCTTCTTTCTAAATCAATGACTAATTTTTAAAATATATGAAACTGGTCTTTTCAAAATGCACTTAATTGGCTAAAAAGCAGCAGTGGCGGAGGAGCCTACAGTCCTCTGACACCTCATTCGGTTCTATTATTTAAAAAAGCGTATAGCTAGAAAAGAGATATTAGGCATTTATGTAATAAATGGAAAAATCCAAAATATAAAGCCATGATCCTCCAAAATACAAGTAAAAAGTTAGCCAATCCAGGTATCATTAGGGCAGAAACACCAAGATTACTTATATGCCAAAAAAATAAAATAAATAATAAGAACATATATTCCTGTAGACATCTTACGAAGCCATCCAAATACATATGCAGGAAAAAAAAGGTTCTATTAACATAGGTGAGGAAAGTTATATTGAACAGCTGAAACTAGGAAGAAAATAAGAATATGCATAACTAAAATATAGTAATACAAAACAAGTTAAATTAAAGAAAATAACAAATTAATTTTTTTTTTTTTTTATCTGTTTATTGAGTAATAATACATTTTGCCACACTTAAGGGCACTGAGTACTAAGGCTGAGTGAGGCACATTCATACCATATATACAATACATAAAAAAATAATAATAATAATAAAAAAAAGAATAATAAAAATAAAAATAAAATAAATAAAAAATATAAAAATCTATATAACAAAGGCAAAAACTACAATAAACCAAGGAAATGTAACTTAGAGTTAAAATTAAATGAAATACAGAAATTCGTAAAGAAATTAAATAAATTATAAGTAATAGAAATAAATAGAAAAACATTCATACTTAAAGACAATATCTACAATTAGGTAAGAGATCTCCGAGTCCAGCCCTTTCCCCCACGTGTGAAGGACAAAGCGAGACTCTAAGAGATCCCAGCGCTTCTCTCTCAACCGCGTCGCCGGCATTACCAGTCCGGTAGCAAATTAATAAATTCAAAAGAAAAAGCTCGAAGATTACATTTATATATACACTTTTTTTTTTTTTACTAGCTTTATGCTTATTTTAGTAATATTACTTGTGGAATGGCCGTGTATCCACTAAGTTTTGTTGTTAGTGGGTGTTATATATATATATCTATATATCTATATATATATATATATATATATATATATATATATAATATATATTATAATATATATATATATATATATATATATATATATATATATATATATATATATATATATATATATCTATGTATTCTTCAGCCCTAGAAAACAAGGAATACTGTTCGGGTGCATTTCTGGACATTGCACAGTCATTTGACCGGGTATGGCACTCCGGCTGCTCTTCAAGCTTAAAATCCATTTACCTCAGTCCTTGTACCTAATCCTCCGATCCTACCTCTTTGACAGCTCCTTTCGAGTTCGCTGTGGAACAGAATTTTCCAATATCTACTCCGTTAAAGCCGGTGTTCCCCAAGGCAGCGTCTTGGTCCCGTGCTTTACATCCTATTTACTACTGACATCCCTGTTCATCCCGATACTTTCCTTGCAACATTCGCTGACGACACCGCAATCTTATCGTCCAACTCTGATCCCGAAATAGCATTCTTAAATCTCCAAAGCCACCTCACCTTGATTGAGCACTGGTGTAATAACTGGCGCATTAAAGTTAATGAATCTAAATGCCAACATATTACCTTTACACTCCGACGCAATTCCTGTCCACCAGTACTCTTTAATTCCATCCAGCTTCCTTACTCAGACACAGTCCGGTATCTTGGCTTTCATTTAGACCGAAGACTAACGTGGAACCCTCATACTAGACTCAAAAGACAAGAACTCAACCGACGATACGGCCAACTATACCGACTACTAAACAGAAAATCTAAACTTTCCATTGAAAACAAGCTACTGATCTACAAGACAATACTGAAACCTATTTGGACTTACGGACTAGAACTGTGGGGATCAGAAAAATTTTCTAACATCAAGCGCATCCAATCCTTCCAGTCAAAAGTCCTTCGAACAATAGTCGATGCTCCTTTCTATGTAACCAACAAAACCCTACATCATGACCTCAACATCCCATTTGTCCTAGACCTTATCCCAAAAAATTCTCCAAATTTCACCAGAACCTTACGTACCACCCAAATCCTCTTGCACAATCCCTATCAAGTACCTCTCATCCCTATAGTCCTCCAAGAACGTTGAAACGGCAGTGGCCTCGCGACCTTTTGTAGATTGTATACATTGGAGTTCTGGCAATGGCCAGATTCTTCACTCAACACATGAGTGTATGTTGCTAAAGTGCTCTCGATCAATCTCCGCTGGCTTTAGTACCAGTGACGCGGAGAGTAGCGCAGGATTATCCTGGAGTTCCCTCGCCTAATTGTATATAGGTATGCATGTGTTTTTTTTTTGCTTAGTTTTAATTTTCTTATTTTTTAGGTTATTTTATTTTATTATCTATTGTATATCCTTTTGATTATTATTTTGTTTCTATTTATTTATTTATTTTATTTTTTTTTTGTACATATAGAGTGAATGTCATCCTACCTCACTATAACCAATGTCCAAGAGACAGATTGTTGTAATAATCAATAAAAATAAAAAATGATCTATCTAAAATAAATATATATATATATATATATATATATATCAAGTTTCAGGCCTTCATCAGGATAGAAAGTTTTTAAATTTTTATTTTTTGGACGTTGTTATTTCGGGATCGGGGGCTAACGCCATTGCTCCGCAACCTGATATATAACATAAATTGATAAAAATTTTCACGAGTTAGCCTAGGTGCCTTAGATCTTTTAACATAGAATCTATTAACTCTGCCATTAATTCCCACCTTCATCACCTGGCCGAGGAAACTCTGTATAACATTAAAGGCGAGGAATCGGAAGACAAAAAAAACAAAAAACATATGGCCTTCATCAGGCTCTTTGTAAGGACGATATAGACCGAACGTGAGTAATAATGTTTACTATTATAGCGCAGGCTTGAAACTCAACATTCACAATCAGTGTGGAAACAGTGATTGGATTTAGCAGTAGCGTGATGGGGTTAAGGACCGATATAATTTCAGCTACTTCAAATTAGTCACTGTCGCTACACGCTACATTTGGCTTGGTTATGCTATAGAGAGCTTATCGTCAGTAGGCACCTTTAAATGAGAATCGCCGATACGTTAAAATGCATATTATCTATATTTGATTAGTCACTTTTTGCTTTTTTAATATTTGTTGTTTGTTTCTGTTGGTATTACAGGCCTTGAAGATCTTTTGCCGCCATAACTAGCTTACTCTATCTGCGCCTATCTTATGCAATTTCTTTCCAGTAATCTGCATGCGTTTATTGCGCCTTTGTTGATTCTATCTTTCCATCTACTTTTTCGCCTTTCACGAGGTCTTTTACATTTTATTGAAGCATTCATTCATATGTATCTATATTTTTTTTTTTATTAATTTGATGTGTAAATTTTCGATTTCAAAATTTTGTGGGTATAAAGCGATTTTTTCCGGTTTGGAAAGTTTTGGATCTTTTCATCACCTCCAAATAAAGTAAGAAGGTTGAAATTATGTATATTAACTGAATTGGTATTATAAAAGTATCTTTTATGGGTTCTGATTTTTTTATCCTACTCCCAACAGTTTTAGCTCAATTTTTCCTAGCTCTACATCTTTTCATCCCCATAAAATCAGTTTAGAGGGTTGACATTTAAATGAATTAATTTTCTGATAAAAAAGTGCCTCATGAGGTTTTCCAATTTTTTCACCCACCTTCACAATTTTGCTCGTTTTTTTTTCTCATATATTAAGAGTTATATCAACTTTACTGCCCCTCTAAACCGAATTACAGGGTTGACAATTTTTATATGAATTAGATTAACGTTAGAGGACGGTTTTTTTGGTAATTTAATTTTTTTTCTGACCCTAACCATTTCGATAAATTGAATATGAAAACAAATTAGAAAATTTAAAAAATATAAATTGAGAAAAAAAAATGAGTAGTTCGATTAAATTTTTAATTCTATTCATTTCCCTCAGGGAAGCATTAGTTAGTATTTAAATATTTTTTTATATATCTTCCGAGTAAAAATGAGACACAAATATGAAGGATTAATAGATTTGCTACTCAGGTTTTTTAAAAATTTATGTATATTCATTCCTTTTATCAACTGAATGTAAATAATATGAATAAGTTGAATTTAACCCTTATAAATTATTTTAATTGAGCTTTATTGCTACTAGCATAAATTAAAATATTAGATTTTTTGGTTTATTTTTAATGTTAACCGAAGATCACCAATAATGATATAATATTTATTTAAGAAATATACAAAAAAATCTATTAATTACTGGGTTATTTTTTTTTAATTGATTATTCAGCTAATATATCTGATTCAAACGATTTCTATAATTTCTTTAAATTTTTGGAATCTTTGACATAAAGTTTAATCGAAATCGATTTGTTAAAGTTAAAGAATATGAGTGACCCATTGAGCACACCATGAACAACAAAACATTTAAATGAAAAACTTAATTTTTTTGTTTGCCATGAAGTGATCGCTAAATACATAAACTAAGCTATCTATTAAACTTATTTTACTTTTTTTGATCTTAATCCTTTACAAATGAGAAATAATTTTCTTTTTTTCAATTGTCTTGATGATGGGAATACCATTATAATCTAAAATCTTTTTTAATTGTGTAGAGATGGCTGACCGTAACATAATATGAGAAAGAGTTGATCGGGTGGTGCGGTCAAATAAATACTAAATTATACAAATAGTATTATTTAATTTTTGACGTTTCGACCCACTTTGCATGTCTTCATCAGGGCTACAAAAGATACAAAACATGGTGAAAATAAAATAAATGAAATAAGTAGATATAAAATATGAAAAAGTTGTCTGATAAAGAAATAAAAAGATGATATAAGAGATATAATGGGTGACAATGTAGTTAAAATATTACATATATAGAAGATACGAACAAAAATGAAAAATGGAAAGTATGAATAAAAATAGAAAACAAAGGAGAATATAGCATATATATATATATATATATATATATATATATATATATATATATATACATATATATATATAGCAAGGAGAATATTCTTTTCTATTTTTATTCATACTTATTTTCCATTTTTGTTAGTATCTTCTATATAAATAATACTTGATATTTTAACTACATTGTCACCCACTATATCTCTATTTTATAAGTAGATATAAAAAATGAAGAAGTTGTCTGATAAAGAAATAAAAAGATGATATCAGAGATATAATGGGTGACAATGTAGTTAAAATATCAAGTATTATATATATATAGAAGATACAAACAAAAATGGAAAGTAAGTATGAATAAAAAAAGAAAACAATATATATATATATGCTATATTCTCCTTTGTTTTCTATTTTTATTCATACTTATTTTAAATTTTTGTTCGTATGTTCTATATATATAATACTTGATATTTTAACTACATTGTCACCCATTATATCTCTGATATCATCTTTTTATTTCTTTATTAGACAACTTCTTCTTATTTTATATTTACTTATATTCATTTATTTTATTTTCACCATGTTTGGTATCTTTTGTAGCAGTGATGAAGACCTTCTTTTTTTTTTTTTTTTTTGTTCTTCCCTACCTCGCCTTTTAGGCTATACGGGATTTTATAGCGCAGACTTGAAACTCAACATTCACAATCATTGTGATGGATTTAGTGATTGGATTTAGCAGTAGCATGATGGAGTTAAGGACCGATATAATTTCAGCTACTTCAAATTAGTCACTGTCGCTACACGCTACATTTGGCTTGGTTATGCTATAGAGAGCTTATCGTCAGTAGGCACCTTTAAATGAGAATCGCCGATACGTTAAAATGCATATTATCTATATTTGATTAGTCACTTTTTGCTTTTTTAATATTTGTTGTTTGTTTCTGTTGGTATTACAGGCCTTGAAGATCTTTTGCCGCCATAACTAGCTTACTCTATCTGCGCCTATCTTATGCAATTTCTTTCCAGTAATCTGCATGCGTTTATTGCGCCTTTGTTGATTCTATCTTTCCATCTACTTTTTCGCCTTTCACGAGGTCTTTTACATTTTATTGAAGCATTCATTCATATGTATCTATATTTTTTTTTTTTATTAATTTGATGTGTAAATTTTCGATTTCAAAATTTTGTGGGTATAAAGCGATTTTTTCCGGTTTGGAAAGTTTTGGATCTTTTCATCACCTCCAAATAAAGTAAGAAGGTTGAAATTATGTATATTAACTGAATTGGTATTATAAAAGTATCTTTTATGGGTTCTGATTTTTTTATCCTACTCCCAACAGTTTTAGCTCAATTTTTCCTAGCTCTACATCTTTTCATCCCCATAAAATCAGTTTAGAGGGTTGACATTTAAATGAATTAATTTTCTGATAAAAAAGTGCCTCATGAGGTTTTCCAATTTTTTCACCCACCTTCACAATTTTGCTCGTTTTTTTTCTCTCATATATTAAGAGTTATATCAACTTTACTGCCCCTCTAAACCGAATTACAGGGTTGACAATTTTTATATGAATTAGATTAACGTTAGAGGACGGTTTTTTTGGTAATTTAATTTTTTTTCGGACCCTAACCATTTCATTAAATTGAATATGAAAACAAATTAGAAAATTTAAAAAATATAAATTGAGAAAAAAAATGAGTAGTTCGATTAAATTTTTAATTCTATTCATTTCCCTCAGGGAAGCATTAGTTAGTATTTAAATATTTTTTTATATATCTTCCGAGTAAAAATGAGACACAAATATGAAGGATTAATAGATTTGCTACTCAGGTTTTTTAAAAATTTATGTATATTCATTCCTTTTATCAACTGAATGTAAATAATATGAATAAGTTGAATTTAACCCTTATAAATTATTTTAATTGAGCTTTATTGCTACTAGCATAAATTAAAATATTAGATTTTTTGGTTTATTTTTAATGTTAACCGAAGATCACCAATAATGATATAATATTTATTTAAGAAATATACAAAAAAATCTATTAATTACTGGGTTATTTTTTTTTAATTGATTATTCAGCTAATATATCTGATTCAAACGATTTCTATAATTTCTTTAAATTTTTGGAATCTTTGACATAAAGTTTAATCGAAATCGATTTGTTAAAGTTAAAGAATATGAGTGACCCATTGAGCACACCATGAACAACAAAACATTTAAATGAAAAACTTAATTTTTTTGTTTGCCATGAAGTGATCGCTAAATACATAAACTAAGCTATCTATTAAACTTATTTTACTTTTTTTGATCTTAATCCTTTACAAATGAGAAATAATTTTCTTTTTTTCAATTGTCTTGATGATGGGAATACCATTATAATCTAAAATCTTTTTTAATTGTGTAGAGATGGCTGACCGTAACATAATATGAGAAAGAGTTGATCGGGTGGTGCGGTCAAATAAATACTAAATTATACAAATAGTATTATTTAATTTTTGACGTTTCGACCCACTTTGCATGTCTTCATCAGGGCTACAAAAGATACAAAACATGGTGAAAATAAAATAAATGAAATAAGTAGATATAAAATATGAAAAAGTTGTCTGATAAAGAAATAAAAAGATGATATAAGAGATATAATGGGTGACAATGTAGTTAAAATATTACATATATAGAAGATACGAACAAAAATGAAAAATGGAAAGTATGAATAAAAATAGAAAACAAAGGAGAATATAGCATATATATTATATATATATATATATATATATATATATATATATATATATATATATATATAGCAAGGAGAATATTCTTTTCTATTTTTATTCATACTTATTTTCCATTTTTGTTTGTATCTTCTATATAAATAATACTTGATATTTTAACTACATTGTCACCCACTATATCTCTATTTTATAAGTAGATATAAAAAATGAAGAAGTTGTCTGATAAAGAAATAAAAAGATGATATCAGAGATATAATGGGTGACAATGTAGTTAAAATATCAAGTATTATATATATATATAGAAGATACAAACAAAAATGGAAAGTAAGTATGAATAAAAAAAGAAAACAATATATATATATGCTATATTCTCCTTTGTTTTCTATTTTTATTCATACTTATTCTAAATTTTTGTTCGTATGTTCTGTATATATAATACTTGATATTTTAACTACATTGTCACCCATTATATCTCTGATATCATCTTTTTATTTCTTTATTAGACAACTTCTTCTTATTTTATATTTACTTATATTCATTTATTTTATTTCCATGTTTGGTATCTTTTGTTGCAGTGATGAAGACCTTTTTTTTTTTTTTTTTTTTTGTTCTTCCCTACCTCGCCTTTTAGGCTATACGTGATTTTCCCGGGTCGAGGGGTGAGGGCGGGGAATTTTAAATCCCCTCCGGCACCGGGACGCGACTTCGTACTTTTTATATCATCTCAAATCTCTGTTATCCGGTTGCCAGGCAACTAGCGGTGCTGTGCACACGCTTTAGCCTATTCGGCCACCCCGCCCCTGCCCCCCTGATGAAGACCTGCAAAGTGGGTCGAAACGTCAAAAATTAAATAATACTATTTGTGTAATTTAGTATTTATTTGACCGCCCCCTCCCTCTCCCCCTCCCTCCCCCGATCAACTCCTCATAAAATCTTTTTTGATGCTTTAGTTAAAAATAATGAAGGCTCGTCTCCTAGATTGCTTATCTCCTAGATGCATATAATACACGAGTCATAAACTACTCAACTAATACCCTACCGATGAGATTGTCCGAATCGTTGATTGGCTACCATTCCCAGAGAGGGCGTGGCTTGATTTCCCGAATCCCTTGCTGCACGGGACCAGGCAGGAAGTATCTCTGTCACGAAAAGCCTGAGTGGTCCCTTTATGGCCCCCAGACGGCTGGAACCTTATGTCCTCTCGTCTCCAACCGATATTTTTTTCTCCATCAGACCTCGCTACGGTCATAGTCTCCCGAGACTCCATCATTCGGCTTCCAATAGCTGTTTCCTTCCATGGTCTCGTTTAGAATTTGCTTTATCACTATCTAGTTCATTCATTATTTCTGATAGATCTATTATTTATTTATTTTTATTAATTTAATTGGCAATGAGGCCAGTTTTAGGAGAAAGAATGGCCCATATGGTTATAATTTAATTTCACTATTGGAACCAGCTAAACGAATTAGTTATATTTAGAATTATTTCAACGTTGATGTGTCTGAAAAGTAACTCTAAACCATTTGGTTTTTTTTTTTTTTTCTAAATAAATTGATCATATTTTATAATATATTTTAAAATTAAAATATATTTAAATTAAAATTTATTTAAAAACTTACGGCGGTAGTCTGAGAAATGCTGCTTCTTTTTTTTTTGTAAATATTATACCTTGTACCTTTGATGAATTGTAATGATTCAGGTTCATTTTTATTATTTAATTTTTTTTATTTGTGAAACACATATAATGGTATTTATTATAAATAATAGTTTGATCAGCCAAAAATTACATCAATATATTTTTAAAACTCTTTGATATTTATATATTTAGTTGTTAAATGGTATGCCTAGTTTCAGCAAAGATCGAGTTTCCTCTGACATCAGTTCTTTGCATGAGATTACAATTGGTAGAATTTGGCTTTCTTTTAAACGATACAATTGCTTATTCTCTTCAACTATCTCTACATAAGTAATTATATTCTACATATCATCCACTCATTATTATTATTATTTAAATGTCTTATAATTACTAATTGTTCTCCAAAAAAGTAATAAAAAAATGCTACAACTAAGTTTACATTCATTAAAATAGTATTCATGATAGATAAATTTTATAAACAATAGAAGTAATATATCGCAATCGGTATATTTTTAAAATATATTGATACTTGTTCACAAATTTTCCGTCTGGATGGCGGGTGACCAAGATAACTTCGATCACACTTGTACTCGGAATGGCGGAATTGTCCGAGTTTGTCTGAACAATTACGGAGACGACCGAACTTCAGAATTCTAATTATTAGAATTCATATAAGCATAATTTTCACTAATCTTCACTCCTTCTTACTAATAAAAAATATCCAGTGTGTCCACTAACACCACTTTCCTACCTATTTGAGAAAAGTTTTTATATCTTTACATATGTTCATGAAGAAACAAAAAAGAATTGAACTAGATACATTTTCCTGAAAATTGATCAAACATAAGACTTGAGTACGATTTATTTGATAAACTAAAGCAATGTAAACCGGCTTAAGGTAGATCAGTGTAAAAATTTCAATACTTCCTAATATTGCTGATAAAAAACTTTTTGGCATAGCTTAGTATTGTCAAAACAATAATTTCTGCTGAAAGTAGAGGAAATAGTGAAGGTTGTGTGATGCGGGCAACAGATTTTCTTACTTTCACTTAGCCATCTTTATTCTTTCATTCACCCCTTTCTGACACCAGGATATGAAAACATAATCTTACATTGGAAATTGAATAGCTGTAACTTCGTTAATAGTTGTCCAAAATGAACGATTTTTATATGGCTTTGTAGGGAATTTTATTATCTTTCAAACGGCTGAATGTGTTTTTTTTTTACTCAGGGGGCTCTGAAACGTATAGATCCGTCGAAAACTGCATGTCGGAAATTTGACCAGATTGCAATACTTTCCTTACCTAGTATAGGTAGGAAAGTAATAAGTTAAAAAAATAGAATAAGCTGTATCATCGCTAATACTGGTTCGATTCCAATGTTTTTTTTTGTTTTGTTGGTAATTTAATTACCTTTCAAATGTTTTATTATAATTTTTACCGTATAATATATACTTAGGGGTTAGGCCCCATAAGATTTTTCTTTTCTTTATAACTTTTTTCTTGAACTTTTTGGGAAATTTAGTCTATATACGAAAATTAAAATAACAATGATTAGAATATTATAGGAAAGTTTCATCAAAATCTTTAGAGCCGCTTTTGCGCTACAGTCTATAGAAAAACATGTTTTTCATTTATTGAGCGCAGGCTATTGCGCATGGAGCATCGAATTTCGGTTACAGGTATCAGTAGTCAAAACCCTACAAAATAAAAAAAAGAAGCCAACAAAATCGGTTCAGTAGTTCCCGAGAAAATGTGTTTTTCAGACTCAGGGGGCTCTGAAACGTATAGATCCGTCGAAAACCGCGTGTCGGAAATTTGACCCGATTGCAATACTTTCCTTAAATAGTATAGGTAGGAAAGTAATAAATATAGATAATAGTATGAAATGAACAATAAAGCACTATACTAATACATATATTATAAGATTATGTCTGCGGATGGTTAAATATTAAAATAAATATAATTGTGTATTAACTAACTAAATAACATTTCTTATATTGCCTTCGTGAAGTAAGGAAAGTTCTTACGTGTTGGCGGCTTCTTAATTTAGCTGCTAATTCAGTTGGTTGTACATTTTTAAATTAATCATGTTAATTTTCTATTACTTATTAATAGTTTTAATAAATTCAATTCTAAACTTTATTTAAATATGGTAGTTTACATTTAATGAATTCTTTTCTTTCGAAAGCTAAATTTAAAATCATTAATTACTTTAGATATTGCATATAGAACTAACATAACAATATTTTAAAATACTGGAAGTCGATTGTTCATTTTTAATTAATCATCAAAGAATTCTAAATTTTAGACGTAATATATTAGATACAGCAGTTTTGAAATAATATTATGTAGGTAGTATATTAAAAAAAATCCACTGTGAAATTGGTGGCTTCTTAATTTAACTGCCAAATCAGTTGGTTACACATTTTCACTTGATCATGTTAGATTTGTACTACATAATAATTATTTTAATGTATTAACTAATAACCCATTATAAATAAATCAGTAGATTCTTTTCTTTAGAAAGCAAAATTAAAAATAGTCATTTAACTTAATAAATAACCTATTTAATAGCCATTAAAAAATAAAAATTAAACAATGCTGCAGGCTCGTGTTTTTTCCAAAATATTTGAAATAATACATAACTTATAATTATGTAATTACTTCAGGTATTTTATATAGATTAAACACAATATTATAAAACACTGAAAGTCGATTGTCAGTTTTTGTTTTTTCCGAAAAAAATTCAAAACTTTAGATGTAATCTATTTTAATCAGACCTAAAAAAAAAAAAATAATCAGATGTTTTAAAATAATACAATATTAATTAGGTAATAAGTACTAGTCTGTGGTATATCCCTTTATATCGAATTATTAACCTCAGCCTGAAACTTCGTAAATAATTTCATCTCATGGTTATCTACAACTATTTTATTTACAAAAACTCTTGGAATTGGGGTGTTTTCAAACTAGAGGGAGGCAAACTGTGTCTATTTCATTAAATACTAAAAACTCGAAAATACCCATTTGCTTTCCACTTGAATTGTAAGATAATTTGATCATATCATCGAGATAGCCTTAAAAAATATTAAGCCGTTTTGCATGAGCTACACCCCCAAAATTACAAAACAACGAGGTTGTATAGGACAAACGGCCCAATATTTTGTGATCAAAGTATCTTACAATCCATTTAGAAAGCAAGTGAGTATTCACGAATGTTTATTTCTTAATTAAATAGACAAAAACACTTGTTTAGACAACTTCCCAAATTTTAATTAAGGCAAGGCTAATAACTCTCATGAATTCTCAATTGGCATCATTCTACTCATTTATCCAGTGGACGTATTTTAAGAAATGGTAAGTTACAGGAATTGTGCAAAAACAGCTTACCATTTTTATGTTGGTACAGCCATCCTATTACCTGAGGGCCCTCAAGTCTGGAGTCTTGTCTCCTTGGTTATTAGTGCTATAATGCGGCGGGTAAACCGGCAGTTCGTACGGATTAAAATTTGTCTTTTAGGTCTTCTGATCTGCCCCAACTACGCGCCGTAACGAGGGAATTTGGAACTATCTTCGCACAACCAACACTAGTATATAGTAAATAATTTAAATATACGTGTTTCCCATAATTTGTGAAATGTCTAAACGCACCTTAACAATAGATAAACCATAGCCACCACAAACGGGTAAAGGAATATTTGGTACTAGTTCCCGTTAGTTTCAAGATCACGTGGAGCAGATTTCAAGATCTCAAGATAACCTAGCTCGCAATCACTAGATTTTAGAAAATACCCGAATGTGTCCGAAATTATAAAATTATCCCCAACTCTTAGTAGTTACGAAGTTGCACGCTATTTTATGAATTATTGTACTAAACTATACACAATTAGTTGTCTCGTGCGAATAATTTGCATAGTATAATGGCCAGTAAACAATTGGTAATATAGTATAGACTTTTTTGTATGTAGTCAATAATATTAGATTCTTTCACCTATGCATTGATTATAGGGAGGTAAGATCACATTCACACTATATGTGACCTAATTTAATTACGAAGCATTATTTTTAGCTCAAAGTGTTTCAAAACACTTAAGAGATTTCACCGAATAATTTGAGCTGTCAAACTTAAAAAAAGATCTAGCGGCCCGCTCAAAAAAAGCGTTGGATAGCTTTTAGCGAACGACTTCAGCGCATAACTCTCGTTTCGCATCGCTTAATCGGGTAACAAGATAGCTGCTCTAAACTATTTTGCTAACACTTAGCATGAATTTACACAAGCGAAGTATGAGTATTTATCTCAGATGTACAGATTCGTACAAAATTGCTCGCTTGTTTTGAAGTATCTAGGATAAATTAGTTTTTATATATCCAAAGGTGACGTATCAAAGATTTCTCATCTGCCTTTTCACCTATACTTTCGAAATACCACCCACATTCTAGGGCAACATTTCTGAGATGTTGCTCTACTGAAGTGTGGGAAATATTTGAAGTTATTTCAAATATGCATTTATATTTTTTCCTATCATATTGTAGAATCAATTTAAATATGCTGCTATATAAATTTTGTGTTATATGCAATTACAATCAGTCGGGACATATATATCTTTTATCAATTGTTCTGAATAAATTTTTCCTCAGTTATTATTATTATTATTGTAATATTGGTATTGTTTAGTTAGATATATACAAATATAATCAAAATATTTTATATTTCGGCGGGAGATGTATTTGTAATGATAGTATCAATGTTAAAGTACTATAAAAACAATTATTAATTTAATTATAAATTAATTTTTGATTGGTAATTAGTTTTTTTTTGTTTATTTCATATATTTCGTACATATATGAATGTGGTCATACCTACCTGTAATCGTTGTTCAAGTGACAGAATGTTATATGTTATGTATTATAAATAAATTAAAAAAGTTGTAAATGTGCAGATAAAGAACAATATATGAGACTATTGGTTTTTGTTTGTTTGTTTTTTGCTCAATATGTTTGTTTTTATCCCCCTTAAAATTACTTCAGTTAAAGTGTTTTTTTTTCATAGCAACAGGCCTCAGTTAACATCTGGGACACAATCTCCCTCTACGTTCATTATGTCCACCCTTCAACGATTTTTATTATACATTATTTAATTTGTTTTAATATTATTGCTTTTAAAAAGTTTTCTGCAGCATTTGTTTTACAATATTTCAAACGTTTGAATACTCCAAAAATTATTAATTTGAACAGGCCTCCAAAACAGATAGACAGGAAAATAAAAACATAAATAACTTTATCCTTTGTATTTCCTACTATTTGAAATATTTTTAGGTTTCTTTTCTTTTTTCAGATTACTCAATCACTCCGTTCATTGAACATCTCCAATATTCTTTAAATCAAATCCTTTGTCCATTACAATAATAACTGTTTTTGATCACTAGATCTGCCCATGAAATATTTTTTATTCTAACCTTTCTACAATATCGTTTTCATATTAGATCATTTACCCATTTTCCTAAAAGTTATTGAATAGACTGAATATTATGAATGTCCTAATCGCCTCCTTGCACAACCGTTAAACAAGAAATAGTATTTCATTACAAGTGTTTCCACCATATTTTTATTAATTTTCCAATGCTTTCCCACAAAACGTACTTAAAATTTAAAATTCCTTTCCTCCCAAATATCTACAAAATAATACGTAAAATTATATATATATATATATATATATATATATATATATATATATATATATATATATATATATATATAAATATATATATAAATATTCCCGGGCTAGAGGATAAGAGCGGTGGATTAATGCTAGAGTTAAAAGCCCCCCTGGCACCGGGACGAGAAATCGTAATTATTTTTATAAAGTTATGTTTCATCAGGTTGCTGAGCAATGAGGTGCTGTACATACGGTTTAGCCCATTCAGCCACCCCTCCTCACGTAAAATTATATGTAACTTATCGTTTTATGTCTGTTTTAATTAGATTATTTTAAAGATTAAATTAAACTTATTTTTTAATAAATTCAAAATTGTTTCTATATTTTTCCCTTTCAACCTCTGAATCTCCCGGAGAAGGAATCTTTTTCACAGAAATGGATAACCTATTTCCTTACATAGTACTGAACCCAAGACTCTTCTTGGGTACGAGTGGTACAGATTTATTATAAATGTCCAATTTGTCCGTAAATTCTGTGGACATTTCGAACCTTTTTATTTAATATTCATCAATACCTACTTTTGCACTTAAAACATCCTTAAAATTAGTATTTCATACCACAACGAATTCATTAAAATATTTCTAGTTACTCCGAAACGTTCTATTTATCTTACTTATTTTGCAACTTTTTCAGCCTTTTTATTGCTCGAATTCTTCACTATATTCTTATTTTTAAATTTCATTAATCACTGACTTTATCGATCAATCACTTAACGGTTTTTCTCTTATCGTACTTTGATGTATAAAATCATTTAAACAAAAATGCATTTTAAATACAACCACTTGACATCCAATTTTGGATTCATTATACTGTACAGGGTGTCATGTAACTGATGAAAACTATTTAAAGAGATAATCAAAGACTTTTAGGACTAGAAAAAAAGTTCATATAAACCATTTTCCGAAAACAAGTTAGGAAATTTAAGGTTTACATTTTTCTTAAAGTGTCACGTTTGTTGTTGAATAGAAAGTCATCACTAGAAAATATTTAATTTAATTTTTTTATATAATCTTCCAAATGATCTAGAACATTTTTAATACATTAATAAAATTAATAATTGCGAGGAAATAACTTTATTGAATCCTTTCCACGCTTCAATTCATTTTATTTTTGTACTTTTTTCAACGGCGTTTCAGGCAATTTTGACCACTTTCAAGTCAAAACATTTCTATCATTATCTTGTTGTCTATGTTGTATTATTTTTTATATAATTGTTGCAAAATCTTTCTTCATTCTAATCCTTACATTCTTCTCATGTTATACACAGACGAACATATAGGCTATTTTATAGATATAGGACGTAAATGTATAGCATTCCATGGAACTTTTTTAAATAAATGTTTAATTGGTGTGACATGTACAAAGAATTGACGTTTCACCAATAGATATGAAATTAATATGAGAAGAATTTGAGGATAAGAATTAAGAAAGATTTTGTAAAAATTATATAAAAAATAATATAACATAGAGAATAAGATAATGATAGAGAGGTTTCGACTTGAAACTGGGAAAAATTGCCTGAAACGACGTCGAAAAAAATACAAAAATAAAATGAATTGAAGCATGGAAAGAAGATGAACGAGTTAAATAAAGTTATTAATTTTAATAATATTTAATTTAAGTTATTATCTGTTATTTTACAGTGATTAGACATAATAATTTATTTCATATGAAAGTAAATTTTTTCGTTGTAACGCCATTCAAAGAAGTTTTAAAAATATCAGAAATTATTCGTTGTTTATTCATCACTCTCCAACTATACTATAGATACTCCACTTTTAGAAACCCCTCTTTCATGTTAATTAAGTTGCTGAGGTATATTGCAAAATAACTTGAGATTCACATTTTAATTTGATATCGTGTCACCTATTAGTACCCGTGTTTCAGTGAAAATGGCTACAATAAATTATTGTGAAGCTTAAAAAAATTGTGAATAATTCATGTTATTTTAAAATTAGAACCTAGCTCTTAATTTATCGCTCGAAAGCCTATTAAATTTATTAAATTCATTAAATGGATTTTACAAAGACAAACTCCTCTTCCATTTGGAGTAAATTTTGTCGTTTACTATGAAACCGTAGTTAATACGTTAGTTTATCTTATAATCTTCTTTTTATATTTTTATTCAATCTATTATCTTTATATATATATATATATGTATGTATACAATCTCTATGATTCTTATTATTACTTTTTTTTATTATTCTTAGGCTTATAGTCATACTTATTCTTACTTTTTCCTCATTTTTTATTATTGTTATTGTTGAATCCACATAACCTAAATATTTGAAATTTTAAGATATAAGCTTTTGTGCCAAGCTTACTTTAGGTATTGATCCATAGATATTGTCATCTGATGGGACCAAATTGTTAGTATTATTAAATAAACTAAAATTTCCAGGGAATCAAAGCCAGATCAAGACTTTAAAAAAAAATACTGTTTGTATATATATTTTTTTTTTCGCGAGCAATATCTTCCGAACTAAATATATAAATGTACAATAATATAAAGCACGAATTGAATATGTACATCTCATGTGTATATTTTTTTAAAAATAGAACCTAATTATAGTCATTCAGTAGTGTTAATAGCCTCACAACATGGATTTATCTTCAAAACAAGTTGTAAAAAAACAGAAAATAAGTTCGTTAAGCTTCCTGTTTCTCCATGTTTTGCGTTGCTCTTCCCAAGGTTTTTAACTTGGATTTGCTTCGTGAAGAAGTTACCTGACTGGGTAGGAGAGAGATAAGATAGAGCCAGGTAGTGGCCTCCGTGAGTCGTCTATCTAGGCCTGTTTAATTTTTCATTCACAACTTTGTACTGGCACGCTGCATCTTAAGTAGTTGTACAGTACTCGGAAAGACACTATTTATTACTCAACGGACTAAGTCAAACCTAAGTTTGTGGGTAAGTGAACAACTCGAAAACATAAAGTTTTACAAACTGAAATTAGTATTTCTAGTCCGTGGGACAGACCTCTTTTTATCAAATTATTAACATGAGTCTGAAACTTCTGAATAGCTTCGCCTCATAATCTACAACTATTTTGTTTATAAAAACTCTTAAAATAGGAACATTTTCAATCCCGTGGTCGGCAACCATTTTTTATTTAATTAGGTATTAAAAACATAGATCGAGAAAAAAATGCCCTAAAAAATTAATGGAGCCGTTTAGCCTATACAACCTCGTTATTTTGATATTTTGAGGATGCAGGTCAAGCCAAACGCCTCAATCGTTTTAATGCCACATTTTTTCTTGAGTTCGTGCTCAGATTATCTTCCGATTCAAGTGGAAGGAAAATGGTTATTTACGAGTTTGTCGTAACTAATTAAATAAACAAAGTTTGACAATCTCCAGATTGAAAGCATCCTTATATCGAGACTTAGTGGAGAGTGCGGGGGATTAATGTTTTATCATATTAGCTTTAGTTTATCAATCTCGATCACCCCATAACCATCATTCCATAACGGGACCAATTCTGTAAAACATCGTATTTTGATTTCATACATATTTATGGTAATTATTATCAACTTCATTATATAACTCTGCTCTATCCCTGCAACGCTCCATGCGAATCTTCCATTGTCTGAAACAGTGCTGGAAGTATTTTTCTGTCAGCTGTTTAAGAACCCGTGTCGCTTTCTCTTTAAATAAGAACGTGAGTTTAGTAACGCTGATTGATAGTTTGACATTCAGGACACCAGTGAACGAGCACAATCCCATGAATGTCGAAAAAAAAAGAACAATCATCATTGCTTTGAATTTTGATTGCCAAGTTGGGCACTTCTCGGGATATACCGGCGCTTCGTTTCAGGATCATAAGTAAGAAACAACGATTCGTCAGTCCGCATTGGAAGAAACAAGATTTGATTCCATTGAAATTGAGAAAGATCCTGATGGATCTGACAGAAGATTTCCAACACTGTTTCTGGCAATGGAAGATCCGCATAGAACGTTGTATAGATAGAAGTATATATTGAGAGTGATAATAAGTAAATATGTATGGAATAAAAAAAAAAAATGTTCTACAGCACCTGTCGCATAATTTAAAAGCTCGTATGTCACTGCAATATTTTTGCTAAACTTTTTTAACCAGTGTATGCAATGTGTCACTTTATACAGTACTCTTATGATTTTGGGTGATTTCATTACATTAATTATTTGTTTTTTAAATCAAGTAAACTTTATCTTCAATAAAATAGCCAACAAACTAAAATTCCGCTAAATGAAAAAAAAATAGTATTTGGAGTTAGATTGCTATAGTTTTTCTTAAACGAAATACAGATGATTCTGATGTGTCTTTCGTTTGATTAATTTTTTTATTGATCTTTTAGTAATATTGACAGAACTTTTAAATAAAACTTTTTAAAAATAAGAGTTCTTTAAATCCTTTACTTGAAAAGTGGCCAGAGAAAAAGTTCTAGCTCCAAAAGAAAAAAATATCGACGATAATAATTCCGATGCTACAGAAAGTTATTAAAAATAAAAGTTTTTTTTGTTTCAAGCGCTGCTTTACAGTCTGCATTAATACATAAGTTGGAAAATAATCTTTATTGACGTTCTGAAATAAAATGGCTGAGGCCCCATCCCATACCTAACATATTAGTTCTCCAGATTTTCAATAACAGAATAAAATATTCGCTACCAATTTTATCGAAAATGAATAAACCCATCATATTTTTATTTTTAATGAGAGAGGAAATAAGAACGTTACGTTCGATTTTAGAATAAATTGATTTTGGCAGAATTCTGATATAAAATTTTCAAGAGTTGTAGCAAATATTATTCACCTTGATATGCACTTAAAAATCTAAGTCGTAACCACTCGCAACATAGCCCCCAGATGCTTTGATTATTTTGTGAATTACTGATATTTTGTTTATTCATTTTAATTGTCTCTGTTTATTATATATTTATCACCAATCATATTGTAAATATTTAATTGTATTTTATGGAAATACCAACATATTAATTTATAAACTTATTTTAACTCATTCATCCAATCAAATATTATTCTAAGGAACATATCAAAATATTGTTGTTATTAAATAATGCTAGTTCCTGCAATTATATTTTTTGTAAACATTTGGATTTAATATCTCAACTCAGTTTTACAATGTTTTTTGTTCAACAACGTTTTTTTTTTTGTGTGTATCACGGTGTGTATACTTTATAGATATGTTTGCATTTGCTATAATTTTTACCCGTGTGATGAAGCTATTATGAAGGTTGTCTTTGGGTTGTAAGTACGATGGCACAAATTATTCCGTGAACTCTCTTGAATCTTCTGAAACAATTTTTTTTCAAAACACTGTCAAAGTATTGTATAAAACGATTTTAATCAATCTATATGTTTATTTATTAATTTATTCATAGACCTCAATTTACCAGGCATTATACCAAGATGTTTAAATAGATATACAATTAGATCTCCTGAGGATGGATAAGGTTAAATCCGTAAGCATTTTGGTTTTTAAAATATCTATTTTTAAAGATATTTATTGAAATTTACAATTGTATTAGCTAAAAATATAACAAGGAAATTTGAATAGGTAATATGACTTGAAGAGAAACTATCCATCGTAAGTACCACAATTATAGTTCTATATCAGATGATATTGTTGCTTCTTACTTATATTTAGGTTATTTTATGTTTTATTGTACATAGTTGTTTGATTATTATTTTGCTTTTGTTAATTTTATGTTTTCTGTATATATGGTGTGAATGTGTTCATATCTCACTATAATTATTGTTCACCTGACAGATTATTATATTTCCAGATAAAGAAAAGATATAAAAATAATTATTTTTTCATACGCCTAGGAGAATTTTCAGGTATCGAGGAGGATGCAAGGTAAGAAATAGGTGGGTTTGATCGGCCTGAAGTTTATTATAGAAGGATAAGTATCTGGATTTGATTGGTTTGGTAACGCATGGAACATTGAGATCATTATGAATAATTTTATTTGTATCAACAGGGTATACAGGGTACTGGGTATTTTGGAAAGAATTTTGGATTACAAGGATTGGATACGAATGAAATTAGATGGTTTAGTTTAACCCCCAAACTCAACTCTATTAAGTCCAAATAGGCCTTATTATTGTCAAATAAATAAGTCTTTGATAGTTTCTTGGAAGTTAGTTTTTTTAATTAAATTATAATTATTAAATTAGAACTAAAAATTGATTTTTATTATCCGTTTCTTGAAAAATAAATAACTTCAGATTTCGGTATTAGTTTTATGTGTAAATTCATTTTATTGTAGTACTGAATGTACAATTCGTGACACAGGGACACATCGTACCTCTAGCAAAAGGGCACTTGAGATGGTGGATACGATCCAAAACATAGCACTTCGAGTAGCCACTGGTGCTTTTCGATCAAGCCCCGTAGCGAGCCTTCAAGTCGAAGCAGGTATAATGCCACTGGCTATACGAAGGCAAATTTTAGACTTGGCGTTCTATATAAAAACAATTTCTAGACCCACTCACCCTTTAAAAAACACACTTGTTGAACCAACAACAGTTCTCGTAAACCCAAAAACTAAATTATCTTTAGCAGAAATGTGCTCAATTCACATCACAGACCTTTTCCTTCCATTCTACATACAAAAATAAATAAAGTAAAATGTAACAAGGCCCTTGCTTCAAAGTTAGGATTGGCAGAATTTACGGAGTTCTAAATGAAACATTCCAATTGGGAATATCTTTTCACAGATGGGTCAAAAACTCAAGATGGAGTCGGTGCGGCCACTGTTTCTGATAATGTGGAAATGTTTTCATTGCCCCCTTATTGCACTTCCTACCATGCAGAACTGTTTGCAATAAATCGTGCCGTTTGTAGTCTCACCTGCAATAAACAACAAATTTTTATTTGTACAGATTCGGAATCTGCACTCAAAGCTATTAAAAACTCGTTTTCAACAAACTCATTAGTCACAGACACGGTTAAGCATATAAAAACATTGGAGGGTGTAGGATGTAAGGTACAATTTTTGTGGTTACCGGGTCACTCAGGTATCAGAGGTAATGAGCTAGCCGATATCATGGCAAAACAAGCAATTACAGAAGGAACTCCAGTAGGGGATGCTTTCCCAAAAGAAGTAATAGCTTTGGTAAAGCGAAAGGCTCTAGAAAAATGGCAGGGTCTCTGGCATGTGTTAAGAGAGAATAAGTTGAGAGTGATCGAGCCCTCTGTAGTTCCCAATCGAGCGGACCTTCAGATAAATAGAAGAGAAGAAGTAATACTGACAAGGCTCCGAATCGGCCACTCACGGCTAACTCATGAGCACCTGATGACAAAGGGGACGCCCCCTCAGTGTCTCTGCTGCGGGGTCAATTTAACAATCAGGCACATTTTGACTGAATGTTATGGATATGAAAATCAACGTAATGAAGTTGAATTGGAGAACGATATAACTGAAATTCTAAAAAATAATACCAAATTGGCAAAAAAAGTCTTTACATTTCTTCAAATAACGCACCTTTACAACAAAATTTAAAATTTGCTGACTCTTTTTTTGTTTTAAATATCTTATGCTTTCAATTTATTGTTAAATTTAATTTCATCTAAAATCAATGTAAAATAAATATTTTGTAAGGGCTAAAATGACCCGTAAGAGGTTGAGGAGCCCCGCCATTGTTGTAAATAAATAAAAATATGTGTAAATGACGTGACGTTTTCTCTCTTTGATGTATTTGCGATGTAAACAGAATGCATCAAATGTGTCGTTAGACGCTTTCGAAAGGCAAGCACTTAGCTTTATTATTCCATTGCCACTGTACGACCAACCATAAATTTATAATAATCGTGACGACAGTGCGACCTCATGTTGCGAGTATTAATACCTATACACCATAAATGGCTTGACATCTAATAATTTTGTATATTCAAGTTTATTATCATCTCCCACGGCTGTTAGTCTAAAGTATCCATGGTATTCCACCTATAAATTGCCTTACATTGAGGATTTTAATTATTAGACCTTTCATTGCATGTTAATTATTTTTCTTTAATTATTTAATATAATTTAATTAGTTTCCTTTGTGTTTAATGTGCTGATAAAATACCATGTAATGTTTCCTGGCGAGTACTTCTTTATTGTTCTTTTTGTTACTTTTTTCCCCCATTTTCTTTGTATATTCACGATACTTATTTTCGAATTTGTCTATTTATAATAATAACCTATACTAAAGAAATATCAATATTCCTTTCGGCTTTAAAATTATTTTCATGATTGGTCAGTACGAAAACTTTTCAAGTTGTTTTGTTTACATTGGTGAATTGGTATTGGCAACTTTGGACATTATGATTTCTTAATCGCTTGTTTGATTTCCGGAAATACTACAAGTTGGTAGAATCCAAATGGGTTAATGTCCTTGTTCCTTTTTCCTATTATCCATCAAATGGTCAATCTTGTTTCTTAAATTAGTCTTCTTTCATCTCAATTTTCCAATATCAAAAAGGCAGCTTCTAGAGAACTCGGATGCAAAATTGGGATGCAAGAGTTTTCATCAAGCTGGTATATAAGATCGTAATAATAGTTATCTTATAATAGTAATTTATGTTTATTCTTATCGTTATTAGTATCTTATATTTTTTAATCTTCTGATTTTTACTTTCACGTAGGTATATATGTATGTAATATATAGTAAGGGTAAGTATTGCGATCGTGAAAATGTTTGAACTGAGTTTTTCACGGAAACTCGGACATGTTTTGAGGTCCCCTGAGTCCAAATAACCAAGTCGCAAATGGTCTGTGTATTTGTGTGTGTGTGTGTGTTAACGGTATAGCTCAAAAACGAATTGTCGTATGGAAGTTAAATTGCATATTTGAGGTTTTCATATACTAGGGACGTTGCAGCAACTTTTTCGTCAAAATCGCCTACCCGGAAGTGGCTCTTTATATAATGCACTAGACACATTTTTACGATTATCTGGAAAACCGCTCGAACGATTTTAATTAAATTCATCATATCAGTGTAAAATTGATCAGTTTTAAATAAAATGTGGTTATTATTTTGATTGATGTTCTCTAGCAGGGCTTAAATGACTAATTTTCAATATTATCTTCCTCAAACGTACCTTTAATTTTTTTTATTTGAAGCAATTGATCATTTCACATTCATTTTTAATATGAAAAAAAAAATATAAAATATGAAAGAATTTGATAAATAACTATAGGAGAAATTAGAGGTCGTAAAAGAGACTAGTTGTAATTGAGGAACCAAAGGAATACGAGACTTGCGCACTCGAATACGAGATTAATATAATACGGACAATATTATATAAATATGCATATGTGGTTTTCATAAATGCTATTGTTGGTGTTATTTAACATTTAATTGTTTAATTACAGCGATATAATATATAATATGATTAGGAGTGGAGGACACGCCAAACGACTCAAAATTTTAGTATGCCATATTTTTTCTCGATTGCGTGGTTAAATTATTACACGATTCAAGTGGACAGCAAATGGTTGTTATGAGTTTTGATTACCTAATTAAATAGACAGAGTTTGCCGATCTTCATACTGGAATCTTCCCAATTTCGAGAATTTTTATAAATTAAAAAGTTGTTGGTTACGATGATATGAAGTTACTCCTGAAGTTTTAGGCGGATGTTTAAAATTTTATAAAAAGGTGTCTATGCCACGGACTATCAGACGTGGAATGAAAATCTGTGTAATAAGTTTTAAAATGAGTTAGCAAGCATCCCTCTTGCACCTCTATTGTAAATTTACTATTGAAATTATGCTGTTTCCCCATTTTTGAGAAATCAAAATTAACAAAAAATATTAAAAAATATATAAAATGTAGATTTGTAATATATTCAGTATATATTTACTGAAGTATCAAAAATAACATTTTAATTTCATTTTTAATATTTCACTATGAATAAATGTATATTTGCTGTATAGCATCCGAGAAAAAAAATCGGTTTAGACATCACTAATTGGACTAAAATTTATAAGTAAAATGGGTAATAATAAACAAAATTTACAGCCATTATACCCATTTAATAATATCTTACTTCTTGTTTCTTATAAACAAATTTTTCTTACCTTATTATTTACATATACGAAATTCCAATACATTTGACATCTAAATATTTTTGAAATGTATTGCCTTGTTAGTTTGAATTACGCCTTGATAAGAAATATATTATTCCTTTGAGCTAGTATTTGAAACTATTTTCAAAATTAAATAAGTAACATTAGGATCGAAATATAGTCTTAACACGTATTATTATAATTGTGATTTGATTGCATTTTTTTCTTAAAACAATTACATATGAATTCCTGATTTTAAATTTGTTTTTCTTCAATAATATTGTACATCGTATTCCTCCCTTAACTCTCTGTGTTTTTATTAATGCTTAATTTAGTGCAATGTTATAGATATTATGACAATATCATGACATAGACTGTCTCAATAGAGTAGCATATCTTGAATATCCCTATGTATTATATATCACTATCTTTATGTATCGCTAAATACATCAAGGAGTATTCATTCTCCCTCCAACCCCCCTCCTCCCCAAGGATGATGGCGCATGAACCTTCCTCCTTTTTAAAATAAACAAAAATAAGATAAAGTAGAACTTCTAAAAATCATAGTTCGTGTACAATTACACCTTCAGTGGCCTCTTTGTTCTATGCTTTCCCCTTGTCTCCTGGTTTGAAACTAATTATTCCGAAAATTCATAATCCCTTCTAAATATACCCCCACTCGAAAATTCTGAAACTCGTTAAAATTATTTATCATTATTAAATTAATTAATTTATTTCTATCATTAAAATTTTTGGTGGTGCAACTATAAATAATTATTTGTTACTGATGGCACCAAATAAATTTAAAATAAGAACTTGTTATTTTTATTTAATTATTTTTTAATTTGTGTACCTTACTGACTGAAACCCCTGAATAACTTCTAAACCGTTAACCACAGTCAATTATTTCTTCATTATTAAAAACTAAATATTATACTGCAATAAAATACAATTTTCACTAATACAAAATTAATTAATATTCCCTTGTATCATTTCAAAGTGGATAAATTGTAGTATTTGATATTTAATAGTTGACCGTTGCATTATAAAGAAAGGAGGTGGTCCGGAGTGGCGGTCATAAATAGGCTAAATAGTGGCAAAACTATTTTATTAAAAGCCGTTTTTAATTATGGCTTTTAATAAAATAAGTAAATAAATAATGGCTTTTAATAAAATAAGTAAATAAATAATGGCTTTTAATAAAATAGTTTTGCCACTATTTAGCCTATTTATGACCGCCACCCCGGACTTTATAAATTGTAGTGGATAATGCGAAATTTGTAACTATATATCGATTTGATCATTTTATTATTTGTTATATTAAATTATATCATTGTAACTTTTAATTTTGGAAGCAATTTTTTATCACACCACTTAGTGGAAAATGAGGATGCTCGAAGGAAAAAGATAATGAAATATCTCTTACAGAAAATTAATATTGTGTTGATTTCTGTCAACCATTATTCAAATTGGTTTAGAAAGTCATTTTGAGGTAAACCTATCTTCTATGAATCGGAGAACAACAATACCATTTAATTAATGGAATGTCTAGAAGGGGAAAAGTTATTTCAGTAATACTTGGTTATTTTTATAGCATTATTTTTATAATATTTAGTGAAAATAACCTTTTGGAAAGTCTTTTTAATTGTATAATTATCTGGAGAGGTTTGATAGCCTTCCAAATAAACGTTGTTCTTCTTCTTTCTGATCTAAAAGATATTTATTTTTGTCCGAATACAAGAACCCAAAATTTATTTCTGTTACTAGTTGTGGCTGAAGAAGTAAACAGATACTTGTAGTTGTCGAGGAGTGGGGGAAGCCGGGGTCTGTTGAACAAGTGTTGTTGACGTCAGTCTACCGCCTACTTTCGTTGAGTGAGTATCATTCGACGTCAGTTTTCGTTGAGTTTTGATTTCGTACGTGTTTTCATTTCGCGTATTTATATGACTTTCTACGTGATACACATTTCTTTTGACCTTTCGTACCGTAATAGTTTGCCGTGAGTGTCAAGTGTTGGTATTTACTTCATCCACAATTCTTCTTATGGTTGAGAGTGGAACAAGTTTGTAAGTACTATGAAATTCTTATCTATAATACACTAATAATTTTCCATATTCAAATATATATTTTTTTAATTTAGTGTTTATTTTTAAATATTTGTATATTTATTATAAGTGTGCTGCCAAATGTCACAATAAAAATATAAATTTAATTTCTATATATTTTATTTTATTAAAATTTTACCACTGTTGATTGAACACATTAAATGTCAATGAAATATTTTCAATGTCATGGACAGAATTCTCTGTATAATAATATGTTTTCAATGCTGAATAGTTTTATCGAATATCATACAATTTAATGATTTGATTAAAATAAATTTTATATAAAGAACAGTGGTAAAATGTTATTTTTATACATAATGATACTTCCTCTAAATTAAAAAAAGCAATATTTTCAAAAATATTTATTTCTAGCGTTTTTACATTTTTGAGGGGGTCTTCAAATTTTTATATACAGGAATTCTATTGATATATTAATCGTTTATTAACATAAATATCCACGTGGCATAGTCGAATATATTTTCGTTTTATCCTCTTAACCTTCAAATTAAATACATCATTACCATGATAATGGCTCTTAAATATTCACTTTTTGTTTTTCTGTCTGTACTTGAAAGAAGTACGTATCAGTCTGTACCTAGTACTATAGTTCCACACACTTGTTTTTCGAGTGTAACTGTTTATCTGATTATATCTTATTTTCCTCCGTAAAGTAAAAAAAAAAGTTAACAAGTTACTCTAATATTATTCAATTGATTTATAACCAAAAATCCCTTCTTAATGTCATGGATTTCCTTGAACCAGCCATGGATCTTTCGATGAAATACGAAGTAGTATTCAAAAGACTCTAATCTTATCTTCTGCCTGTTATCGGAAGCAGCAGAGGGTTGGACTGACCTGATTGACTGACAGTATCTCATTAAGCCATTTTTTCGATTGTCGGAAACTCTGAATATAATCATTTCATAACTAGAAATATTCTTTCACATTATACACTAAGAAGTGTTAAGTATGCAGAAATATATGAATTAAAATATTTGTAGAATAACTATCATTGTTAACAAAATTCTATCTTACATTATGAAGAAAAGAATAGTTGGGGTGGTCAGTCAAAAAGGAAGGCAAAAATAAATGATAATATTTATTTTTTACATATGCCGACGTTTCGACCTGAAGTTCAGGCCTTCATCAGGGCTAAGAAAATAACCAGATAACAAGGTATGAGAAACATAAGTAGTAATGGTAAAAAAAAAAAAATAAATAAAAAATTAGAAAAATAAAATAAATAAATATAAAGTAAAATGAAATTGTTAGAATAATGACTAAGAACTAAGATATAAATAATAATAACCGAGTTATTATTACGGTTATTATTATTTATCTCTTATTAAGAATTTTGAACTATAAACATATTTTTAATAATGGTTTTCCGCTTAATCGATTATGTAAATGAATTTCAAGCTTGTTATGCGCATTTAAAAGGTTAAATGATTCTTCTGAAACCAATAAGCTATTTATTTATTACATATTATTTATTTTGTCCCTACCGTCCCTTATTTTCCGCGGTATTTATTACCTAAAAATCACCAGTTACTTTTTTGTTACTTATATAGAACTTTTACAGATTTGTCAAATACTCATGATTATTGTACCAATATTGTTGTAACCTGAATCATAACCGTATTGTTCCATTTTGTGTATGAAATTAAAATTAAAAAAAAATTACTTCATAAAATTAATTAACATTGTTTCATAACATATAAAGGGTATCAAAATGATGAAGAAATGAATATTACACAAAATAAGGAAATCCTCCCGAAAACATTACATGAAATATTAGAGGCAATGGCCTCCAGAAGATTAATCTGTTATTTTAAAAATTAACCTGTTTTGTATACATCTATCATTGGAAATTTATTATTAATTTTCAATAAAACATTTATTCTTTGATGACATATAATTTCTAAGTGATAACTGTTATTTTACTAAAATTAACTGTTACTGAAAGTGACTGGTTTTTCCAATACTCCAGACTTCTGAGTATTCTTTGAACTTGAGGGGTTGGTATATTACACCAATGCAGGGGTAGATTCAGGATCATAATTTCCTCCTTTCCAAGAACAAAAATAAAACATTCAAATTCAATTTTAAAAAAGGACAAATAAAACATCTTAGATGCTTCTGAACACTATTAAAAATTACTGAAAACTATTTTCGATTATGATTTTTATTACAGAATGCGTCTCAAAGCATTTATAACTCGATATTCCTTAACTGCTGACCTGAATTGTAAGCTAATTCATATATCTATTAATTTTTGGAAAATAAAAATATTATAAGCCTTAAAAATTTTAGAACGAAACAAAACGGGTAGGTAAAAATAGTTATGTAGAATAATAAGTTCTATATTTGGATTAATAATAATTTTTTTAAGGTATATAGTTAGAATATAACGTTATCCAGTTAGGTTGAAATTAGCTAGTATTTACTTATAAATAATTTTTTACTTTTATTATTTGGTTCATCGCGAAATGTTTTAAATAATTTATTTTTTATTGTTTTGTTTATATTATTTTTTTACTTTATCTGTTTATTACCTTTATTCACAAAGATCAATAAAAACCCATTTTAACTGTATTCGATTAAAATATTTATAGAATTCAATCAAGGAATGAAAAATACAATATATTTATATTACGCTTAATGAATTTGTTTTGACCCCAAAATTATTACCTGTAATTAATTTTGGAAAAAAAATATTATGTATCATGTACTACTATCTATAAGCACATAATTTTTGTCATTCACGTATTGGAAATTCAGATCAACAAGCAAACAGGTTGTAAATATTGAATGGCACGATAGCTTATCGATTAGCCTAATTGAGTTCCAGTTTCCTGAACTCGTGAGCTATTCATGAAGTATTAAGTAATTTTGTGCCTCGTTTGATGGTTTAATATTATGTGTTTTTTTTTTTTCTATAATGGTTATAAAGTTATTGATACTCAAGTATCAATTTTGAATTATTGGATATGATTTCGTATTTAGATTTTTCAATATATACACGGGACTATCTAGACATTCTTGACTAAAACATTGATAAGTTAATGGCAGGGAAAGCTTTTCATTTTACTGTCACAAAACTACTAATTTCGCGCTTACTTACTAAAAAACCTTCAAGTTGAAGAATTTAAAATAGATCTGGGCAAAAGGTATTTTAAATAGTTTTTTGAGATACCTTATTTAAAATACTGTGTATTTTATATTTTTAAATTATATAATTATTTTAATTACAAAGTGTTTAAATTTTGTCAAAATAATGTATACAAAATACTAAAGGTATTTTAATTAATAAAAAAAAAAGCAAAATACTGTCTGGTAGATGATGAGCATACAATACAGGAAACCTACTCTATTTGGCAATTTATTTTGTGCATTAATTAATTAGTGTATTATTTATTAATTTTAATGTAATGTACTCGCAAAAACATGAGTCCACAAAAGAATTTCTAAAATATAGAACTTACAATTAGACTAGCGGATCATGCATTCTCGCAGTATTTTAAATTAAAATAATAATCTGATGCATAGTGGACATGCTTATAGTTTATTTTGTTGGATTTTTGGGTAAAAAATAAAGTAAAAATTTGGAAGTTTGATTGCACTTATGAGTAATTTACATATTTGTTGCTTAACGCACAGCGTTATCGACGTTATTAACGTTGTCGTTGCATATGTTAATACCTTTTAATATCAGATACCTAATAATTGGAGGAGTGTATATAGGTATGCCTGTGTGTTTTTTTTTTTTTTTCAATTTACTTATCTTTAAGTTATTTTATTTTTGTTTTTACTTCTTGATTATCATTTAGTTGTTATTTTTATTCTGTTTATTTTCCGTACTTTTAGCGTGGATGTAGTCTTACTTCAGTATAATCATCGTAAATGTGACAGAATATTATGTTGCTCAATAAATAAATTTTAAAAAATACTAGAATGAAAGAAAAACTCCCTTTTATATTGTATTTTTTACAAAAGTACGCACTGATAGAGAATCCTAAAACAGTTGACGTTTCAAACGATTTTAAATATTTTCATACAAATCTGCATATTGCCTGGATAATTATTCCATCCCTGGTGATATCAAAAGTTTCTACAATTATTCTATTCCATCAACAGAATCTTTAAACACGTACGAATATTAGTAACAGTGCGTGTGTGAGTTTTTTACTTGTACGATGACGGAATCTGCGGTAAACAAATGGTTTAATGTCTTTCTCGTTTCTTAGAGTATCTTAAGGGTGAGTTGGTAGATTTTGGTTTTTGTTGGATTTAGTGATATGAAACAGTTTTAAAAACGATTATCGGTGTCATTGGTAGATATCCTCCTTGTTTATTATTATATTATATTATATATTGTCATTATCGTTATGGCTTCATGGGTATTATGGTGTTACAATATCTATGTAATTCATATTTCTAAAAAAGGACCTTAAAAAAATGGATTTTTTTCTATTCCTTCAGGATTATGTCTTAAGGAAGATAAAATACGCTTACATCAAGCGTTAATATCTACCTTTGTAAAATTGGGTTAATATTCCAAACAAATTTCAGTCGTAAAAACGTCTGAATTATAGTAGTTTTCAATGTTCTTTTGTTTTAGTGGAGCTCCTTTGACGAAGTATGATTGCTTAAATTAAAGCATTCATAATTTCGAAATTGAAATTAGTTATTTAACGACTTGATGAATGAGGATGAATTACTCGTGTTTTATTTTCAATTATATTTTTTAAACAAGAGAGTTTATTAAAACTTTATCTGGCATATTTTCTGAAAAAAAAAAAACATTTGACAGTCGTGGGATAGTCCTTGAATTCCTATGAGTGTAAATATCACATTTCTTAATGATCACAACCAAATAGGCACATGTAAGTTGAACTTTCTAGTTTAACTAAAATTGGACATACCACGACAAATTATTCACCCATTTATTCCTTCAAAAGTTTTTATTAATCATCTCTTTTGCTGTTTAATGTTCTCCACTACAATATTTGTTTGCTTACTAAGCGCCTATTCTGTTTTATTTTTTTATTATTATTTAATTACTGATTTGGTTCAAGTAAACGAAAGAGTTCATTTCATTAATGGTGAACTATTTTTATTAAATGGTTGATGAATGAAATTTTAAATTATGGCGTATCATCACCAACTTTTATTTTTTTATGGAATTGAATTTTTGATGCTTATCTTTCCGACATATTAATTGCGCAATATTTCTTTAGCATGATGTGTTGTTATTATGATTGCAGTAAACAGTGGTAATTGTTGATAATGATTGGTAAAAATGTTATATGCCAAAAATATGTTATCATAAAATTGTCTGTTTTACTAGATAAGTTAATGTGACCTAATTATTTTAAAAAATATCAAGTTATATCCTGTTTTATATGGTATATTATAATATCTAAAAATAAATAATTTCTGATTAAAAATCACATGAGATTATTGAAGATTTTAATTTTATTAAATGATAATAATATTACTTATGAATAAAGTTTAAATTAGTCAGCGCTAATTAAACAAATATATCCCATAAACATTTTATGTAGTGTAAGGAAATGGTTTTATTTATTCTTGATTGATTTTTTATACTTTATTTATTTCTTGGTCACACCATCCCCAAACTTCTTTTTTTTCTTGGCCGATTAAGAACTCTATTATTATTATTGGCTGATTAAGATTTTTAATTTACTTTAAATTAATTTTTTTTTAAATACTTAATTTTCAGTATCTTGAAAGTATTTGAAAACTTTGTACATAACTGTAATTTTAACTTACTTAACTTTAAATTTTTGTGTCTCTGAATACTTTAATAAGATGTGGCAGGTAGGTATTACTTCTAAAATTGAAAGTGCTACTCCAACATACTTACTCGTTATTCCATCTCTCCTCTCAGGCAGCTGTTTTGGTTTCTGATGTGGCTGAAATATGGGACGCTGCAGTTCAATCTTGGAATTTTCGGCTTTAGCTTTTATTGCTTTGTGTCCATCGATAGTGTTCATCGTTTTTGACGTTTCGTATACCAAATTAAAAGTATAAATAAACTTTTATTAAAAAAAGATATTTTTACTGCTATCTGAGGTTTTGCGCTGTTTTAGGATAATTTAGGATTTTGAATTTTTATTTTATAATATCAAAAGCTGTCTTTTACACCTTCTCCTGATGCTAGGTGCTAGATGGTTCCTATTTCTTTCAACTGGATCAACAACTGGAATTTATTGTTTAAAAGGCTTATAGGAAATTTTTCAAGCATTGACTCACTATGCAGGATGTTGAAGAACTAAAAGAAAGTCCTCTTTTTTTCTTCTTTAATGAACAGTTGCCAAGAGGGAAAGGCAGACCGGTGGCAGACTGCATGGCTTCAGGATTGATGAAGAAATCTCGGCTGCTTATTGCAGCATTCTTATCGCCGGCCTTCGGTTAGTCCTTAGTTCCTCCGGGCCAACATCCTTCTCTATTCCTACAAGGAGTCCTTATCTTCCAGTTTTATAATGTTATTACTTTTTTTTTTTATCCAACTGTATTAAAAATAGATCAAATAAAATGACTATTGATAACCCAACAGATTTGGGTATGTCGTCATCAATATCTCAATCAATTAAGCATTATAATAAAGTAACTTTTTTTTCATCCTTAGCTTAAAAAATGAAAAATATTCACATTACTGGTATACTCCGTTGGGAACTCTGGTCAGCCATCAGCAATGCATGTTTATTCTTATTTACTGAATGATATGACTAAGATAGCTCAACGTACACAATTGGTAAAACTTCCAACATTACTAGGACTGTTAAAGTAATAATTTATTCAATAAATTGTACTCGCTGAGGACCTGTTTGTTTGGAGCATTAGAATCTTGGTTTGTGGTTATCTCACCAAGAGCTAAGAAGTCTATTACCGTATTGAAGCTATAGCTGATTTTTTTTTCTTTCAAATGAATAAAAATTTTTTTCGGAGGAATTGGTCGGGGGATGCGGTCAAATAAATAATAAATTTTTAAAAAATAGTATTTTTAATTGTTATGCCGAAGTTTCCTACTTTCTGCAGTGCCACATGCTACGCCCTGATGAATACCTGTAAGGTGAGTCGAAAAAGCATAAAAATTAAAAATACTGTTTTTAAAATAATTAATATTTATTTGACCGCACACCCCCGACCAACTCCTTCTCATATATCACGGTCAACCATCTCTACAACATAACAAATATTATCCGGTGCTCAAGGGTTCATAGAGCTATTTTCCTCCATCTACCTTTTCAATAAATTTTTAGTTGTAAGATTAACATGGAAAGTAATATTTTAATTTGTAAAACCTAAACAAGTGATATGTATTTATTCCATTGGTACAACAGCATTCGGTTATAATGTAAAGTTATTCGGCAAGAATTATTATTTGTCTCGAAAATGGGCCATTTTTAGTCTTTGAAATGCAGAGGGTTCAATAATTCATTTTGAACCATATTGGGTCGATTTGTTAAATTTGAAACCAGCTGAGTTTTAAAATCCCCCTATTTTTTCAAAGACTTGTTGTTGGAGGAATTTAAGGATAGAAATTGGATTCGTTTCTTATCGCACCTGAGAGCTATAAAATATTATGTAGCGTATATTACCTTTAAAACATTTTAATTAATATAAATTTTTATTTTTTTTCTAAAACCCTATTAGATCTGATAAAACATCTGTATGCCAATCAATAGTGTTGTTTTTAAAATACAGAATATAAAAATCATCAATATTTTCTTGTAATTAATAAAATTAAAATGTATGTTTTTTTGGAAGTAAGCGTATTTGAGGAAGCAATTGATGTTATTTTCTGTCTCTTGACTTATAATTTTATTAACACATTCGATACAAGTTTAAGGAGCTTTAGAAAATGATTATTGTTATTTATTTTTTTGGTTATTTTTATTATTTAGGTATTTAGTTATTTAACCATGTTATTTAAAACAATGGTAACATGGTTATTTAGCAGTTCATAGGACACAAAGAGAACAGATGCTTTTAACTAGTCGACCAGTTTCATGGAAGGGCTTTCAGGCCTCATAGACGTCAGGTCATAAATCACATCGCTGACCTGTTGCGGTGTCAGATGGCTTACTGTTTCAAACAATTTCACATTGTTCCTTTTCTAAAATTTAAAACGATTGGTAAATACGCCACATTTATTAATATTAATAATGAGTTGAGGTGACGTCAACTGATTTTGTATTATGTTTTAAAATTTGTGAAACGAAGAATTTTGGTCAACGTTTGTCGTCAAAGCTACATGAATATTTTTTCAAAAATAACGGTTTCTATAGTGTATATTGTATAATCTAAGGTGCCAATACTATGTTATATAGGAGAACATATTTGAAATTTGACATTATCGCAAAAAGAAATCGTCAAATCTCTTGAAATGGTAGTTATCTTGAAATTATTAATGATGATAATGATAAATTTTATTATTATTCTTAAATTGACATCCTCAGTGTGAAATGTATTTGTAATAATTCTTTAAATATGTGGTAATAAACGTTCTTAAAAATAAATTCGATGATGGTATTTCATGAGGCTTTTCCAAAATCGAACAAAATAAGGTTATGTAGTCTGATTTAAAACTAAATAAATAAAACTTCTACATAGCTTTTGGCTTATTGATAAAAGACTATTTAAAGACACTACAAATAAATGATTTTGCTGTAATAAATATATTTTAATTTAATATATGGTTCCTATTCACTTTTCTATAAATATCGTCCCAATACTAATAAAAAAAAAAAAAAAAAATTAAACCTTTTAGAACGATTGATTGGACGAGCTACACCAAAATCAAGATTTACTTCATTATATAGCTGGTTTTATCAGTATCGGTTAAGTAGCTTTTTGAAATTTTATGTAGATTTCGCTTGTAGCTTTATGATTTATCCTATCATTTACGTAATAACTATAAAATTTTCAAGTTTATTTATTATCAGCCAATTTTACACCAATTTTAAAATTTTGTCAACTTAATGACATCACATCTAATTACGAGCTTTCGGCTTTGAGATTCTTTTTATATACCTAAATACATTAAATGTGTTCAGAGATCACATTAACACTGTATGTACAATAAATAAAATTTGTATACTCGCTTCGGCGGTAGATATACTAAAATTTGAACGATAAAATATTATACAAAAAATGAGATTTGCTTTTTAACATTTTCATGTACGCCGCATATTAGAATTGGATTTTTATATCTCACATAGTACATATTTATACATCGAATGTCGATACATATGTTGAAATTATGAATATCGGACGAACCTGCATTTTATAGCGTCATGGGATATTTACAAAGGTACAGTCGTTTCTTAGAACAGATAACGATTTGAAATAACAGCATTTTTTATTGCTCCTTTTACAGAATAACTATAATTATTACCGAAGTAAAAGCTACTGCTTTCTCTTGACTTTGTTTTCTTAGATGGATGATAGAAATAAAGTTTTCTTGCGAGTAGCAATGGCAACAATCAAACGTTACTCCAACAACTGCTGATTTGTTTCTTTTTGTTCTCTACTTGCGTCAGAAATTCAGATTTTGTCTATTACATTTGCTTATTTATGTTTTTTTTCCAGAATTTTCTTTTGGTTTTATTTTTCGCCATCACGATTTTAAAAGTTATTTTTACGAAAGTAGTAAAATAATCAGTCCCTATTTAAGGGGAAAAAGGAAGGTTAATGCTCAGTTTATTTCATCTTATTATTTTATCAGTTTATTTTATTGTAAATGTATTTCTAGAAACAAATATTTTCTAAACGTAATTAAACTGCGAAAAAATTCTGAAAACATATCTTTTTTTTGTTTTTAAATCTTTTTTGGTAAACCAGAAAATCAATTGTCTTTTATAGTTGCCAAAGTTTTGGCCCAATTAGCCATTTTTAACGAAGGTAAATAACAGACACTTTAAGAGAAATTTTCAATATTAAATCTTAGGAAATGGTTTTAATTGACAGCAAATTTATTCCTATACTACTTTAGTCTTTTTTTTTTTAATACGTTCAATTAGTTTATTATTAGTGACCAACTTAAGTAATTTTGACACCGTATTTTTCATCAGTAATGTATACTCAGGTTTTGGGGTCAACAGGTTTTTTTATATAATGGAAAAAAATAATAAATTCTCCGCTGTTTTAAACAAGGAAGTGGTAAACTGTAGATGAAAAAACTAGAACTCCTAGAACAGTCACCCACTTACTGGTTGAATGCCAGCAGTATGCACCGATAGGAAAACGTTGAGAAGTTGAGTTACAATATACGAGAACTCTTAGAAGACTGGGGAACTGGTGTAAAATCTCTTATGGAATTCTTAAAACAAATCGAGTTTTACCATCGAGTGTAGAAATATAAGAAATGCCAATGATCTTTCGGAGTAGAGCCATTACAACTTATTATATGATTTATATAGCATAAGCTATACTGTAGTTGAATTAGATTGTTTTAGTTTTAAATATATTTAATTACATTAGATTTTTTTTATTTATTTACAATATTTACAACTGTATTAATAAATAAAATACATTTAGTAAATTTGATAACAAAATATAATTTGTTGAGAAACTACCACTGGTTGCACTCTGAAATAAGAATTTCATCATTTAAAAAAATAAATAAAAGAAAAAAGAAAGAAATCTCAATTCATTTACTGTATTCAAATTTTTAAATAATAAGATTTATTTTTATTACAATAAACTTGGCGTGCATTTGGTATTTAAATTAATTAAACGTGGTGGTATAAAATATTTATTATTCGAATAAAATTCCTTTTCTTGTTTGGCATATTTGCTAAAATTTGCGATTTTTATTAACCATCTAGGTAGATTTAAGCTCGTCTGTTTTTTAGATGATTAACGTTTTGATATTAGATCTTATTATCTAAAAAATAAGATGTAGATAAAAAGATAAAATATTTAATATTCAGTCTTGACATTTTAGTAGGAAATTAATCATATATCTTTTCACAGGAAGTTAATTAGAATCTGAAAAAAAATATCAGTAATTTTATCCATAAATATGATTTTTCATAATATTTAGACTACGTATTAATAGTAGGCTTTGGTTTTTAAGGTACCTGAAACTTCAGGAACTTCAACTATTTTATAGTAAACAACTTAAGGTAATGCTAGACTGGCCTAATATACTGAGCTGACCATTGATAAAATTCATTGTTCATTATTTAATTTATAATTCACAGTCGGTGTTGTACAATAATATCAAGAAAGTAGTTTATAATTCCTCATGAAGAAATTACTTTATTACCATCGTCATGAGGTATACCTCATAATTCTGGACTGCCTCAGATCGGAATGCCTCAGACGCCCCTAATAGAGATGTAGCTATGGCACCATATTTTACTTGGTATCCATCTTTATTATTTATTTTACCTCAGGAAAGTATCAAGGCCATCAGTTACTCCTTTGTCCCAGGAAGCGATATCCCTTTTCACCTCTTACTATAATCGTTATTAATGCCTTCCTTGGTCATTTTTCTTTCGATTCCTCTTCCACAGGCCGATCGTAAAGTTCCTCGATGTATCCCTTCGAATAACTCCTACTTCTAGGGATTAGAGGTAATGTGATTTTCTAGTATCTAGCATTCAGGTTTTTATCCTCTGTGGGTCTAATCCTAGGTTATATCTTGGATTTATTTTCAGAACTGTAGGTGAAAGAGTTAATATAAGAGTGCATCTGCCCCCGGCTTATTTGTGGGCAGACCTTCATAGGCTTCCATTTTTAACTTGGGAACTAGTCGCATTTCTTAGATGAAACAATAAACATTTACTTTTCTATGTTGATTTGCGCACTATATGTTTACTGTTGAGGGTAGACGATAAAATGTACTGGATAAAGGAAGGTACAGCATCTGTTTTTTTTAGACTAATTTTAAACAAAATTTTGTTTGCTTACGTTCCTTCTATCACAACTTACTAACAGTAGTGGTGAGTGGTATGGGCTAAATGTTCTGTGTTTTACATTATTTACATTTACTAACATGAATTTTGCTATATAATTTTTAATTAATATTTGTTTCCGCTTTGAACCTGATCATGAGAAATAACTTATTACAAGAACAACGTAAAATATCTATACAATATTAATAATACAGCTTGAAGTATCGGCAGTTATTTTTAGAACAGTAATTATTAATTTATTAACCAAAAAATAAAATTCGCGATGTGTAAAATTGCTTCGCAATGAGAAAAGTTTGTTGACAGCTTCACCGCGTCCCGCCACGAGATAAAAATTAGCCCCGTCGGTCTCTTCCCCACCGTCAATGTATTCGTCGTGGTGTCCTATAGGAGTTATTGTACAATTGAGAATTTCTGTCAGTGGGTTCATGTTGTAAGTCCGTTTTTGGCGTAAATATTTAAAAACAAAAGTTATATTGCATGTGTATACGATCAGTTGGAATGTTATTTCGAACTGAGTATTGACATTCTGATCGATGGTGTAGTTCAAGACTGATTAAGTGGTGGACTTGACTGACAGATTTCCTTAAATCCGAGCTTCAATCACGAAAAGTAAAGGGGACTAATTGTCAGTCTTCTTAATTTATATTTTTCTGTATTTTGTTTTGTTAATAATCAAAATGAAAGACTATTCACATTTTTAGTATTAAAAAAATCTAGTTGTTTGTTATTATCCCATCTAATTGTAGATAGCAGTGAAATTTTTGTATTTTTTTTGTAATTGTTTTTATGTAGTGGTTGTATTTGTAATACATTTTCTTTTCCTTATTTTTTTCGTTTCTTCCTCGCCGCTTCGGCGGGATATGTGTTTTTCTGGGGTCAAGGAATTATTACCAGAGTTAAAAGTATCCCGGCACCGAGATTTGAAGTCGTAATCTTCGGTTAATCAGGTTGCCGGCAATGCTTATTTTGCGCTTGCACAGCCGCCTCACCCCCAACTAATAACCAATCTGTCAACCAATTAGTCAGGAAATCGTTGATTTATTTCTTGTTATTTTACTTAGAGTTTTTTAACATTGTAAGGCAATGGAGGGCGCAGCATCACCGTGTCTTTTGTGATCAAATTATCTTAAGATTCAAGTGGAAATATTCATCAGCTTTTAGTACCTCAAAAAATTAATTAATTTAATGAGAAAACTCTACATTCCTGAGAATAGTTTTAAACAAAAATTTGTAGGTCACGATAATATAAATGCATTCACGAATGATTTCATTAAATGGAATCCGCGGACTATCTTGGAAGCAGTTGAATTTGAGCTGAGAAAAAAAAAATAGAAATTGGATTTCCAAAAGGAGAATATGACTTTGAAATACCACACCAAGTGCTACGTACAAAAGGTGTAGTTCTAGCACCTTCCTCCTCGACAAACTTTTTTATTTATTTATATTTATAACGTGAGGTTTGTTTCTTATCTGATTTTCGTGTAATCCGGTGCCCAGGAGCCGGCACCAAGCCGGTAATCCCTAGGCCCTCCTGGACTGCTCTGAGCAAAGCGTTGTAGGATTACTTCCAGATTTATGGTCAGATCCTCCGGAGGAGACTCGACCAAAAAAGGCACCACAACTTTTTCTTTTAATTGTCCTCGAAAGCATTAACTAGAAAGCCACTCCACTTTTATCTTCTTATATATCCTTCACTTTGAGAACCATTTCCTTCAGTCTATAATTAAGTAGGGTTTTTTAAAGGAGGGTTTGATCCTGGTGTCACCATCTACCTTACCATTCATTACTTCCTTATCTTCCAAATGGTTATGGATTTTGACAGAGAGAACTTTTTTAACTTTTTCTAATTAATCCCTTTCATTAAGAATTAATTCAGTTTCACAACAGGTTTTTTTTATTTTATTTTTTTTTTTAAGTGCTTCCGAATCTACATTCCCTAGTTAATAGAATTTCAATATATATATTTATTTTATTCTTTTTTTCTTTTTCTTCCATGGTCTTAACATTTTATTGATTTTTGTGGAGGGAGATTATAAGCATTACTTGTTTCGAATTCTATTGATCCTTACTGGTTATTCGTATTGTTGTATTGTAATTTGTGTACCCAAAATTTTAGTATTTTAGCAGTGTTTTTCTGTGTGCCATCAAAAACACATTTAGTTTGAAAATCTAGTATTTTTAACATCTTCGAGATAGGAATTTATAGTAACAATTTCATAAAAAAAAATCAACCTACTTGTATGCAATATACTTTAAAGATAGTATTATTATTGTACACAATTTTATAATATATGCTATTATGGCGATATTACTTTTAACACTTAAAACTGAAAATTTAGTAGTTCGTTTGTTCTTGCGTAATTATTTCCGAAATATCGTAACACACATTTAGTCTTGTTATTTATTTTTAAATATACTCATGGTTGAAATTAACATTTTCCATGTAACCATATAAACTTTTGGATGCTACTTTATCAAGCCGATTTTAGCTAAATGAGCAATATATTACATTTTAATTTTTTTACCAATGTTTTTACTTTGTCTTTGCAGTATATTTGACCGCTCAATTCAATATGTCCTCATCCATTCTGAATTAAATATTTTCGGTTCAACTAATCATTTAAGGATGTTTTCAGAAGACGTTAGTAATGAGATAGTGGTTTATGCCTTTCATAGAAATAGAGATATGACAAATATACTATCGTTGGTGTGGTTGTTTGATAAAACTGTTATAGATGAAAGATTGCATTATTTACTCTATTTAATAGCGTCAGTTGGATTCATAAAATAACATTCCGTTTGAAAACATCTTTCATTACATGAACTATTCAATTTTATATATATATAACGATGCCACTCGATGCATTTGTTTATTACTATTTTTTTTTCTTATACAATTAAATTCTTACGTATATTTACATTAAGAAATGATCATGCTCTTCTCATGATATATTTGTACATTATTTAGATGTATTAACATTTTAGTTTAAATGTACATACTTATGTATTTATATTTACTAATTCGGCTTTCTTTTTTCTTAGTAGAAACTCAGAGCTTATTGATAAGAAGATTTTTCTTTTTGGTTTAATTTTTTTATTCACACCTGTCATAGTGGTAATGACAACCAGTGAATGTGAGGTCGTTGGAAAAAATAATGTCATGAAAGACATTACGAAAGAAGAATTTAATTTATTTTTTATTTCTAGTTTTCTTAGAAGTGTATATTTATACTGTTTTACTGTTGTACATAGTTTTGAGTGTTTCGTACGTAGTTATAAGTGTTTTGTTTATCGCTTTATTTGTTTTAAATATAGCACGTTCACTTAATGTTTTCTTTATTTTCTCTTTTATTTAATCTTTATTGTTTCAAATCTTAGGCCAAAAGTTTTTTTTATTTTTGACGGTTTTGTTATTCTCAAGAAACTTTGTCCCAGAAAAAAAAACTGTCTGTCTTTAATCTATTTCTCTCTCTCTCTCTCTCTCTCTCTCTATATATATATATATATATATATATATATATATATATATATATATATATACACACATACATTTATATTTATACAGTTATATGTATATATAATTAATAAGAATATTTTTCTGAATCCGACTGATGTCATCGAATTTTTAAGGAAAATCATTACAGTTTTGGAAACCTCAATTCAAACGATTATGTTTGAATACACCTTTGGATTGCTAAAACGACAATTGAAAATTTTGAAATTAATTGTCTTAAGTTAGTTGAATCATTCACGGGCTGGACTATTCTGGTTTACCGCAGATGACCTTCCCTTTGTCTTCCTGATTTTGTGGTTTGTAAAAATAAACTAGTACAAAATAAAATTAATATAATTTTATGATGGTCGACTGAATGTTCATTTAAGATAACTAATTACTTTTTATATTTATAACCAAATATCCTATTTATTTATCTTGTTTTCGAAAATCTTCAAAACTGAAAAGTTCGAAGAAGCTAAATATATAAACATTCCTAACAGGTTTAAAATTTAAAAAAAAAAGATTCACTGCGATATTTCCAAATATTGAAATATTAAGACGAATAATTGAAGCTTCTTGTTACGTGAATAACAAATCTTCCAACAGAAACTACATGAAGATACCAACCAACAAACTAATAAAATCTATAGAATTCCGTCTTGGTCGTTAAACATATCAACTAACAAAAAATTTTCAATTCACAAATGTTTGTTTCTTACAACACTTTAACTCCCACCAAAAGTTACTTATGATGCCTTAATTAAAAAATCACACTAAAAAAACCAAATTACCCTCATATTGTAATTTACTACTGCATTGCTTCGTAGGTATGACTGTATTTTTATGTTTTTAATTTACTTATATTTAGGTTATTTATTTTGTTATAGTTTTTATTTATTATTATTTAGTTATTTTACTTTTGTTATTTTTATTATTTTTTTTTTTGTATATACGGTGTGAATGTGTTCATTTATCAATATAATTATTGTCCCCGTGACAGAATATTATATGACTAAATAAATAATAAAAAAAAATACTGCTTTGCTTCGTAAGTTTTCCATTCATTTATTTCAATCAAGTGCTAACAGATTAATCGAATATCCAATCAAATATCCTTAAAAATGACGAATACACGAATAGTACAGTAAGTATTAAGTTTTCTGAAATCAAACAACTTGTTAAACAAAATTCAAAAATGCAAATTCAAATCTAGTTCAGATAAACAAAATTAAACTCAGACGTTGATGACTTAGAGGGTTTATGCTTTAAATCCCCAACTAACAGTAGCAACAACAGATTAAACCATGAGTCTTCATACTTCGTGGCCTACGGATCGAAACGAGACCCTCCTCCAAGTACCGCGGACCATGGCTTTGGTGTAAATTAAGTTTCTCACAAAAAAAAATCATGCAATAAATATCGTAATAACCTCGTATTTGAGTGATTTACTAAATTTCATATCTTTAAAATCAAAGGAATCTGGTTTGGGTTAAACTAATATATAACAATAATGGGTGTCCAAATGTTGAATTAAGAAAAATAATTGTTTTAATAATATTAGAAAATTGTATAACTACTCCCTAAGTATCTCCAATAACTGTAAACACCTAACCAACAACATTCCCGTAATCATCAGGAAACATTCCTTAGATATAATCTAATAGATACTTAGTATCAATAAAATCGATATTGAATTAATGGGCCTAGAGAATCGATCTCTCGATATACAGCACTCCCTTGACCCACCTGGAATCTCCGACAGACGGAATGAAACGACCGTACTCCTTGGCCCTAATAACTGTGGAGGACTGTTTCTCCATTTAGTAAATTACAAGACCTGGAAATCAATTAAGTTTCCTTCCTTCTTCGCTCTTCGTGATTAATTTTATCTTAGATCCCTCTTCGCTCCATTTTTGAGAAGTACCTCTTTAACATCATTTATAAAACTCACAAATTTTAACTATCATTAATGTTAATACAGATAATTTTCTTCCAATTTGCGTAAAACCAAAATACTAACTTTTTTTGCTGTATGTATTTTTTTTCATAATTCTGATTTTATTGTAACCTGTATACCCTAGTGAGAACGCTCACACTAAATCGCTCCCTAAAGCATTCAAAGCATAAGCGACATCAATGGAACATGTTTATTCCTGTATATAATATAACATTATCAAGATTAAAAATCTATTCAACACTATAAATTTAAAGTAACAATTAACTTTATTAGATTAGCTTATCCCATCACAAATATCCCTCCAGTTTAATAGTAAAGCTATAAGACAGTTATCTCTGAACACATGCTAATCCCATTACTGTACTCGTTCAAGACCTATTTTTTGGTGCACTTTTTTATTCTATTTTATTTTTTTCCTTGCCTCATATGATGCCGTGTTGAGAACATAGTGGCAGTACGAGGCTTAAACATGAACTCTTGTACTGCACAGAGAGCATTTTAAGAGGAGGATGCGGAATTGGGACTACTGTGGTTATTCATAGTTATAGTGTGTCTTAGTATAGTCGATTTTCTCAGTCTAGTAATAGGTTTTTAATGTATGTCTGCCATCCCATAGGTTTGTGAATAAGTATTTTAAAAACTGGGTTTGTCGAGCATTTGAAGCTATCAAAGAATTTGATATGCCTGCGTGTAAGAAAGTCGCCCACCTTCGGTAATTCGAGGATGGTATGTAGTAATGGTGAATTAGAGCCTTGGCTTTTAGTTACATTTAACATATAGAAGTCTATCACTGAGAGATTAGAAGCCTTATCTAGATTTTTAAAATTAAATATATAAAATTTTCTTTTTAAATTATCCAAACTGCCCAAGGGATCGAAATAGAGTAAGGTTTTTAGGGCGATAAATTACAAGATCCCCATCTCAAGGGATCGATCATAGATCTATTATCCTCTATTTTATTTTGCCTTTTCGGCTATTTGGGTTTTTCCGGAGCCAGGGGAGAAGGCGGAGGATTAATGCCAGCGTTAAAAGTCCTTTAGCACCAAGATCCGAAATAATAATTTTCGGTTTATCAGGTTTCCTGGGAACGCGTATTTTGCACCCGCATTAGTCCGTTCTGCCATCCCGCTCCTCCATACTCCATATTAAATTTTAAAAATTAAACACGTGATTAGAACCCCAGGTAAACATAATACCTAATAGGCATTTTACTAGAATTACGATTTATCCCGACTTTAATACGCTTTTTAGACTTTAATATACAGGACTCTATTCTTTTGGAAATATATCGGGTCTTGATGACCATTTCGAAATCTTTAAATAAAAATTTATCCTCCAATATAGATGCCTCTATTTTTTTTTAATGACTTATTAAAGTTGATGAATAAATTTAAGGATCAAAATTGAGATTTGTTATTTCCCCCTGAAAATAATTTTCGTTTGATACCAACCAAAAGAGATCTATATCACCATGTTTTGTAAATTGTTGAACAAACGCAGTCAATTACAAAGAAGAGGTCATGAATAACGTCTATAATATGGAAAATCGAAAAACAAGAACTCTTTGATCCGAAGTTTTGAAAATAATGAGTCTTTTTTTATTCATTTACAAAAATGTAGATATTGCGGAGATAGTACTGAGAGTTATTTTTAACGTTCGGGATAAACCCAAGTTGTATTTGCTTGTCAAACCGAGCCAGACTGTACACAGCCAATGGACGATGTAGTTGTTGGACCAATCAGGCCGTTTCAAATGGTAATGTGCATTCATCTTGTATCGTATATGCTCTCCTCTTCTATATTCCTACCTCCCAGCCTCGGATACTTTAACGAACTTGTTTCTTCGTGTTTCCCGTTCGATCTTGCAATAGCAAAAGATAAAAAAAGGAGGTGCCTATTATATGTTGTCGGTAACATGGATATTAATGGTACCGAAGTAATCTAGCGAAGATACGTATCTAACAAAGCTGACAATAGTGGCTAAGAGTATTTCCCTGTTGCACGCCTGAGCCTGCATCATTTGTCAGTCAAAATCCCAATCTCCTCCTTCTATCTGAAAAGGTTCTACCTTCGCAGGGAGTCTTCTCTGACAAGGGCTATTTATGAGTTGTTATTTTAGCTAGAGAGGGATTAACATCGATCTACTGAAATGAGAAGTTACTTTAATTTTATGGATAGTAATATTTTAGTCTCAAATTTCGCACCCTTGCATACAGTAGTCCATTGCGGATTTTGTGAATATTTCAAAGAAGTCTTTGCAAATTATATGTATTTAAATGATGAACATAGAATAAAAAAAAAAAATTAAAACAAGTAATTAGTGAATTGAACAATGTTGCCTCAAGTAATAAGAGTATGTGATAAGTATTCGATCTTGTTAGCAACATTTTCACGAGGGAGAAAATTCTGTTAACATCAACATGCATATTTTTTCTTCGAAGCCTGTTTGAGACAGCCCTTTTATTTGTTAAATAAGATTTTTAATACCTATCGCCACTATGTAAGAAAAGTGTGTTAATGGGTATTGTGAATTTGCGATGAACAGTTTTCAACAGATGTTAGCCTGAGTAAAAAAAAAAAATAAATAAATAAAAAAAATAATTTTCTATTACTGGTCTGTGTGTTTATGGGTGCGTGTGCGTGTGTGTGTGTGTGTGTATGTGTTTGTTTGTGTTTGTCTACGTCACGAATATCTTTTGGGTGGGACGACTTGGTTGCTTTGTTACGTTTTTTGTTTTGCTACCTCTGGCCAAATAGATGCCTGTGCATCAAATTACGAGCTTTGTGCACAATAAGATAAAAAACTTTTTTAAATTTAGAGTGTAGCACCTAAACGACTCTGACTATTTTGATTAAAGTTACATGCACTCTTCTACTTCTAAGTTTGGTAAGTTTATTGAAAGGCTTCTTAATTTCATACAAAACCTAAAAAAAAATAATTGTTTTTTAAATAATACTTTCTTGCCTACTTCTAGGTCTTAGTCGACTTTCCAAATTTTTTTATTGATTTTGATGTTTTTATTTTATTCGAAATATTGGGGGGAGGGAACAATATTCTCACCCCCTCTCCATTTTAATTGGTGGACCATCGCCCCCCTCGCTTCCCTCCCTCTTCTTCCCAAAGTATCCACTTATATACCTAAGTATAACATATGAAAGTATTTGTGTATTCTTTAAACTTTTTATTTACTTAATTACCTATAACAGTGGATTTCTTTGTTTTGTTTTAGATAACCTCAAAAATAAATCCACCGCAGGTCCCAAATGGTTTAGGTATGTCTTTCCATATTAAAATAATAATTTAATTTAATATTTTCTATTAAGCACAAGTTTAGCGTCATGTAATATTATCAATCCTTATTAAAAAAACAAAAAAGTAAATGAGGAAACAGGAAGTCACTTAACGATGACATTCTCTCGAAATGCCTGAGTTAATGATCCTTAGCAAAACACTGTCCCATTTCCGCTCTTCTTGTTCAAAGGGTGCCCATCCAGAACTCCCATCTGACTTTAATGGTATCAAATAAGTATTAATGGATTTCGTATATTTATTTTGTTTTTAATTTTTATCAAATATGTACCATGAAACCTAGTAAAAGTCTTACTTTAGTATGTCATGTTTAAGATGCATTAAATATTTTTGAAAATTCCACATCGGCAATGGATTTCATGATATATTTTTTTTTATTATTTATAAAAAAATATATGTATCCGTAATCTGTTAAAAAATTTTAAACTGGAAATAACACAAATAATGAATACATGCCTGTGCCTAGTTGAAATCACATGGATATCTATTTCACAGATTTACGGTTCGTCATAAAACAATTTTACACCCAAATATTATTTTTTATTTTTATTCTTCTTTTACTATTATTATTAAATTTTCAATCCAAATTATTATGACTAATAACAGAAGCTTCTTGCTACACGAATGAAAAATATACCGACTTCTACCAACCGAATATAGCATAGTACAATAATAAAAGCCATAGATTTTTTGAAAACCATATTGCCTGAACTTTCCTGATAAAAATTTTCTCTTGCTTATTAATATCTAAAGCAAGGAGCCATAAATCACGTTAATTGGCAGAATGAAAAATATTACAAGCTGACATGCTTGTTAGATATACTACATTACAACTAACAGTCACTTATAATTTCTTAATACAAACATTACACTTTAATGAAACAAATTACGTGCATAAAAGCTATAAAATCAGCCGTAAGTAACTCATTGTTACAAAACGCTTCAATTTACATGAAATGATGTCTTATGTTTACCATGTTACATAATACCATATTTATGAGTGCTCTTATTTATGTAGGTGAAAAAGTCTCTCGAAAGAGTGCTTATATGAAAGTAATTTAGGTTGTATTGAATTAAATATAATTTGGTTTAGCATTATTTTTAAGTTAAATTCAATTTATTTCAATCGGATGTTTTTATTTATTTTTTTTTATTTATTATTTATTTCAAATATTACAATATATCTCAAAGGACATTTATAATAGTGTTCAGAGATCACATTCACACTCTATGTACAATAATAATAATATATATACAATAAATAAGTATGAAATAATCTAAAAAATAAATAAATAAAAAGAACACAAACATACCTATATACACTATTTACAATCAGGCGAGAGAACTCCGAGCCAAACTTGTCCCTTCAACTGTCGAGGGAAAAGCATGAGTCCAGGAGATCTCTGCACTTCCCACTCAACCGCTTCACTGGGTCTAAATCCAGTGGAGATTGAGCCACATACACTCATGACATGAGTGGAGAATCTGGCCATTAATAGAACTCCAATATTTACAAAATATAGAAGGTCGCGGGACCACTGCCGTTTTAACTTTTTTGGAGGATTATAGGGATGGTGCAAAGGGATTCGGATGATAGGTAAGGTTCTGGTGAAATTTGGAGAATTTTGCTGGGATAAGGTCAAGGACAAATGGGATATTAAGGTCACAGTGTAAGGTTTTGTTAGTTAACACAGAAAGGAACATCGACTATTGTTCGAAGGACTTTCGATTGGAAGGATCAATCAGATATTATTATAATTTTTTTTTTCATAAAATGTGCTATCCTTCGTTTTCCTCTCGTACTCTCTCTTTTCGGCTGATAAGAGTTATAGCTTCATCTGACGTTCCCATGAGTACGAGGATACTGAAAATGAGCTGGATGCGAAATCTCCTTATTTAAAAAATTATGCTAATCCAATCGAACCAGAGAAGCGCTACTGCTAGGTGCTATCCATCACGATGTCAACAGATTCCAAGGAATATTTCTAGCTAAAAAAAAAAACAAACTAAAATAAAAGAATTTCGTTCAAATTTTTCTCGAACTAAATTCATATGTCTTCGGAACCAGTGCTCATTTCTCCCCTCGACCTCTCTCTATTTCTTTAGCTGTGAATCTTGTTATATTTATTTTGTGGAACAGTTAGTCCCAGAACTTCAACATCGATGACTATTGTTATTGTTACGATTGTATTCGGCAAGGGAGAGTTCAGACTAAGAGAATAGAAGCCGATAAACTGCCTAAGTGCCCTAATAAGTTAGTACAGTCTCCTCCCGGTAAGAAAGTGTCGGCTGAGGCCGAGCTGAGTTAGTGTTCCCTTAAACTCTCGCCATCCTAGAGTGCACTTAACCTATTTAACCACATTCCTTTTCGGATAACTCCACGATCTATATCATCTGTCTATGGAATATACGAGAGTATCCAACCCCTACTTATCTACTATTGTTAATGTAAATATTATCTTGGTTAAAGTGCATTGGCAACGTTAAAGAAACACGCTTTGCCTATTCTCTAATCTGTATGTAATAATATCGATATGTAAAATTATATATATTAATAACTGTAAATTACTATATTATTAATATTAAGTTCATAATAATAAATTACTTCATATAATTTCAATTATATCAATGTACCGAATGAATATATATTTCAATATTTCCATCAGTTAAAGGTGTGGCTAAAGAAAGGGATTGAATTTTTCCTCACTTCTCGTCTGAAAATAATTCAAACCGTTCACATAAATCATTAAAAACACTTTATTCAGAAATATTACAATTTGTCACAGTTAAGGACACTTATAATAGAGTTCAGAGATTGCATTCATACCGTATATACAAAAATATAAATAAATAAAGTAATAACAAAAGAATAAGAAGAAAGAACAAAAGAGTAAAGAAAAAAAAAAATATATATATACACATAAGTAAATAAAAATAGAAATAAAAGTAAAACAAACACCTTATATAAAACATTCATTATTTACAATTTGCCAGGTGATCTCCGAACCAATCCTGTCCCCTCCACATGTGGAGGGAAAAGGGAGGCCTAGGAGATCCCTACGCTTCTCCCTCAGCCACTTCACTGGTATTTTAAACCAGCGGAGGATGAGTAAGAGCGCTACAGCCACAGACACTCATGACTTGAGTGGAGAATCTGGCCATTGCTAGAACTCCAAAATATCCATATTTACAAAAGGTCTCGTGGCCACTGCCGCTTTAACCTACGAAGGGGATTGTAGGGATGGGTGGTGCTTGATAGGGATTGTACAACGGGATTTGGGTGATGAGAAAGGTTCTGGTGAAATTTGGAAAATTTGGCTGGGATAAGATCAAGAATAAATGGGATATTAAGGTCATGATGTAGGGTTTTATTGGTTACATAGAAGGGAGCATTGACTATTGTACGGAGGACTTTAGACTGAAAGGATTGAATGCGTTTGATGTTAGAAAATTTGGCTGTTCCCCATAGTTCTAGTCCGTAAGTCCAGATGGGTTTCAGTATTGTCTTGTAGATCAGTAATTTGTTTTCACCAGAAAGTTTAGATTTTCTATTCAGTAGTCTATATAGCTGGCCATATCGTCTGTTAAGTTCCTGTCTTTTAAGTCGAGTATGTGGATTCCATGTTAGTCGTCTGTCTAAGAGAAAGCCAAGATACCGGACTGTATCTGAGAAAGGAAGCTGGATGGAGTTAAAATAAACTGGTGGGCAGGTATTACGCCGAAGGGTGAAGGTAATGTGTTTACATTTAGATTCGTTTACCTTAATGCGCCATTTCTTACACCAGTGTTCAATCAGGAAGAGGTGCCTTTGTAAGTTTGCGGACGCTGTTTCAGGATCTGAGTTGGAAGAAAGGATAGCAGTGTCATCAGCGAAAGTTGCCAGGAGGGTATCGGGATGGACAGGAATATCAGCGGTAAAGAGAATGTAAAGGATGGGGCCCAAGACGCTGCCTTGAGGAACGCCAGCCTCAATTGAGTGACAGTCGGAGAATTCGGTGCCACAGCGAACTCGGAAGGAGCGGTCGGAAAGATAGGATCGGAGTACTAGGTATAAGGACTGTGGTAGATGGATTTTAAGCTTGAAGAGTAATCCGGCGTGCCATACCCGGTCAAAAGCTTGCGCTATGTCCAGAAATGAATTCAAACCGTGAAAATAAATTTACCCGTTCACTAGATATGAACGAAAAAGTAAACGAAAGTCGTCAAATTTTGTCGATCTTATTCTTTTAAACAACCTACACACAGTCAGAACATAGTTTAAACTATGAAAACTGGTTTTTCCGTTCAAAAGGTATAAAAGGAAAAGCGAATGTAAATCAAAAAAATAAATCACACACATTTTCTTTTAATGTGCTTCCATACTGCCGAAAAATCGTTTGAACCGCGAAAATCGGTTTTTCCGCATATGAGATATAAAAGTCGCAATAACATAAAAAGTCGGATAATAACGGTCGGAATATCGTTTGGACCATTAAAATCTATTATTATATTCAAGAGATATAATGAGAACCAGCGATAAAAAAAGTTGACAAATGCTTCAAAAGAAGCAAACAATCGTTTACTCTTAAATTATTCGTTACTCTTATGTTCTTTACTTTATTCATTTTTATTATTTAGTATTGATTTTTTATGTTTTCGTTATTTCACAAGTACAAATAAAATAACCGAAAAATCAATAGCAAGTAACACTTTTTAATTTGTTATTTAGATTTACGAATAAGCAAATTACTCGTCATCCAAAAACCTAAATATATTAAATCGTTCGAAATAAAATATTCTCTACAATAGAGTTATATTATCAAACGTGATACTAAATTGGCAGTTCCATTTATTAAAAAAAAAAAGTCAATTTCTTCCAAAGGATTTTCTAAAACTTTACTTCTTTTCGTGAAATGTGTGAAGTGCCATAGAATATAAATATTAAGATATAAATAAATGTTTTTAAAAACGTTTTGATGTTTTTAGATTTCTTTGAAATATCAAAATATAGCATCTGATAGCCCTCCGTTCATACTTCAGTTCATAATCGCTATAAAAAATCTTTTTGTTGTGACGGGAATCAAACTGATATCAACTATTCAGTATTAAATGATATTATTTTGAGTTAAGGTAAACAAATAGTGGGCATAATCACGTTTTATTTTTAAGTGTAATGTAACTGAAAGGACCATAACATTTTTTTAGGATGGTTCTTATTTCTTTCTTTATTAATTACTTGTTATGTTTATTTCACTCATTCCATTTTTTAATAATATTTGTATGGAATATGGATATTGTCCCGTACAATGATGCATATATATAATTTAGACATACCCACATCTGGTGTTATAGATAAAGAAATAAAAGAAAAGCGGAAACTAGAAACAATTTAAAGTCGGGCGCGATAGATTACTTTCTATTGGATATAAGTTACTACCTACTCGAGCCAGTAGGCGGCGCTTGTGGTAGTTTATCATTCGCAGGAAATATATATGTTGTCTCCGCCACTAAATATGAATTTAAAAAACAGGTGACTCCGGATGTGTGGGCCAAATATAATCTCTACTACCATATATTTTGAATTTCGCGGCCTCACTTCGAAACTTGCTAACTTTTGTATAAGGTGAGTCTGAAAATTGTTGTGGAATAATACGCGATTATTATCGTTCGAAACAAAAACGCAAATACACTAGCGGATCCAGGATTTAATTTTGGGGGGGCTTCAGCCCGAAAGATTTTTTTTTCATAAACCTTCATAAAAATAATTTTTAAAAAAAAAGAAAGAAATTAACTTTGGTATCTTAACCTACCTTTATGAAATGGTGTTTAAGTGGTTAATGAAGTCCTATTAAATGTAATTAAACGAACAAGAGTACTTTAAGAGATAGTTTTTTATATTTTTTTCTGTAAAACATGGCTATATTTTACCATTTTGGGGGGGGAGGGGCTTCAGCCCAAAAGCCTTCCCCTCCGTAGATCCGCCTGTGCACAAATATATATATATATATATATAACATCGATAATTGTATTATGTGGAATTTCCGTGATCCATCATCCCCTGTGAAACTGTCACAATTTGCTTTTACCGTTGTCACTTGTGTTATAGTTTCAATTATTTTTCATTTCCAGTGCGATTGTTCCGGAAGCTTTCTTTTAAGTCTAATAATTTTGTTCTTTAAGGCTACCAGTATATTTTATAATACCTCAGATTCTGTCAATAGTTGAGTAGAAATTTTGACTGACACCATTATTTTATGATCGTGTCAAAAAGCAATAATTGAAAATCGAAGATATGTCTTGTACATCAGGCTACAACCATGCTCACTGAATGTATTTGTGTTACTTAAGTGTTATTAAGAAATTAGAGGATACAGAAGATATCATGGTGATCCAAAGCCTAAGAGAAGAAAATTATAAGAAAAAATAGGAAAAGTGATACAAATAATAATCAAAGCTAAGATAAGGAAAAAAAAACAACTACCTAAATGTATTAATAAATACAATTTTCATTGCTTTCTCATGAACTTACTTCTATTCTATATGGCTAGTTAGGAAGTTACTGTAAATATAGATAATAATCAAAATAACCTTAGACATGTCATTAAACAAAAAAGATTATGTAATTATTTGTTCCGTTATAGTATGGGCTCTGTTAACGCCAGATTATCCTAATTTAATAATATATAATTAATGATATATTGTGGGTAAATAATTGAATTGCGGTATTTGACTTAATTTGTTTACTTTTCATCGAAACGTATAAACATCCGACAATGTTTTGGGTGGTTTATCCCTTTCCCCAACCAGAATCGAAAGTCTGCTCCTATGCTGGTTCAGCCCACTTATTATTACACAATTGTTTTAGAGACTTCACATTTAAAAGTTCACGATGTACTGCATACAATGTCAGTACATCTAGGTTGGGACAGAGCAAGAAAGTTAGATAACAGCATATCACAATTTTTTTCTTAATTAGAATTTTCATTGAACAATGTATACGTACGTTAACTGATTTCAGTTGTGATTTAATTCTATTATTTTCAAGGGAATGTGATCGAAATTTTGAAATGATCCAAATAAATGAACCCCTTACATATTTTTATAGGTGTACGTGAACAACCCGTACCAATCTTTTTCTTTTTTATCTTACGTTGATATTTATCTCTATAGGTATAACAAAAATATTCTTCCATATCTTTATTTTTCAATCATGTCGTTGATATATTAAAAAATATAACTCTCGCCTTGAGTATTTTAGTTGTCTGAAAGAAGGCATTCATAGTACCATAGAAATAAGAAAAAATAAAACAAATAAAAATATAAACATAAAAAAAAAACTTGTAGCAATTTCATATGGGACGGTGGACCTTTAAACACGAGAACCCCATTTTAGTTGTGGACGGAAATAAAAAGAAGTCGGAGAAGAATTAATGTCATTAGAGGACGTGTTAACATTTCTCATGACTGACAAAGGCCCGGTCCTCCTCCTTGTACGGTCCTGTCTTCCTTCCTTTTATCTTTTACTCCTTCCCGGGTAGGAAGGAGAGGACGCTGTACCTGCCTGTGGACAGTCGATGATGAATACTTATAAAAAGAAGATCTGATAATCCATGCGCCTTAGGAACGAGATTGTTATGAACTATTGTCCACGTCAGATTTTAGTTTTGTTATGAATGGAGGGTATTAGTACAAAAAACTTTTCTTGTCTTGTAAAATAAAAAAAAAATTAAGAAAATAAATTCCTGGATCAACATACATTGAATGGGGTTGCCGTGTGTACCTGTTGATGCTCGGTTTGACGTCGGAAGGTGGGGGATGATATCCCCACATAGCTTCTCAAAGTAGATATAGGGAATTCGGTACATTTAACTAAATCAATTCGCAACGATTCAATCATTGTGGTGAATCGATTCTTATGAACAATTCTTCGATTGATTCTTAACTCTTCTTTTTTTTTTTCATAAATTAAAAAAGAATTTTTATTAAAAAGATATATTTCACATTTTTTTTTAACTGATAAAAATTAAAAGTCCTAATTCAAATTTACGGAACGCTCGGTAAAAAAAAAAATGTTTCGGTCTGATGCCACCTCCTAAAAATTAAATCCTGGATCCGCTAGTGTTCTAGAGTGACCTTATAATACTCCTCTATTAGTATAGCTCCATGTAAATTAGTTTACAAAAGAACCATTGAACTAATTAATCAATTTATAGTTTTAATTATGATCTTGAACAGAAACATAATGATAGCAACTAATTACTCAAATTGTATCACTAGTATTACTAATAATTGAATAATTGAGCCAATATAAACTGAGCCAATACAAAAAATCGGCCTGACTCTAGTTTTGAACTAACATAATTGTTTGGAGCATTATTTTTACTAATTGTGGTTATTTGTTAAATTTATGATAGTGCTCCACGTTGTTTTTTTACAATTGTATTAATCTATTTGTAGTTATTGATCATAATAGCCCGAGTTAAATCCACACTTTTGAATTATCATTTTCAATACAAGTGTTACCTTGCTACTCCGTATTTCCGTATTCTATGTGGTACGTAATATATAGCGCTGAAACGAATTCAACCGACAGTGGTCCATATCTTTGAGTGGTTATCAGAGAGTCAAGCAAAAGGAAAATATCTTGAGTAAAGTCATATATTTTCTCTCTGAAGAAGAATTCGTTAACCAGCTCTGAACCTTATCTCTCACGCAATTACTTTTCCTTTTTTAAATATTTATTTATTATATATTTTTTTAATTTTATGTATAGTTTGTTTTTATTTTTATTATTCACAATCAGTAGATATAATTAAATAAAAACATAATTAAGGGTATTGATAGCCAACCGGTTTTACGCCATGACTTCATAAAAACCAACCAACGTATGTGCTTCATTTGATATAAATATTACAAAGTTCAGAAAGTTTGTCATTATTAGTTGATATGTTTAAGGATTCGCCGAAGAGTTAATTTTAGTCGGGTAAAAAGGGAAGATCGGTAGCCTATATGCACCTGCATAGAAAATTGGGAATTTGGACTGCTACCAAGGCCGTATCTTCGTCTAAAACCAATGCTGTGGGTAAAATTTCTACTTTGAACATTTTCATTAATTAATGCTTTTGAAGCTATAAAGAATGGCATGATGAGTTTGAAACCCTTATTTCAAAATGAAGGGAATGATAATATATACGTATATATATATATATATATATATATAATAAAGACAATATACAGAATATGTATTATAAGTCTATGCATTATAATTACTTATTTTTTTTAATTTCTTAACAGTTTGGTTATACATGTACTGTATCATGTATAATTTATTATTATGTCAACGATGTATATTGATGTATCAATGATATTTTTTATTAGGAGTATTATCGCTACGGTTAGACTCAAGCTCATGGATCATTATCAGGGTAACTTCTTACGCTAACTCTCCTGATATGAAACTCTTCGTCCTGATGAACTGTCAACTATCATACACCTTAATTTTAATAATTTATTACAGTAATAACTGAAAAGAAGACTATTCTGTGCGCCTTATTTATACTTATATTACATTTATGACTGTGAAAAATAGCTATTATATTTCTGAGTTACTTAAATGTATGAAAGAATTTGGATATTTTACATGATATACAACTACTTTATATCCTTTAATACTGTTTGTCTTATATTTTCGTTATAATAATTTATCTTTATTTCTTTTTCTCTCTTGATAAGATTCTATCACGCTACTAAAATATTACATTATCTACTTCTAATTCTTCATTTTTATTTTTTTTTAAATTTATTTATATATTATGTCTAATCCCTCTGCTCTATTAGGCTTGTTAATATATCAAAACATGAACACTATATTGTCATTACTAAAATTCTTCGCTTGTAAAAACAAACACTAACAAATTTAGCCCTTACTCAGTACTATAATTTACTGTTTTACAATTAAAAAATATGATCATACAACGAAAATCCATCGTTCAACCAATTTTCTTCAAATTAAATAATAGTCGGCGGGTATATACCTCTTTTATCAATGTATTAGCCTCCGTCTAAAACTTTGAATAGCTTCATCTTATCGTTACTACAATTCAGAAAATGCTTCGAAATGAAGCGTTTTCTCATTAAATTTATCAATTTAATGATGTAGTAAAAATTTATTTCATGAATACCCATTTGTTTTCCTCTTGAATCGTAAGATAATTTGATCACAAAATCGAGGAAATAATTGACATACAAAAATATTGGAACGTTTGGCTTATAAATATAACCTTGTTATTTAAACATGTTGGATGGTATAGATCATGCTAACCAGCCTCATATTTTGTAGGCAACTTTTTTCTTCATTTTTTGATCAAAATATCTCAACATTCAAGTGGAAAGCAAATTGGGTGTTAATGAGTGTTAATGGGTTCGTACTTCATTTTCGAATCCCCAAAATTCCAAAATTTTGGTAGATAAAAATCTCGTAGGTTACGATAAAATGAAACCTACACGAATTTTTACAGGTACGTTAATAATTGGTCGAAAAGGAGTCTGTACCGCGGGCTATAACGAACTAACATATTATAGCGACTTTATGTGCACTGAGAAAGTTGATTAGCATACACCCACCGAAACTAAAAGTTTAACCAATGAACAGTTGATGAATTGAATTGCAACAATTAAAAAAAATTAAAAGTATATAACGAATACAAAATATATTATCAAAATTGTATTTTATTATCTCAAACGACAGATGAAAAAAAAAAATGATCTGCTGCATTTTAATCTCCTATGCCGGGTGAGTATCTGTCCAGTGATCGGCACTTGTTCCCCAATGTTAGGATGTGGTTAAATTGGAGCTGTGATACCTGATACAGCTTCGTGAACATGGGAGAACAGTGTAGTTATTTTTGCTGGAGCTGCTTTTAACCTGATACTGTTATCAGTATAAAGTTTTTTGTACTATGTTCTTGATATTTTATTTTTTATTTATTCATGAGATTTAAGTTTGAATAGCGCTTTTATGTTTTGAATTTTTCATATCAAACCCGTATCATCTCTCCATAACTTGCTTTCTGTTTCGGGTGAGTATCAATTAACCCAAAGCCACGGCGTAGATAGGCCGGATAATATGGAGACCCGACGATCAAAAACTTGTCTCGCCCCTGACGGCGAGGAAAGTGGAACGAATCTCCATCAGATCTTCGATTCCAGGCACGCCGAGTCCTTGCCGCCAAGTAAGGAACGCCAGAGTAGTTTGTTCCACTTAACTTCTGTGCCTTTGTCTTCTCTCTTATCTCACTATTTTTATGATCCAGTATCCTCTTCCTTACCTTTTTACTTTTCTCCAGTGGCGCCATGAAGTCTTATATGAACAGAAGTTTTCGAAGTCAAAAAGTTAAACTAATTTTCAATCTTGAGGAAGTATATAATCCAGCTCTTCAGTATTACATTGAAGTATATAGTCTTTTAAAAGATTATTAATTTGTATTTTTATTGATATTCTAAGGAAAGAGTATGTACTTGATTTGCTAAAGGGAAGTCAATATGTAATCTACGGTACCTGTGAAGCAAGTCTCTATCTGCTCTCCTCTTCCCTTCCCTCTCAATATTTTATGAAGAGGTTTTAATATTTAAGTTATTTACTTAAAAAATAAACCATAAAAGACCTCCATAGTAACCATACCAACAAATCATGAATGTAATAATTTTATTCTATTACAGGTAATAAATTTATGTCTTGGTTACATTATGTATGCTGTTCCAACATCGGCAGACCCCTCTCTTTCTCAATATATCTCGGGGATATTTCGCTGATGATCTAAGGCAGTGTCGTTTATTTACCGAATTTTAATAGTTTTGATTTAAATTTTTATAGCACATCAAAATATTGTTATTTCAGCGTCTATTATATATGTGATTTTTTAAGTAGTTAATTGTTTCTAATCCAAGACGTCATGATGTAGCATACGTGTATTCGAAGACATGTTACGGAATATTCTAATATATATTTCTGACGAATCTATTCCACGAACAGTGTAGCGTTTTATTTCAAATGAAAAAGCAAGACTGGAGTCAGAAGGAAATTTGCTCGTAAGCAAAAAAAGAACTATTGTTTATGTGATGTATGAAGGGAGTTACGGTACCTTCATCAGAACTTCAGAACGACTCCAGCGAAATTGATGAAACTAAACGCGAGAGAAATGGGATAGGTTACATGATTCGTACATATGGCTCTAAATTAAAAAAAAAAAAATTAATCAACTCTTCTTATTATATGATGTGCCTCATCTTTATATGCGTGTATTACATTTAGTCATTCTAATTCTATTTTTCTTAGTAGTTTTTTTTTTTTTTTTCGTTAAGAAACCTGTTCACTTTTATTTTTCTTATGACTTGCAATTTTACTTTTAGTGTTGAAAATTTCGCCCACTGCTCTCCACCTACCCAATCTTAGCTTATGTGCATTCACGCCTTCTCCATTTCTGGACTGAGTGGGAACGTTGAATTATTCCGCCAGTGAGCCAGATGAATGACTTTGCCAAGTCCAGTTGGTGTGTGAGCAATTTTAGATTAAGTTCTTTGTTGTAATATTATTGTATATTTCCTCTTATTTTAAGTAAAAGATTTGAGCGCTGCGGTAAGTTCGGTTGTAAACAAGCCGCAGACGAAGAGGCCATAGAGTGCACCGTGTCCCCGTACTGACAAGCCGTCAAGATCTCAGGCCGCCCTACTTTTGACGACACAAGGCAGGTCCCTTATTAATTATTTTCTTACTGTCAAAACAAAAATACGATGGCTAACAAGTGTTGTAACTGTACCTGCATGATTAATAATCGGATTCGTGTTTCTAGCTTGTCTGTCATGTTCACTGAGTTATGCCGTGCTACAGTGCAATTCAAACCTTGCTGTAGAAATATGTATGTTTAATTAAATTAGCTCTCCTTGTAAGGATTGATTAATTGAAAATTCCCTTATGAACTGATCAGTCAGGATTTCGAGTAGTTAAAAGTTGTTCGATCAAATACATATAAAAAAATATGTACAATCTATGAAATTGGATTCAATTTGCAATTGAATTCAAAGAAAAAACTTATAGTGTGGTGTAGATAAATTTAAATCGATACTTTTTTTTAATGCCCTTGTCTCCACTTTTCTGATTTATTTAATTTCATATTTCCTGATTTTCTATAATGGTTATACGGTATATTAAAACGTTTATATGTTAACGAGCAAAATGTTAATCTGAAATGTTGAGCTGTTACTTTAAATTGGTATTTAGTAGCATTCGGATGGAACGTTGAAGGATTTGGAAATTTAAGAAAGGAAACTCTGCTTCCGCATGGGATTTTTTTATTTCTGAAGGTGTATCATTTACAAGGAATAGAATATTTTATGTTAGAAATAGTCATAATTGGAAAAATAAGAATCCTGTAACTAAAAGACCTCGAATACATGAATGCCTTCTGAAAAAAAGAAAACATTAGAATTGCTTCATTATTTTCACGAAAATAATTATATTGTATAAGTATGAATGTGTTTTTATTTTTTTTATTTATTGTTGTCTCATGTTTGATTTATTCTAACAAGGATGATAAGATGGCGGTGTCATCAGCAAATGTTGCCAGAAAGGTATTGGGATGGACAGGGATATCGGCAGTAAAAAGGATATAAAGGACGGGACCCAAGACGCTACGTTGAGGAACACCGGCTTCAACTGGATAGGAGTTGGAAAATTCTGAACCACAGTGAACCCGAAAGGTACGATCAGAGAGGTAAGAGCGGAGGATTAGGTACAAGGGCTGGCTTAGATAGGTTTTCAGCTTGGAAAGAAGCCTGGCGTGCCATACCCGGTCAACAGCTTGAGCTATGTCCAGAAAAGCACCCGAGCAATATTGCTTGCTTTCCAGTGCTGCGGAAATATAATCGACTACTCGGAGTCCTTGTTGGACTGTGGAGTGTTGTGAGCGAAATCCGAACTGATGGGAAGGAAGATTTTGTGATTCTATAAAAGATAGGATTCGTTTCAGGAGGATCTTTTCAAAGATTTTGGAGATGATTGGAAGTAGGCTAATTGGTCTATAGGACGTATATGGTATGTTTGTGTTTCAGAAATCCTAAATACATCCTAAATTGCTCTTAATTCAGGCAAAATGTATTTTTTTTTTCAATAAAATATTATTAGAAAAAAATATATATATTATTACTATTATATGATAATTATAATGAAAATAATTCATGTTCAGCAGCTTAAAACTGTTCAAACCAGGGGTTGAAACTGTTTTAAAAAGTAATATTTCAACAGATTCAATGTAACATTTTTGTTTTTGACTACACTTCAAAACATTTTAAAATAAAATTGCAACAGAACTATTTATGTAATTTATAATATAATTAATGATTTGATCTTCTGGATTTGTGTTTAAAATTTAAATTTAAAATAAGTATGTTAAATGAGAAATACTCATTATCGGATTTAGATTACAGATATAATTATCTGTCTGTTTCTTAGATTAATAATATACTGCACATACATACTACTATTATATTACTTTATTTATAATAAAAGTTCTAATTGAAAAACTGTTCAAATGGGAAACTTTTTTTTTTTTTTTTGTCCTCGCCTTTAAGGCTATACGGGGTTTTTCCCGGGCCAGGGAATTAAAACCTCCTTCGGGCACCGGGACGCGAACTCGTGACTATTTTTTTCATGAAAGTCTTATGTATCAGGTTGCCGGGCAACGGCGGTACAAATGAGAAACTGTTTTAGTTACGAATTAACATAAAAATAATAGTTTCAGTTGTACCGAAGCTGATTAAAAATAAAATTAACTTTTCATTTCTAGCCCTTGTTCTGATAAAGTCAAACTCTACTTCCGTATTAAGATAATTTTACTTAATTTACTGTTATCTTATTGTTAATTATCTAAATTAAATATATTTTTATTTATCGCTTCCTACATCAAAAAACCTGACAAATTTTATAGAAAATTTTAATTTTTAAAGTCTATGGTTTATATAATGGTTTATAAGATCTACTTTCATGTCTTTATAGTCCGTGGTATAGACCCCCTTTATGAAATTATCAATATCCGCTTATAAGTTTGTGAATGGTTTCATCTGATCGTAACCTACAAATTTTTTAATTATTCAAATTCTCGGAATTGGGGTTTTTTAAATTTGGAGTTCGACCAAAATTTTACATTTAATTAAGTACTAAAACCTCATGAACAACCATTATTTTTCCACTTGAAGATGAAGATAATTTGATCGCATAAACCAGAATAAGGATACCCTACAAATAAATTGGGCCGTTTGGCCTGATCTCCACCCTCAACATGTCAAAATATTATATATAATATAATATTATATATCTAGTATATATAAATATATACACATATATATATATATATATATATATATATATATATATATATATATATATATATATATATATATATATATATATATAATAATATATAATAGATACAAATGAGGTAGTTCTTTTCTAAAGGATGTAAGATGAAGGATGAAGTAAAGGTAAACATTCAGTAGTCCGTAGTACATACACTTTTTATCAAATCCTTAACAACCACCTATAATTTCGTGAATGGATCTTATATTAACCTACAAATGTTTTATTTACGAAAACTCTCAAAAATGGGGCGTTTTATAATTAAATTAATTAATTTAATTAGTCTTAAATACTTATATAGTACAGTATACATTTACATGAGGTAGATAATTATTTATTCTGTATATGTATCAGCCTAATATAACCGTAATATATTAGCTTACCATTCCCAATGGTCAATCCAAAGATTAATAATGAATCTTCGCTTCTTGGATGGAAATTCTCTCCTAAAAAAACGGAATACCAAGCCCCCATTATTTTCGAATGAGCCAATGATTAAAGGTTCGCTATACTTGCTCGTTAGGCCCGCGTTTTTTTCTCATTGAGTTGTAATTAGCAACTGCCACATGTCATGGCTCTTGGCTGAAAAACTTGAATTTGTCCGGCATAAATGAAACTGACCTCGGCTAATTACCGGCGAATGGGTATGGGTTTAGTTTTTTTTTTTGCCAGAGTCTTATCAGAACCTGCCTGTATCTGTCCAAAGATAGCGCTGTCTAATTACTTTATACCTTCTTTCTTGAATATTTAAAGGCTAATCATGAATGGCTGTATTTCGATCTTGGTGTGGAATGCCTGAAGAAAACTTAGCATTTAAATTGTGAAGGATTAGTTGAAGTTTTCAAGACCATTACTATTTAATGATTTTTTTTAATAGGCGTCGTACGATGAAATTAATGTTATACCATTTGAGATGAATTCTGATTTTCAATACTTAATATAATCATTCCTTAATGAAATAAGTAAAACGAAATGATTTTCCTCCTTAATTCTGAAGTTCCACGTAGTGTGTTGAGTTGCCAGGAAAATGATACAGGATTTTGGTTTACAAAAACAAAAAAAAAAGATTTACGACTGTTTTATTTAATCAAAATAGTCTCCATTATTGTCAATACATTTCTGCTAACGTTTCCATTCCCTCGGAATAGAATTTTCCATCTTTAGAATTGATAAACTCCAAAAACGCAAAATTATTTCTAATTCCATTTGCCCATTAATTTTTTTTTTCACGCAAGTAGTGGCCCAGGTGTCTATAAAAATGATAATCCGTAGGTGTGAGGTCCGGAGGGTAGAAAAATTTTGGCAGAGTTTCATTTTCAATCTGCAACAATTTTTGTGACGTCACACGTGAGACAAGTGATCGGCCGTTTTTATGCAACCAAATGGGCCCCTTCCGATTGATCAAAGATGGTTTCATTATTACTAATTTCTGTGGGTTGCATTAATTTTATTCCAGTTACAATTAGATCCGCCATTGGTGGTTTCTCCAGGGTTAAGTAGCTGTAATGTATCAAACCTGGTGAAGCCCACCAAACATTAACCACAAACTTCATAACGTTGTTTTTTTCGGCGGTCGTTTAATGTGTTCGGAACCCAACATTCAAGCTTTATTACATTTCCAATCGCCTGGAGGTGGTCATTGACGGTCGATTTGTTTAGGTTAAGTTTCCCTGCAAGTTTTCGAACAGTTGTTCTGGGGTTTTCTTCCACCAAAGCCCGCAGAACATCGTCATTAAGACAGGAAGTCCTTCCACGACCTTCTTTATCTTCAAGGCTGAATTCTCCCTCCCGAAATTGTTTGGGCTACCGTCGAATAGTGAACTCAATAATACTGCTATCGCTACAGACTTGATTGATGTTTCTAATCGTCTGGGCCCCATTCCGGCTTAGTTTAAACTCGTAAAACAGAATTACACGAAAATTACTCAATGACATCTTAGTAAAGACAGAATTATTTCTAAGCAGCGAAGTGCTGCAGAGGTAAACAAACATTATCAAACATTAGTTTGTAAGAGGATTAATAATCCAGTAAACTTAAACGAGTTTTTTATATAGAGGGATATTTAAAAAAAAACTGAAAAGTTTGCATTATTTTCTTGACAACCGAATACTATTTTTTTAATTTTTATGAATGTTTTAATAAAGATTTATTTAACTCCTCCACCATTCCTTAAATTAAATATATCTCTTAGAATGATGACATGAGATTTGTCAGAATTGTAGTTTCAGTCAGAACTTAAAAATGAATTGATTTCTGGATGATCTAAAAATTTCTTGATTTTTTTTAATTTAAAAAGTTTTGAGATTGAATTTACAGAAAACAAAGATAAAATGTCTATATTTTTATAACGATTCGTTGGTAATTTCGATACGATTTCAAAATATGGCCCTAGAAACTATGTAACCATAGGCGAGAAACATTAGACAGCCTCGTTATCAAACGTTCAATTCGATTGACCAGCTGTGAAAAACTATATTTTCTATTCCAATAGTAATATGAAAACAAACATTTTTAATATAAGAAATTCTTTATTTGCAGATAATATGAAAATAATTTATTAATTTAATACTAATTAAAACTTTGATTATATTGATTATGGAATGAATTAAACTTGGAGGCTCGTTTTGGACCAAAGAGGGATTGGGGTTACAAGAAATAGTATACGGTTCAAGGAGCACCGATTATTAAAATTGTAATATAAAAATTTTACTTCTTGTGTACAATAATAAATAAATAAATTTATTTTTAATTTTAATTCGAACAAATAGATTAATTATGATATTGATTTTTTTTTAGTTATTTAAGAAATGCAAGTACTTGCATTTAAAAAATAAAAAAAAGTAGGTTGTGGAAATAAATTTGTTTTCACTACCATATATATATATATATTTTTTTTTTAAATCATGCACCATCGAATTCATTGTTTTTACATAGATATCGACGCATATCTGGTTTTTCAAAAAGAGCGATTAGGATTCACTGTTGAAATAAGTGACTCATATGCACTAACGAAAACAGAGAAGAACTAGTCATTAAATCCGATCCTAAATATTAGAATTCCAACATCACAGTATTCAGTTGTCAATCGCTTATAATGTAATCTTTTCATTATTATTGTTTCTAAGTATAATTTTCTATATAAATTTTAAGACGTTCATGCAGAAACGTTAATGTTGGAAAACAAGTCATGTTTTATGTGAGTGACCAGATCAACGTAGTGACTCAAGCTTGGCAAACGATCATTATCTCTAACATGAAGCAAGGGGCTTGTTGTGACTGCTGGTATTCTTAGATATATAAATCAGTTTAAATAGGAACAAACTCGTAATCCTGTACCCTAGCCAGTGGTGTCTACAAATATTTATATATTTAAATCAGAAAGATTGTGGTTACAACGCCTTTTCCTTATTGACGTTGGAAAGATGTTTCGTATCTAAACTCTGCATTGGCAATCTAGCTTTTGGAAAGACAGAATTACAGAAATATAAATAAGACCTGCTCAGAAATAGATAACAGTTTCCTTGCCCTTAAACTTGGTTCCCTTTCAAATAATTTATTAGAATAGTCAATTTATTGATCTGCAGAGATACAGAATGGGTGCCTTCCACATGATTATTTGTGAGATTTAGAAACAAATTAAACTTGTGAGGAAACTACTGGAACGCCAAATGTTCTTGATAACAAATTTAATTTATAAAAGATTTTATACCAATACAGATTATGGTAGTTACAGGATATTTTAAGAGAGTATACATACCATTTTGTTTGTATGTTTCGATGTCTAGGTTCAAAACACCCAGGTCATTAGCACCCGATCAACTAAATAACACTTTTTTTATACTGTTTAGGTGGTGGGTAGAAAAAAAGAAAAAAAAGAAAAAGGAAAAAAAAAACACCATTTTAATTTGGTTCTGTATAAATAATTATAAAATAATAATTTTAATTGTTATCTAATTATATTATTTTTATTATTTTGGCGTGTGAGGATGAATCTACTCGTGGTGTTTGCAATAGATATCGGAAGAGAAATAAAAATCCAACGATATTCTAGTAGGAAACAACTGGCCCGGGGAGGGCTATATATATATATATATATATATATATATATATATATATATATATATATATATATATATATATAACTAAAAGTATTTGTGTAATTTGTTCTAAAGAAAAAAAATTAAAAATCATTTCAAACTGAAATTAATTACTTTACATACTTTCTTCTTGTGTTGGCTAATTTAAGAAGAAGTTTGGTATTTATACTATATTCAGTTGTATTGGGTGCCATGTGCAATTACATAGGTTAGACGAACCTTATTCAATTTCATATTCATTTCAATTACCTAATAAAAAAAAAGGCCTGTAAAAGCTTTTGTTGGTTCAGGTGTTGTTAAGATCCGCCTATAAATAGTCTGTTGTTACAATTGCATTAGTGAGTTCTGATGTGCATGGTAGGTTTATATAGAAGGTTTGTGTTGTTTAAATATGTCTAAAATAATTTTGTTGCTTAAGAACGTGGAACAAAGTGTTCGAGGTTTCTGATTGCAAGACTTGTCGATATTCCAGGAGGCATAATTTATACCGAAATATTTTAATATTGTTTGGAAGTTTTTCCATTTAAGTTATTTTTATTTCTAGTAAATATAGTGTAAATGAACTATTTTATCTATATAGAAGTATTCACTTTGGAAATAAATGACTGATATGAAGGTAATCTAAAAAAAAATAATCAAATTAATACATGTCATAAAAGAATTTAGGATGAATTATGACGAAGTTTGTAATATTGGTATGTGTGATATACTTTTGGGTTAGTATGAGTAAGTTATAAAAAATTAATGGAGTGTCAAGTAAAGCTTGAAGCTTCGGAACATGAACTTATCTTAGTATGGAGGGTCTCAGCGAACGTTTTTTGACATTCTAAAAATCCCGCTTCCCTCAGTTAACATGAGAATCTCCTATTTATTTAAATGGCGGGACGAGTGGACGAGATACCGTAGCAGCAGGTGGTCGTGTACAGAAAAAAATATCGCCTTCTCAGTGGAACAAGTAAGCCGTATTTTACTTGTTAAAATTGGGGATCGGAACTTTTATTGAGTTCGAATAAGGTTTCCAACTCTTGTTTATAACATTTCAAGCCCGTGTTCTAAGGTTACAAAAGACCCGTGTCTCAAGCAACTTGCATAAAATCTCACAAGAATCACTTGTAAACGGTTATTTATGTGGCGATTATTATAAATAATACACAAATGAGATTATTTACTTTGTAATAACATCATATATCAAAATTACAAATTAGGTGATCCAATCATAAATTTTTAAATTTAGATTTTCATACGATTTGAATAATTTGGTTTCATTACGTCATTAACTTACATTACCTCCCTGGTCTTGACTTTTATATTTAATTGTATTTTTTTTTCACTTAAATTTCTGTTCAGCAGAAAGAATACATATACTATTTAATAATTAGAACAAATATTTATAATTATATCTATATGTAATTTTGGTTTTAAGTGTTAAATATGAGAGCTCATGTTTCTGAAAGTGATCTAGTGAATTATATTTAATTAACTAATTACGCAAAATATGAATTAGTGAGAAGGAATGGAAGTGATAAATCTGTAAACAAAGTTCATTTAAGGTATTTTTTTTTTTAGTATGTGTGGATTTGATTTTGCTTTAATTTGAATTTAGTTTTAATAATTTTATGCGCATAGATAGGAAACAGAAGATCTTTTAATCCTAGGAGCATGAATAAATTAATTTTAACTATTTAAGAATTTTTTTAATTGGTTCTGCGTGATAAATACTAACATTATATAATAATAACATTATATAACTTTTATCTATCATTTTTAACTCTTTTATGTTGTTAAATAATGATTTAGAATTCATTAGAATCAAATATCTATTTTTCTAAAAAAAATGGTATGCATTTCCACCGAGCGCTGATTTCTTGATATAGGCAAAAATAAAACGCCATCCCCACAAGACATGTGTAGCAAGGCCTGAGGTAGATGGACTTGTGGTTAGCCACAGGACTGGACGTGGTCATCCGGTGGGAAAACATCATTATCCTTGATTAACTCACTGAGCATTCTTGTTGTCTGCTAATTATAGTTAGTTTTTGCGCCTATATTCACTGATTTCCGAAGGGGAGGGTGTGTTGAATTTTATCTCGCAAGTTGAAAATTGAAATCGACAAGGAAATATTTGTTAAAATGAATTAAATCCACTAGTTTTTTCAGCTCCAAATATTTTATTCTTTAAGAGCTAAAAGTAGGATTATTATTAGTTGTTAAGAATCTTTCATATATTTGTGGTAAATTTATAATTAATGTGATATAAAGATAATCGAATGAAAATTTTTCCTTCAATAGTAAAACTATGAAATTATTTTAAATAATAAAACTACATTATTGCTGTTTACACCTTTCAAATAACTGGTCCACTTTGAAAATAATGTTAGTGTTTGAAATTCATGAAACTTGTTTCAAAATATAAAAAAATAATTAAATTATTGTAAAGATAATACTTTTATATAATATAATTGTATTTTATATAATTATAATATTATAATATAATGTATTTTATATAGTACTTATTATATAAAACTATTTTAATGGAGAGTCAATATTAAATTAAGTAGAAACTTTTATAAATTTAATCAATATATATGGTTATAAAAGCAAATAAATATTTTTTTTTAATTAATTAAGTGTTAGAATGGTTATTTTATTTTTCCATATAAAAAATATTGAAAGAGTTTTTGTGAAATACTTTTTTTTCCGCTGAGGTTATCGTCCGATATAATTAATATTATTAATTAGTATCATGAAGTTTTAGTATTTATCGTAGTATCCCTTTTTTATCGAATTGTATCTTGAGCGTATATACTTATATATTTAAAATACACTCGTTGCCTGTTAACCTCTGCTATTAATCCCCCGCCTTTTCCCCTGACCCAGGAAATATCTAGTGCATAAATTATGTATAATATGGATGAGTGAAATTAAAATTTGATTTTATGTTATAGAGATAATTAATTATATTTACTGAGTATAAATAAAACAGAATTAATGACTATTAAAACTCTCCAGGGATGTACAATACTTATAATATTTTCATATAAATAAAATAAATATAAATATATAATTAAAAATATTTGTTCTAATTATCAAAAATTTTACGTGTTGTTTCTGATGAATAGAAATATCAGTGAAAAAACAATACAATTAAATAAAAAAGTCAAGACCAGGAAGGAATGTAAGTTTAAGACGCAATGAAACAAAATTATTCAATTGATATGAAAATTTAAATTTAAAAATTTATGATTCAAGCACCTAATTTGTAATTTTGATATATGATGTTATTGCAAAGTAAATAATCTCATTTGTGAATTATTTTTAATAATCGCCACATAAATAACCGTTTACAAGTGTGATTCTTGTGAGATTTTATACAAGTTTCTTCAGACACGGGCCTTTGTAATCTTAGAACATGGGCTTGAGATGTAATAAAAAAGAGTTGGAAACCTTATTCGAACTCAATAAAAGTTCCGATCCCCAATTTTAACAAGTAAAATACGGCTTACTTGTTCCACTGGAAAGGCGATATTTTTTATGTAAACGACCACCTGCTGCTACGGTATCTCGTCCACCCGTCCCGCCATTTAAATAAATAGGAGATTCTCATGTTAACTGAGGAAGCGGGAATTTAGAATGTCAAAAATCGTTCGATGAGACCCTCCATACTAGAAAAAGTTCATGTTCCGAAGCTTCAAGCTTTACTTGACACTCCATTAATTTTTTATAACTTACTCATACTAACCCAAAAGTATATCATACATACCAATTATATGCTATAAACTTGGTAATAATTCATCCAAAATTCTTTTATGAGATTTATTAATTTTAATTTTTTTCAGGTTATTTTATTTTCAAATTGAACACGCCTAACATCATTGACAGTTTTTAAAGAGTAAAAAAACTAAATTTTCTATTCCAACTAATATATCAAAACTGATTTTTTTTATTATTTGCATATTATTACCGAAAATTATTGATTATTTCAGTAGTAAATAAAAAACATTGAAACTTAAAAAGGGTCCATTTTGGAAAACGGAAAATTTTAAGGCCGGTTTCGAGCAAAAACAAGGACTAGATTTATAACCATTACTTCGGCATAGAAAACTAAAAAAAAATCTTGGTGACTTTTGTTGATTTATAAATTATCTTTGATTCAGTTCATAGAGAAGCCTCAGACAAAACTTCGATGTGAAATCTAAATTTGTAAACCTAATATGTGAAGCACTTACTCCTACAAATGGAAAATATATGGAAGCAAAATATCAAAACTTTTAAATATAAATACAGGAGTGTGGCACAGCGTTAAATTTTCATCCATACTTTCAATTTTATCCTAAATTAAATTTTAAGAATTCAAAGAGAAAAATTCCGTCAAATATGTTGGTGAAAGAAATTTCAAAACGTTAGCAATATATCTTGGAACCAATATCCAACAATAATAGTTTGCGAATCTCTGAATATAAAACCATATCGGTTAAAAATGAAAAAAAAAATACTCAGAATTTTTAAACGATCTTCTTTGGTCCAAAACAGAAAATAAATAAATTAAAATACCTACGACATACTAAAAAAGAAAACAGTTTTTTCGGAATACCATTAAATATATAACTTGTTTAAAATCATTTGTTCAATCATGCTTTTTTAGTTGAATGATAAATTACAACTTCAGTTGTATCATTTTTCTTGGTGTAATATTTTTAAAAAATTCATGTAGACTGTTATTTAATGTTATTAATTTATACCATTGGAACTAACATGGAATTCATAAATCAGGACGTTTACAAAAAATCTAATCTAGATTGAAAAAAAATGTATGCAAATAGTGATTAATTTTATACTTCTGGATAGATTGGCTTGCTGCCTATGTGCTTTTCTTTCGCCCTTTGCTGATAAAAATCTACCGACTTCTTATAAAATGTATTTTATGCAAAAGTATACCGCCACTGACTTTTTGGAAGGTTATATTGATAGGGCAGGATTTTTTTTTATTATTTCTTTTTCTTTTGGCATGAAGAGATATAGAGTCGTGCTCCTAAACAGTCTTGCCTCCTTCGAAGTCGACATTCCTCAAGGGTTTGGAATGATTAATTTTGAAAACGTATTTGTATTTTCAAACTATTCTAATTTTAGTTTTTCTATGTCACTGTTTGTCCTACTTTATCCTTTATTGGTTTATAATCTTATGCACAAGGATTTCGATCCTATTGGTAGGTTGAACTATTAATCACGAATTAATAAATGGTAACCATTAAGACTTAATTAGTTTTTAATATTTAGATAGTTCTCTGGCGTCTCCTCTTATATTTGACTGATTTAGGACGTCCGTTATGATAATATTCGAAGAATTATGAACTCTCTCTAGTAAGATAAAAATTGAATGAATCATATTCACTAGTGAAATAGAACACTTATTTGAAAGAGAGTTGGTTAAGGCATATCTATATTAAAAAAATAAATTAATTTTTTTCTTAATAGTTTATAAATCATGTTATCAAGACTTGATTTAGACTGACACTTGAGGTTTTCCAGTTTTCTAGTTTTCCAAAAGGAGTTGCACAAATATTTTTAGTTATAATATCCTATAAGCTGTATCCTGCAATCTGTAAGATAATATAAAGAGTGTACAGTAATATTTAATTTACAATATAAATGAATACAAAGATATCGACAAATGACTTCAATTCACATATTATTACTCTATTTATTAATAGAGCTTTTGTTTTCTTATGAAAGTTTGTTTTAAAGGACTTACAAGGTTTCAGGGATAAGCCAATAAACCTTTTTTTTTATTTTAATTTTTTCTTTTTTAATATATTTTTCCTTATAGAATAAATGAACACCTTAATTATATTATTAAAACTCACAAAACTAATTTTGGTTTGATAAATAAGGAGCAAATTATTTAAGTATAATTGTTAAAACACTAAAGCCGAATCTATATATTTTTCTGAAACCGTTTTTTAGCAAATAGTATTAGGTGCTGCCTCTATAAAAGACATTGATAATAATAAGAAAAGAGGTTATTCGCACCAAATTTACGGAAAATAAAAATATTCATGATAAAATAATAGGAAAGTAGTATCAGTTATAAAAAAAAAATAACTTAAAGGAAATTAAATTGAAATTACATCTTACACACTAGCCATATTTTTCAGGAATGCCCCTATTACACCACAAGTTTAAATAGATCATCTCTTAGATGGGATACTTCAGCTATATTAAATAATGACGAATTAAATATAAAAACAGTTATAAACTTCCTTAAAACTCATGGATTACTTAACACAATATAAATATGTATTTTACGCTTCAAAGCCCAAATAAACAAACATCATACACACTGAATAATTCCAATAGATTTAAGTATAATAATAGAAAATATCTAAAATTTATGTAACAAACATTTATTTACAACGAATAAAATATATAGAGATAAAATAATATAATATTTTCGTAGTCTATGAACTATAAAACAATGACTATAAAAAGTCAGATGTTAAGAAAACAAATATACTTATTACAGGACTAATGGTGCTTTTTCCTAAAAATTCAAAGACTATTAAGTTTAACTGATATTCAAGTTCAGATTTATTTAAAATGTAATGTAAGATATATATATATATATATATATATATATATATATATATATATATATATATATATATATATATATATATATAGACGATAAAGAAGCTAACTATCGAATGTGGAAGTCACCACTCTACTATCTTCATCAGCTTAGCCCAAACGACGAAGTTGTTTTAATTTCCACACTAATATCTGCTTTTATCAACTTTCGAAAATTATATATTAAAAATATTAAAATTACTGTTTAAAAATATTTAATTAAAATTATAATCGCTAGGATGCAGGATTAAAAAAATGGGAATGTTTCATATTCGATAGTTAGCATTTGTATCGATGATAATATAGGATTAATTTTTATTTTATGGCATAAATGGTTATCATTGATATATATTTAATATTGTAGATTGTAATATTAATAAAATATCAGTTTATCTTTTTCTATTCATATTTTTATGATTCAAACATAGGCACTAACCATATCGGTTGAATAATCGATTTATGTGAATCTATTTCAGATGTAAACGTACCTTAAATAGGGATAGCATGGGATTTGTTATCAAGAGATAATCTCGGTCGTGCGATGTTCCTATACTAGTACTTTCATAGTCTCATTAGCATATTCCATATCGTTAAAAAGTAATCTTTAATCATGAACTACGGAATCCCTTTTACCATATAGTTATGTTCGTAAGGCAGTCTGTTACGGATTTATGTCCCTTTTCACTTTTACTGGTATTTACTTATTTTAAACTAATTTTATAATAATTACTAATTTTTTTTTAATACTAGATCCAGCTATCGGTAAGTGGAAAAATACTATATCAAATTTGTCCACAACTGTTAACACCTCGCTATCTTCTTATAGATCGTTATAACTTTTGAGGATGTTTAACATAAGTCTCTTCATTTTTTTTATTCTCTTAAAGAGGATTTCTAGCATATTTGTTGTTGCGGCATGATAAGGTTTTTAAACGTTTGAGTTCTGCCTCGTTTTACGTAGCCTAATATATTTATTTCCTTCCGTTTCACATGAAGTAACGACTTAGTTCATGTTAATACTTGATTAATTATTGTTATTATAGACTGCTTTTGCATTTTTTTTTTTTATAATAATAATGATATCTTATTGTAGATTGCGTTAAATTTCTCAGAACTGTCCGCCAATACTGGAGATCAATCGATATAGAAATTTCGGCACGCAATGTTTCTTTTTCCTTTCGGTAAAGATTTGTACAGTTTCTCAAAAATATCCCATGTATTGCTACACATATTCCTCAAGGATAGTTTGACTAGTTTATTAGCAATTAATAGAATATTCCAGTTGAAACTTTACTAATCTCGAGGCCGATATATAGATTTGTCGATATTAATATCTATAACCAGTGAAGCGGCTGGGAGAGAAGTACTGGGATCTCCTGGAGTCCTGCTTTGGCTTCCACAGTTGGGGAACAAAGCTTGATTCGGAGTCCCCTGGGCTAATGCAAATATTGTACATAGGTGTGAATTTGTTTTGTTTATATATATATATATTTTTTTTTTTTTCCTTTCTTATGTACATATTGTGTGAATGAATACTATAGCCCTAGTACCAATTCCCTTCAGTGTGGCAGACTGTATTAATACTCAATAAAGAAAAAAGAAAAAAAAATATATCGGTATCAGTCAATCCCTAGTCAATATCGATTGTAGCTAATGATACTTAAAACTGTGAACACTTTTTGACTTACATTTGTAAATAATTATTTACACTTTCGCGCATTAGTTTAATAAATAAGTGTGTGTGTGTGTATTATATACAATATAAGATGCTTGTTTTATGAAAATTTAAGTTTTTGCATGGATCTGCTTTTGCAACGTGGCTGTAAAAATGATAATAATTAATTAAGATTTTTTTAATTACTTCTAGTCCTATCTCATGCATGAAATTTCACCTTATCTGTTATACTTCTGACAACAATTATTCAAAATTAATTAATAAATAACTAAATTAATAAGTATTAATATATTAATAAGTATCTACGTTTAAAATTAATTAGTAATCTTGATTGAATTTTCCTAATTAATTAATATTTAAATTAATGAATTGATAATTTTTAAACATTAGACTTTGGTGATTCCAAAAATAGTGGGACACGGAACTGACTCATCTGATAAACAGGAATGGAAGATCTACATCAATTGAAAATCGGTCACGATTGCCGAGTGACTTAAAAAAAAAAATAATAAACTACAAGTAAATTATGTATTGTGAAATTACACGGCCATAAAGTTGCCATTTCAGCGAAGTCTTAAAATTATGGATCCCCAAGGGCATGAAATTATGATAATTCGCTAGGCAGTAGGGCCAGGATCCAAAAAGATGTTATCACAGTCCTTGGGATGGTTCAACATGACAATTAAATCTTCGAGGCATCGATTAGCTTTAGTTTCGCCTAATTATAAGCTCTCAATGCCTAATTATTATTGATGTCTTAAATATATTCCTTAAATACGATTTAATATTTATAATAAAATTTTAAATGGCGAAAGTGGAACGGAAATGTAAAAATGTAGGAAGAGGAAATGTTATTTCAAAGATTCCGTAACGTTTAGAACAGAAATTATGTATTTTCTTCGAGGCGAAAGAAGAGATATAACAACCAAATATGATAATTACCGCTTGATTTTTTATGAAATTAATTTTGTAAAAATATTTTGAAGTATATCGCCGTTTGATTGCAAAATTTGAATAAGTTACATTCCATAGTCTCAAATTACTAGGATGAATTTTCTGTATATGAAATCAGGACATTGCTTACTTTTTGTAACTTTATTAATTGTAGCTATATAAACAAAGTTGATATATATATATATATATATATATATATATATATAATATATATATATATATATATATATATATATATATAAACGTTATTTAATTCAAAAACGTTATTAAAAGTGAAGCCCTAAAATGTAATTCATGCGATAATCCGGCGATATTTCTGTTAATCTCATACTATAATTTAAAAAGATACGCATTGATTTAGATATTTGGATATCAGAAAATAGGCAAACATGAGGAACTTAGATTAATTGGTTCTAATCAATGTAATAAATGTACTGTATTGTTCATAGGTGTGAAAAATTCGTTTTTTTGTACTTGTATTAATACATATATATTAATACAAAAATACATATATATTACGGTGATTTAAAAGTTAAAATTTCTCTACGTTCTTTAAGTAATGAAAAGTATTGAAATAAGCTGCAAAACACAAGAACATAAACACACACAAAAAAAAAAATGCATTCTATTTTTAACAGATAGTTGTTTACATCATATATATTTTAAATTTTCATAATACCTATTAGTTCTTATTTTTCGAAATCCTGAATATTGTTCCCAAAATACCTTGTGATAAATTTATTAAAATTCTATCAGTGCTGGTTGAAATATTAATAGAAAAATCTACTAATTTGCATAACACCTTAAAAACAATTTTTTGTTGTTTTTTTTTTTTTTCCTTTTTTTGTCCTTTTTTTTCTCAATAAATGTTTTAATTCTAGAATTTCAAGAAATTTATCATCATGATAAATTAAAATATTAAAACAATTTACCTAATGGGACTGATTTGCCGAAAAAACTTTGTTTTGTTTTTTAAAAACTCTCTGAAAGCAATTTACTTATTGTATGATATTTAAAATGTAATATTATTTGTGTTTAAATATCTCTAGTTTTGAGCCTTAAAGTGTCCGTCTCTTAACAGGTTCATTAAAATTTTACCATTAAAATCCTTGGAAATAGCTTGAAAAGAGTATATGATGTACTTCAAAGCTTTAACGAACAGGTTTGTATGCATTTTAAAGTCATTACTAAAATTTCAAGTTTTGTTCAATACCGCTATAATCGCCCTGAAGGAGAAGTGTATCATAATTTTGAGAATTATCTGTTTATTGTTATCTCCAAATTTGAATAGAAATATAAAATAATAATAATAATAAACTATACTTTTTGTTTTTTGACATCGATAAATAATCCCTCCACAAGTTGACAACAAACAAGGACTAACGCAGCGGCACTAGATAACGCTCCACGCCCGCGTAACTCAGCTGTTGTATAAAAGGGAGCAGTAAGGTATACCTGTTGTCGGATCGTAAATCCAAACAGAAAAAGGAAAAGCTGGCTGAGGAACAGGCTTTTGTTCCAAACCAGTGCCCCTCCAGTGGGCGATAGAACCCATACACTACCCACATACACCGCATTCAGTAGGCATCCTCAGTTCGCCCCCGTCATTTATTAGGAATTATTGAGAAATTAATACTAAAAATGTAAAAAAAAAAAAAAAAAAAACTGCCCATAAAAGTCTTGTATAAATAACGCAGCTTGGAACAATTGCTGGGCCACTTGGTCGTCTTGTTTGGATATTTAACACAACATAAAGATATATATATTATTTTAATTTAGCTTCATGTATTCATCTACAGTTGTCGAAAAACTGTTGACGACCAGCTGATGGTCTGATGAAAGTAATGGAAATTTCACGTCAGGTAAGAGTAAAGATTCCTTCCTTGGCTTCATTCAATTACCACGCATTGTTGAGAAGGAGGTCCTCATCCAGCGACTTCTTGGTCTTCTCTTCCTACCAATTAGCTTGAAATCGTTTGTAAAAAGTTTTTATGCGTCGGTCAACTGTTGTATTAGACTGCCGTCATTATGCTTTTAAATAAGGATTTACATTGCAAAGTTTTAAATTATTTAAAGATAACATTTAAAAATGTTTGATTATATTATATTCGTGAATAAAACAGATATTTTTATTCAAAATTAATAATAACAGTGAATTAATTCATAATAAATAATAATATTTTATTTGGAACGAGCTGAAAATTTATATTTTAAATTGGTGTGTTTTCGTCCTAATGATATATGTAAGTATGTATTACCTAGTTATTATGGTATTAAGAAAACTGTAACACAGTTATCTTAATATGATCATGTAGCTCAATTTCTAAGGAGTTATTACTTAAGCCTAATGAAATGTCTTTATTAATTCTGAGAAGTAACTGAATCCTACATATATACATAAAGATATCCACTGTCATTAGCAGATTTAAGAGGGAAACTTTTGTATTTTTTTTTTTCATTGATCTATATTTGTTTCTATAAGTGATCTGAACTAAATAATTAAACTTACATAATATGTTATTTTTTAATATTAAAAGTTTATCCTTCAGCTTAATAAATGTGCATGAAAAAATATATATTAAAAATTTATCCTCAGAATCAGTATTTATCTTTTATTTACCGTTTTTAAAAAACTCATAATAATAAAAAGTTGTCCTCACCTTTGAAATTAAAAGCTGAATCTTATACTGTACAAGTGAAATGTTTTGTGCAAAAATTACACCAAATAGATTTACACATAAAGAATATTTTTTAGAAAATAATGATGCCTTTCTTTGTTCTTATTTGGCTATTCTTGATTTAAAATTTTTTTTTTCTTCTTCTTCTTGTCATTTAATCTTTTATTGCCTGGAGACCTCTTCAAAGAGTCTGTTCAAAATTTAAATTTTAAGAATTATATGACTTATAGAACAATAATTTATAATAACAATAGAACAATAGTAAAATTATTCTTTGAAATAGGCCTAGTGGCCAATTCCTGCACATTCTTATTAATCCATATTTACGAAGCTGCATATTAAGTTTCGGCAATGTTATTTTGAGGATTTTCAGGAACTGATACTTTCCGCTAGGCTCCTAAAATGTTAAAGCCCAACATTTAGTGAATGGGTAAAGGTCCTGGGAATGTACAGAGGTGATCTTAGTTGTAAAAATCCGACACTAGGTAGGGCAAGGGTCTAATCCTTTCTTCTTGAAGATTCCATCTACCAAACATAATCGGAAGGCTTCCACCTTCATTAAGAAATTCTTATAACGATATGTGACTATAAAATTTAATGCTTATCCAAGTTATAATAAAGAAGTTTTATTTTAATACTGTGCAGCAAAGTCAAGTCATAGTGGTTTGTTGATGTTTCTATCCTGTTCAATGGTTAATCGATTGATTGATTGAATGACGTCCGTAGTGAATCGGCGCAATCTATTTCCAGTGACAATTGACAATCCGTTTCCTAGGTATCCCTTCCAATTAATCATTCTTGAGAGAATAAATATCAGTGGTCTCATATCAAAGACGAACATCTGTCATTTTTAAAAAGATGAGAAACAATATTTTTTGTAAAGTATCCTCAATTTAAACCGAATCTAATGATTTATTTTCATGAATCAACTTGAACGTTCTTAAATGATATCATCAGAAACAGTTTGTGTTAAATATGTAAAAAAAATGTTGACTTTTTATATACTTTATGAAAATGATGGGGATCTGTCTTTGATATGGAGCCACTCATATATTTTTCAATATTGTTTTCTGAACATTTTAATAAATAAAGAAAATTCTTGTTAAAACAAATTTTACATCTTAATTAGTAAAATATTATGTTTTATTAAGAAATATATATATATATATATATATATATATATATATATATATATATATATACATAATTGGTAATTGGTTGACTGTCGTGGATAATGAAGAGAAGAATAGTTGGGGTGCTCAGTCAAAAAAGGAAGGCAAAAATAAATTATAGTATTTATTTTTTACTTTTTTTTTTTTTACTTTTTTTTTTACTTTTTATTTTTTACTTTTTTTTTTTACTTTTTTTTTACTTATTTTTATTTTTTTATTTTTTTTATTTTTTACTTTTTATATTTATTTTTTACTTTTTATTTTTTACTTTTTAAATATTATAATTTATTTTTGCCTTCCTTTTTTGACTGAGCACCCCAACTATTCTTCTCTTCTTTATATACATATATACATATATAAGGTAACAACTGTCATTGGCTACTACGGAATAGTTTCTGTTAATATAACATTAGTTTTTAATTATCGAAATCCAACTGATTGTTTTCAATTAATTATCCAAACTTTTGTTTTTGTAATTTAATGTCTTTTATGGGTTCTGATCTTGGTAGTCTTTATTAATTTATTATTTAAGTTTGTTCTCCTCAGTAGTGGTGTCTACCTGTCAAAATAAAAATTATCCATAATAAAAACATTACATAATTTTTTTTTTAGACAGCTTTCAAATGCACTTTGTGAATTGTTCGTTGTAAAGAGACTAATTTACTTTTCTTTGACATTATTTTGAAATTATAATTTTGTTACACTAATTTTATATTTAATAAAAAATAAATTAAGTAGAGACAATTAAAATAAAGATCTACTTCAATTAAAACACAATCGCGGAATTCTTTCCAATAATTGAATGTTAATCAATGTTAATCAAAATCTTAAAAAAAAATTATGAATGCCCAAAGTTAATAATAATAATAATCATAAATTATTCATATTTGTGCTAATTTTCATCTTCTAAATATTTTAAATATTAGTTAGTTTCATTACGTTTTTCGTTGTGCTAAACTAATATTCCGTCGAAATTGCAATATTTATGTATTTTTGTATTTAATTTTTATAAAAATATGTTTGTGATTTTATGTTGGTAACAGTTTTTGTATGAATTTTTAAATCAGTTTTTTTTTTAACTATGAAATTATGCTTATCGTTCATAGTTTTCCAATTTGATACAAAATACACTAGATTACATAAATTGTCTTTGTCTTAAGTTCATTTATGATATAAAATTAAACTATAAAATACATACAGACATTTTTCGTACGTTCGCTTGACCAACTAGGTCTATAGAACTTACTTTCTGTTGATCCACTTCAACTTAACTTAGAAACTTGAAGTAGACCTTCCATGGTGGTGTTGAAATAATCGGGAAAACATTTATGTTCAGTTCTATATCCTTTCCTTGTAGAAAGTTCTATAGTTTTTGCCTTTATCTGTCCCTTGCGTCACTAAAGAACATTCCTCGAAGTGTACTTAGAGCTTTAATTTCTAGAAGGAAATTTTTAGTTGACAGCTTCCTCGTTCTTAGAATGGATGATGTTGATGAATCCTGCATAAGAAATTATGTCTACGTAATAATGATATTTATTTGGCTTAATCGATTAATTAATTATGGTTTTTTTATTTTATCTTCCTGGCTATACAAAACTAGTTTCTATTTTATTTTTATTTATTATCCAAAATCGGTTGTCATAAATCACTGACTGTTCCAGAAGAAGGTAGTGACTTTCAGGCTAAACTATGCCGAAATAGAAAATTTATTTTTATACTTTTTTATTGGTCCATATTCTTTTCTGTGAGTGATCTGAGATGAATACTTATACATTCAAAATATGTTCTATTTTTATTGTTATACTTCGGCTGTATACTGAATGCAAGCAGGTGTCAAGAAAAATATACACAAATTATCCCTTAGAGCATAGTTCTTGTATTTTTTTTTCTTTTTACAGCTCTTCAAGGGCCACTTAATCATTATTTTATTTAGTTTATAATATGATATATAAATAAGATAACTCTAAAAAAGTTGGAAATAGAAAGTTGGAAATAACTGAAGCAAAGATAAGATAAAGGTAATACAGTTGGGAACTGATGAAATAAACAATAATATATTAACGGTAACAACACAATGAAATTAATGAAGAATAAAATCACAAAGAAATATATTAGAATATTAAGAGATAAAAATGGTAAGTGTTAAACATAAAATAAATAAGGTGACGTAGTTGCTATAAGTTGATTTCGTAATATGTTAATAGAAAGTGAGATAAATATAAAATAAAATGAAAAACAGAGAAAAAAATACTATTAGAATAGTATATTATGAATTAATTTTATTATTATTATAAATTATTTAAAAGCTTATTAAAAATAAAATAGAAGGTAATTTATATTATCATTATTCGAATTCTTCAACAAAGTAGACTATTTTAGATCCTATAATAAAACTAATTAAAAAAATTTGAAAGTTAAAAAAAATTTAAGAACCACGAAAAATTTATGAGAAACGTAGCTAAAGACTTAATAAAAAAAAATCATTAAATATATATATATATATATATATATATTATATATATATATATATATATATATATATATATATATATATATATATATGTGTGTATATAAATTAGATCTTTAAATGGACTTTTATAAATATGAAGTTAAAAAGAATACGAAGTTATATAATGAAAATAATAGATGTAAATAAATTTTACAACACTTTATTTTTTCTATTTTTATCTATTATTTTCTTTATTTAACTTCGTATTCATTTTAACTTCATATTTATAAATGTCCATTTAATGATCTAATTTATATATATATATATATATATTTATTTATTTATTTATTTATTTTATTAAGTCTTTAGCTACGTTTATCATAAATTTTTCGTGGTTCTTAATTTTTTTTTAACTTTCAAATTTTTTTAATTACTTTTATTATAGGATCTAAAATAGTCTAATTTGTTGAAGAGTTCGAATAATGATAATATAAATTACCTTTTATTTTATTTTTAATAAGCTTTTAAATAATTTATAATAATAATAAAATTAATTCATAATATACTATTCTAATAGTATTTTTTTCTCTGTTTTTCATTTTATTTTATATTTATCTCACTTTCTATTTAATATATACTATTCTAATCGTTTATTTTTTATTTTTATATAGTTTAATGTCTTTATATATTTTTTAATGGCTTTATTACCACTGTAACATTCCCTTAATATTTAATAGAATGTAATATTTTAAAGTGAAAATTATATTTTATCCATTAAATAAATACTTTTATATTGAGTTGCTAATTTTACGATGTAACTAAATGAATGTTTCAATTTATTTTTATCTATCTATTTATTTTTACACGCCACATCTACCGGACGGTTCATTAGTGGTATTTAATGGATTTAAATTAAATGAACATATATTATGTGTTTTATATATTTATTTTTTATTAAATTATACATACATACACACACATACACAATATTTAAATATTATTAAGTATTGTAAAAGTAGAAACTTAGTACAAATGTATAGTGAATATACCACTATTTCTAACAGTTGTTCATAATTAATACAAGCGGATTGGACCGTTTGTTTAAATAAACTGTTATTCCTATAAAATACAGTGATGATAATAAAATTTAATAAATCTCATTTTTTTTTTCTTGTGAGATTCTAAATTGAGTTTTCTTCTAATTAATTTTTCTACAGAATAATTTCTCAGCCATGATAATTTATCAAGTATTAATACCTTGTTTTTTATTTGAACACAAGGTAAGTCATTAAGTACTTTAGTTTCTATCTATAAACGTGCAGATTATCCTATGGGAATATAGTTCTGTCACATTGTGTTTCCTAGTTTTATTGGCACTTCACTATTGACTTTTATCACCGCACAATAAATTTTCAATCCTGGTTGAAACAGATTTACCACTATACCTTGTTCTAAAATCAAGGAGACGAAAGGAAATTTACTATATTCATAATAATAGTAGTACAACTATGAACGTACAATGTTATGTTAGGTTGTATCTGATATTCAAAAAAATTTCTTTGCATCCTAATAAAAGTTTATTTGAATTTATTAAATACTATAATAATATAAATATGTATGAATAGATATGTACACATATATAAATAGATATATATTTTAATATGGTAGTTTTTTTTTTTCTTATTTGTAAATATATTTTGAAGCAATATATAACATGAAATGTTCCTTTCGGTTTTCCACCTCGTCCCCGTTTTCGGCAGAAAAAATGTTAAAAATAAATAACATCCATTTAGGCTATATGTGTACAATTTTATAATACCGATTTTGGTTTATTATTTTGAATAATTAGTGCATGGATAACTATAATGGTTGCATATAGTTAACTTAAAATGGTAATTAATATAACATGGTTTATTATAAATAACCATTATAATCAACCAAATATTTCAAAAACTTATTCTCTCCTCATAATATGAGGTTTTACGTTTCAGGATACGTAGAACTCCAAAATCGAATAAAAAAGTTTTGTCTATCCCCTGGACGCCTTCCGGAGCTTTTCTCCGAAAGTAGTGGGCCGATTTTCTTTCTGATTTGGAATCAAAGTCAGAGATCACCCGACGATGATCCTCCTACTTCGACATTACCATTCGCCTTTTCCTTTGAAGATGGCGGCCTAAAGATTATAGCTGTGTTGGCATTCTTCTCGTATGACCTCCAATTTTATTTTCATAATACACTTCAACGAAAATAAGCAGGGAAAAAAGTTACAAGGGGTGATGCAGATTTCCGAACATCTCAAAAATAATACACTTTTTGTGCTTTTGTTTGTCTTTTTTTGATATATACTAAATTTGATTTTAAAAAAAGTTGAAATAGGACAATTTGGTGTAAAGATATCGTGTTCTAAATATTTTTTATATGTTCTACTGCAAGCTTATATTCTTTGTTTTTATTTTTGGAAAGTGTTAAATCGCCTGAAGCAATCGAGATTGTTGTCTGTATTTCTTAGTAAATTAGTAAGGACGAAAAAAAAAAATTATTTAGGCCTATATTAGATATTCCATTTTATTTATTACCTCTATGTGATGAGAAAAGTAGTGTCACATCTTATATATAATAAACCAGTTTGGAAATAATAAAACATTGTGTAATAACTTGCAACGTTGTTTTTATTTGTTAGTCAATCAAGAGTTTATTTATTTATTTTTTTGGTAAATTCATATTTTGTTTTCGCTTAAAATAACTAGCAATTCTCTCAGTCATTCATAAATATAAGTCGATACGTTTTTAATTTATGTATTTTTTATTTATAATGTTCTAATCACTTGTTATTTAATAGTTACTTTATTTTTATTTTTTTTTTGTATTTTCTTCTTGTATGCGTAATTAATGTTTAATTCTAAAAATGTTGATGGGATTTTAAATTCTTAAAATATACTAATCTCCCATGGAATTATTGTTAAGAAAAATTAAACAAATACAAAAGTATAGAATTTTACACTCATAATTTTGTTCTCCGAACTAGTGTATATTTCTATTTTATTTTTTTTTTTTTTTTTTTGCTACTTTAAACTGTCATTTTACTGAATAACGTTTTTAATGGATAGAAAATGAACAAGTGGTGCCGATGGTCTTTTGTCGACTGAGATGTCATTGACTTGCCGTAAATTTCTTAAGGACAAAAAGAAGTTAGCTGACTGGGATCCGGGTCAAGGCAGGTATAAACTTCACAACTTTAGGTCGTATCTTGGTGACATTGGAATGGAGAAGATATTCCCTCTTTTAATTTCTACTCACCTTTTTATTTTAAGATATTTATCAAGATCCGTTTTTTAAAATTTCGAGTTGGAAATATTTTTGAGGTTCGTGTAATATCTAATAGATTTTTTTCGGATACACGATGAATATAAATGATTATAAAATCCAGATATCTTTCTTTCTTTATTTATTTTTCTAAATCATATATTTTTTCACTTTGTCTATTAGACTTAGGTATATTTTTATTTGTGTTAATATTGTTTTGAAATATTAGTGTATTCGGTTTCTAGAAGACCTGCACCATCAGGACTTTATCAAGTTTCAAGTAGGCGTTAAAGACCCAGTTTATTCTTATGATTATTAAATATATTTTAATACAAATATGGGTATTTTTCACTCCTGTACATTATACAATATAAAACTATTAGCGAATCTATAATTTAGTTTTGGGAGAGGCTTTTTTATTTACGGAAATTAATTTGGCTATTCTTTTTTAAACATTAAAAAAAAGTTCCTGTATGAAATTATGTTAAGTGGTGCTTGAAGGGCACAAAAAAAAATATAGAAATAGTGATGCTTTCGGAGATAAATTTCTTGCTTATATGTAGTAGCTATATATGCAATATAATTAAAAATTAAATAAGACATCGTAGTCGCTTGAGTACTTAGCTTAGATTACTTACAAAAATAAATATAAACTAATGAAAAAAAATATTCATTGTGGAGACTTCAGCCCGATAATTCTCCTCCCATAAATTCTCCACATTCAGAAATATAAAGAGGAACTTTTCGTTACTTTCTTAGTGAATTTCAAATGCCTTTACAAATATAGATAAATAAAATCGAATACAATATTAACAGCAAGAAGATTACACATTTGCTATTTCGTGACAATTCTGAATTTTGTTGATTTATGATCATTGTTTATGTATTGTAAATTTAATCCTAATTCATTGGTACCTTCAGAATTACTTAACGAACTTTAGCTAATCCTGGAATTTTAAGGGAAACCTAAATTTTATTCTTTGATGGTAAAAGTGTTTCAATTTCAGGAATAAATTGACGCATATGTAATTTGGGATTATTTTTAACTAAATATTGAACTCGCTATTTATTGCATGTTATAGCCGTATGAAGATATAAACTTGTATGAAGATATAAACTAGTGTAGGGACACTGAATATTTTATAAATATTACAATTTAAACATTTGTTTTAGTTGTTAGGATCCTTTTTAATTTTCTTGTTTATTATTTGTTTTTATATATTTTATTCTTATTTTTATTATTTAATTTATATTGACGTAGTTCAGATTGAAAGATATATAATTTGTAATTATCTTTCTAAATTTGAATTTTGATTTTCTTCTGAAGAGTAGTCCTAGAACCAGCGTACAATATATAACTATGGTATATATTTATGTATAGAATCTTTTTTGAATTTATGTTTTTTAACTATTATTGTGACTTACGTTTTAAATTTTTTAAACATAATAGTGAGCTTCATGAAATAATGTTCCGCAATAATTGTCTACGGCTCTGTCATGTGTTTCTCGAATATATGGGGTTAAACATTTTTTGAAATCTCGATTTTAAACAAATATTGGGTAAGAACTCTTTGATCCCCTATATCCATGTTTATTGAGTGTGCCCTATCAGTCGTGCTCTTCACGAGGAAGACCTAGACTTGGCGACAACCATTCTTATCTTCCTCCCTTTTTACTATCTCGTCACGAGGTTACCATATCACTCAACTTCTTTGAAAGCTAGGTCCACAGTGTACCACTCTTCTTCTGGAAACCCCAAATTCTCAGCAAGTCATCGAAAGTCGGATCCCATGGAGAAGGATCAAGAACTGGTCACTGATAAATTTATTAGTGTGAAATCTGTTGGCATTCATCTCTTTAGTGCTTTATTACAATACTCTTATGAGAACTCTCATTTTACATAGTCTTCTTCCTAATGCATTCGACGCATAAACAACATTATAGAATCTTATTTATTCGCATATACAATATAATATTATTAAAATAATCTATTCATCATAGAACATTAGTGATGTTTCATAATTTACATAGACTGTTAAAGTAAACATTTACATAATGAATGATTAGCTTGTTTTAGCGAAGAATATCCCTTCTGTTTATAGTTGGGCAATAAGATATAGCTGTCCCTTAACTTACTCTAAACCATTACTGAATTGGGTTTAAGATGTTGAGTGCAGAAAGGCCTTAGTATATATTTCTCTCACTAGTGTTTTTTACTTAACTTCGTCAGTTTACTTTTTTATTTAACACTTCCATTTTTTCATTCGGGCCTTAGTTAGGTTTCCCCATTCTGAAAAATGACAGTAATATCTCTATAATATGTAGTGGTAACATTTTTTAAAAGGTTGTTAAATTTCCGACAAAACTATAAACAAATATTCTAAATCGCTCTAGTTATAGCAACGTTACAGTGCTTTGAATTTTATACACTTATTTTAATAATTGTTCACTTGTCCGTTTACATTACTTCAGTTCATCGACGAAATTGTACTCTAATTATTTCTCTAATCGGTTATCAGGAAAATTGGTCTAATTGTGTTATCGTTAATGAACTTGTTAAAAATTGAAGAACAATTTTCAACATTGGTTGGAAAGTCATGTGACTGGACACACCAGTGTTTTTATTTAAATAATGGGTGACATTGTCTTTACTCTACAACTTTTCCATTCCATGGTGGGACCTATCACTATCTTTCTTGACAATACCTTTAATGTCAAGTTAATTTTATTAATTTGGTTGGACTATGCTTATGTCAATAAAACATCAAAATGTACGTATTACATATCGTTTTTCTAACATCTAAAGTAACATGTTTAATAAATAGTAATAAGCAAGCAGGTAACTAAAAGACTCTTGCGCAAGACTAAGATCTAGACTGAGTGTGCAAGATGCATTTGGACAACACTATATATATTCTTATTAAGAGTATTTATGCCTATTACTGAGAATATAGAAACCAAAGATGGATATTTTTTTTATTCATTAATAATATCAAAAACTTTTTTTCTATATTATCCAAAGTGACTAAGGGATCATACAACTTCTAATCCATTTATCTTTTTAATAGATTTTCAATAATGTAGAAGACTATCATAAAGAGCAATTTTTAAAATCTAAACATATGTTTATGAGGAAGAATTCTTCATTAAAATCCATTAATGGTCACCCGAGGCTCTTCTTTTCCATTTGCCAGGCTGAGAAATTTTTTTCCAGTATTTCCTTAACATTACGAGAATTTCGTAAGATACTGTCGCGTTTGTTCTTTGAAAGAAATAACTAAACTGACGTTTTTTTTTTTTTTTTTTTTTTTTTTTTTTTTTTTTTTTTTTTTTTTTTTTTTTTTTTTTTTTTTTTTTTTTTTTGTATAAACCGAATGGGATTAAACAAAGCTTAGAGAATGCAATAAAGGGAGTATTATGTATTAGTAAATATTAAATAGGGCTAAAATATTTACAGTCCTTTGACATCGTGAATTTGATAAAACGATAATTTTTTTACACCCTGTTATATATAAAATTAAAAAATATTTCGAGCTGAAACTTCCCTCAAAATCTTGGATCTTTGTAGTGGTTGCACACTACAAAATGCCACCTTTAGCACAAATAGAATTCACTTAAAATTTTTTTTACATAATATGTATTATACATAGTGTAAATTCTAATTTACTTTCTTGTACAAAATCCTTCCTAGACTTTCTGAAAAAAAAAAATAATAAACCAAAACTCTTCAATTCATGGTAACATAATGAAGGATTATTAATGTTGATTCAAGGATTATGAATGAAGGATTGTGGAAGCTTAATTAATTCATCATGTATTATTATAACCAAGCGCATGTTTTAAAGTAGACATGTTGATTAGGAGCCGACTGACTCATTGACTGGCCACGAATGGGGGCAGTTGCTCAATGTGTGGCTGCGGGCAGGCAATTGGCCGGAATTATCAGAGGGTCCTATCTTCCCTTGTAATTGCTGTTATTTGTTAGGGGTCTTATGGCTTCGACCGCTCTTCATCAACCTGTATCCCTAATAAGTGTGATCAGTGCCTGCCCATAGTGAAAGTTCCTCTCTGTTTGTATTCGTTTCCCGTAATTAGTTGTTCAACCCGGTGAAGGTTCGATAGGCTGCGGGGGTATAATTATATCACCTGCACCGCTCACTAGGCGAGATTTTGAAATATTAATTAGTACGAGATCGGATCGTTTCAACAATTTGTTTAATCTACTTATTTTCTTTGTCCCATTTCTATTATAGTAATAAGATTAACCAGAAATTTTGTAAATTATTTTTGCAACAAAGGCTGATATTACCAAGACTCTTGTATTAGCAGAGCGTTATTTTATAGAAAGAAAAAAAAAAAGTGAAAACAACAACAAGACAGGATTAATAGATTATGAAACGCTGAACAATTCGCCGCTTACAATATTTGGGTTCGATTTTTAGTTTCTGAGGTATTTTGATATATATTATATATATATATATATATATATATGTATATATATATATATATATATATATATATATATATATATATATATATATATATATATATATATATATGTATATATATCTTTAATAAACCTCATATCATTTGGTTTTCGACACTATTTTTTCCCCATCTTTGCCTCACTAATACGGCGTCGAGTTAAGATACAATTTTGAGAATTAGCTCATACAGAGAGGAGGAAATACTGAAAAATCCCTCGCTTACAGCATGTGGGTCCGATCATTACTTTCGGAGACATTTTAATCCTTATACAAAAACATTTAAGTTAGGCGGCTCCAACTGATTTTATCCTGATCTGATCAATCTAATTCACTCTCCACAAAAAAAGTGCCATACGCTTCTAAAGAAGTTTTCAGTTCAAAACTTCATCGAAAGAGAACCAGAATTAGGAATGATGCAGCGTTTTCGACTTTCTACACATATTTTAATAATTTCTTATATATGAATTAAGGGAAGGACTGGGGTCTGGTCAAATTTTCTATTTATTCGTTGAAAACCGGGAATATTTACGTTTCAGAGCTTTCTGAGTCCGAAAAACGTATTGCCAACCATTGGTCCATTGGTTTCTGTGGGTCTGCAACATGATTATCTCGTGAATGAGTGGCCCCATTTCATTCCTTTTTTTTTTTTTTTTGTAATGTTCCTACCACTAATGCCTGTGAAACAAACCAGGCCACCTATGCGTAATATGGACCGAGAAATATAAGAAACAGGGTTTCTATACGCGCCAAAGCTACTACATCAATTTTGATGAGATTTGCATAAAATCTTCAACATAAATACCTTTCACCTTGAAAGGTTATTAAATTTCCATGAAAAAAAAAAGTTGTTCAAATCTGACCATTTTTAGCTATGTAACAGTGCATTGAATTTAAATCTACCATTTGTTTTGTTAACCGCATCTAATACTTTTCCTCAAATCTTAGTTGGGTTAACCCCTTCAGTTTATTGAGAAAAGCGTATTCAGTCATTTTTTCTGAAAATTCCAGAAGTTCATTTGAATGTTGTTTAAATTGTCTTAAAATAAAAAGAAATAACTACGATAGCATTTTGGAAATAAATGGATTTGAGGATAGATAAATGTTTGAGTTTATTTAGCATACAAAGATGAAAGGGCGTAGCCGTAAGCTAATTCTATTTAGAAACAAACAAATAAAAGTCATTATTTTTATATTATTTTTTTGCACTCTACAAATTTACGATTAGCAGATTCACTTGGATTTTTTTTTTTTTTTGTCTATAAAATATGTATTTGTGCCTGTCAACTTATTTTTGACAATCAGCAAATGTGATGGCGATACATGATATAATGACATGACAGGCATGGGGAAGGAAAGTACTCAGCAGTACCTCTTCCCCAACTTGTTCCAATTACTTTGGTTGTCTATGGAAAGAGATCCCTCATCCAACGCCTTTTAGTCTCCTCCTCATGTTCTGAGATATGTCAGCTGTGGCTATGTCTCTAATAAGTCTGTTATTATTCCCATTTAAATTTGTGTAAAATCGTTGATAAAGGATCGTTACAATATGATTCTGCATGACCATATTGTGGGCATCTTATGCACTGAGGTATTATCCTTTTTTTTCTAGGCTCCTCTACAACTATTTTTGTATAGTAAATTGTTTCGATATTATAATTTTTTTCATTAAAGGTAGCCTTTGTTAGGTCTATGAAAAACATGGGCCAAGGTTTTTTGTATCTAGAGAATACATTTGTGATATTTGTTGCAATATATCCATGTTTTTCCAAATCATTTTTTATTTCGGAGATTAGGGTGGTGTGGTGCAAATTTTAAATCACAATTCTTCTATTTTTGACCTCAGGTAGCTGATACGTGTGGAATTCAGCACCTCCATTTCTTAGACTACTTACGGTATACGTCTGGTGTTTTCGGGTAAACTGTTACACCTTCGACGTGGATTTAATAAGCAAATTTTAAGTATTATTTTATTTTATTTTTATTTTTCTTAAATAACTTTTAAAATAGATTTTGTAGAAGAGAATTCAATAACATTAATACTTTGTTCAGGATTCGTCATTTGTACTTCTCGTGTTTCCTTGAAATGTCAATCTTATTAACTATTATCTCGGTTTTATGTCCAGTGAGGTTGCCAATTCATGGTGACTCTTGATGTCTGTGGTGTGTAAATCTTGCTACAGCTGCTACAGAGGAGCTCATTCTGTTGTCGCTGGGCTCTGTGGGAAGTGTTCCCGGCATGAGCTGCACTGCGTGGGGGCCCTTGCGAAACCCCAGGTGGGCGGCCAGCGAGGGATTTGAGCAAGTTCCCTCTCAGTCAGTGCCTGAGACTGCCTTAGTCATCTCACTTGACATTAATGACATCAAAACATTTATTACACCATTTAAAATTAATAAGATATTATTTACTAAGTCTAATGTTATTTTTAATTTTAATTAATATACCCTAGTGAGAACTCTCCCCCTTCTCCCTAATTTATTCGACGTATAGTGACATCAGCGAAACATATTTATTCCTGTATACAATATAATATTTTCAAGATCGTTTAATACGACACATACAGTTGATAAAGGTTTATACTTTATCAGGACTGTTAAAGTAACAATATACTTAACCATAGAACAACACACTGGGGTATGACACACCCCACAACATTTTAAATTTAAATTTTCTTTTACATAAGTAAATAAACATCTCTTTGGCCAAGATGTTTCATGTAAATAAACATCATACATAGTCAGGCCAATTACGGTTATTAGTGCTCCATGGTTGGGATTATATCATTATTGGGAGTTATCGTAAGTCATTATGGGGTATTCCACATCCCGGTGTGTTGTTTACGTAACTCTCCTGAGTGCCTCACACTCCGGTGTGCTGTCTATGCAACTGTTCTGTGGATTTCGTATTCCAGTGTTTCCTACGTTATTTTGAAACTTCGATTCAATTTTGGAACTTCGGATTATTCATGCATTGGTTTCTAATACTATATATGTTAATTATTGGTGTTTTTAATCCAGGCATTAACTTTTAGTATGGAAACTGCCAAAAAAAGTATTCTTCTGAGAAAATCCATAAATTGTTATGAGAGTTAGGTAGATGAAGAAAAGAAACAATGAGATTATTATTTGACCTATGATTTATATAAAGACGGCATAGTAATTTTAGTTCAAATGTACACAACATAAAGAAAAAAAAAAGGAGGCTGCCTCTCCTATTTTTCTTGGAATGTTGAACCATGGTGGTATAAACACTGTGATATTGTTCAACTTAGTTAACTGGGAAAAGAAGATGAAATGGAGAAACAATTTATTTCGACTAGGCTATTCGTTGCTTGGGCCCTGTTTAGAAATAAGACTGCAAGTAGAGACACTCGCACGTACAGTGAGTTTCAAAAGAGAGAGAAATACTTTATTAAAAGTAATGCTGCCCTACTACATAGGGTTGCTTTGTACACAGCTTACTTATCAATCCATGCTGACATTAATTTTATATTATAAATTTTGAGAATTGAAAAATTAACAACTAAAATTGGAAATATATTCGTTTGGCACGAGAGGGAAAGACAGGAGGACAAAAATGGTTTGTCAGCAATGTAAGAGACCTATATGCAATGAACACAGGGCAACTGTTTGCTTGGATTGTTTTGAGCGAGTGGTTACTTAAATGGTATCCACTATAGGTTTTACTATCTTTTTAAGTAGAAAAAAATTGTTTTAATTTAGTGTGTATATATTTGACATTACAAATATAAAATTAATCTTTATGTGAGCCTATAAAATATAATCTCTGAGGTTACTTTAATTTTTTTTTTCTTTTGTTTTCCTAATCATTTAGCTTATTTATGAAAAGTATTTGAATCTTCCAAAGCGCTAAAATTAAATGTTATGATAATTTAAAGTTTGTGGTGTACCGCACCTCAGAGTGTCAGAATGAGTTGATGTTATTAAGTGTGTCGTTCTAGAGTTAATTTAATAAGGTTTTCACATTAGAAAACATCTCTCCAGTCTAATAATTAAGCAATAAGAACCAGATATCCCTTAACTTACACTGATATATTATTATATCCACTCAAGACTTTTTGTTTGGTGGAGAATATCCTTCGTTTCTACTTGTGTTATTAAGAATATAGAACCCTATTATTGAGATACAAGAGTCATACTTGGATTTTTTATTGTTAAATCAAAATATCAAAAGGTTACTTTATATATTATCCGAAGTACCCAAGGAATCATTGAGCTATTTTCCTCTGTTTACCTTTTTAAGAAATTTTTAGTTTGTAGAGGATTATCATGAATAAGAAGATTTTAATTTTTAAAACTTAAACATGCAATCTATGTATAATGTTAGTGCTATGTATCTCATTGCCAATATAACACTAAATAGGATTTCCTTAAAAATTACGGTAAATCTAGTAAACGGTTCATTTCAGAGGTTTAAAATACAGGGCCTACTTTATTTCTTATACTTGGTGGATGTTCGGCTCATAATCTTTTTAACTCGTTTTATTTTTGAAACCATTAAAGGTATTAACATTTCTCAATATTTTCATTGCAGTTGTAGTAGGGTTTAATGTTTTGAATCTGGCATTTTTCAAATGTCCAAGAAATTCCCTTTTCTTTTGGTACCTCATTCATCAAAATCCATCCAAAATGGATCTGTATTGCCATATCACCACATTACATTATATACATTGGAGATTAATTTTAAAGTAATATTTTTGTTTTCGTTCTAAGTTGCTATCGAATTTCATGTTTCCTTCATTCTTTAATATGACATCAGAATGAATCACGATTTATCACTTATACCAAAAATACAGTCTCCTCATTTGTTTATATAGATAACCAGTCTATTCCATAAACAACGCCAGAATTATCACAGTTGATAAAAATATACATGTTTTAATGGAATGGGTAAGTTTTTTTTTCAACAGTTACGGTGTGTTTGAAAAATTACAAAACGTATCTTTACAATTGAATTAAAATGACCAATAAATTAGTAAGTATTATTCTTTATTTATTTATTTTATCAGAGAGTTTATTTTATTAAGAATATTTTTATTAAGCAATGATATATATTGATAATTATACACTTTAGGGTATTAAGTATTAGAGCAATTGGAAGCACACCTATGCCTTATATAAAAAAAAAAAAAATGAAACTTGAAATAAAATTAAATAATTTTGGTTATTAATTTTAGTCATATTTCTAGTAGGAAAATTTATATCTATATTCACAGTTCTATATTTCAACACTGCAATCAACTAATCTGGAATAAACTCACTCACTGCCTGTACTGATATTATAAATCTTCCAACTAGAAATATCATTATAATGACTTTGCTCAAAAATGTTGGAATTCGAGTTAGCCATTTTGTTAACTCAAAGGCTCATATATCAAAATTTATATTTAAAAAATCTGGTGCGCGCGCCACACAACTTTCACTTGCTACCCTTCTCTTTGCAGAAATAAGTATTTTCAGACAAAGGGGAAGAAAAAGTAAAAATTATAGACGCTATATTTATTTATATTTCATTGTGGCTAATTTTATTTCAATGAGTATCCTCATATATATCATATATCACTTTAATTAATACAATTAAATAGTACCAACAATAGCATTTATGAAAACCACATATGTATATATATATAATATTGTCGGAGTTCGTATTATATTAATCTAAAATATTACGTATGGAAGCGTGTTCTAATCTTTCGGGTGAGCTCGGGTGGTCTTTCTTGTATTCCTTTCGTTTCTCAATTACAATTATTCACCGTTACGATCAATTATTTCTCCTTTAGTTAATTATCAAAGTCTTTCATATTTTATATTTAACTTTATGTTATATTACAGATCGATATGAAAATCGTCAATTGTTTCAAATAAAAAAAAATTAAAAGTACTTTAGGGGAAGCTAATATTGAAAATTAGCCATTTAAGCCCTGTTAGAGAACATAAAAACTACGTTTTATTAAAAACTACTTAATTTTACATTGATATAATGAATTTAATCAAAATTGTTATCGCCGTTTTCGGGAAAATCGTAAAAGTGTGTTTAGCCAATGATATAAAGTGCCACTTCTGGTTAACCGATTTTGACGAAAAAGTTGCTGCAACATCCCTAGCATATAAAACCTTAAATATACATTTCCACTTTCCTACGCCTTTTCGCTTTTGAGCTAGACCGTTAACACACGTACACAAATAGAGACCATTTTGTGGGACTAGGTTATTTGGAGTCTCAAAACATGTATATCCGTTGAAAACTGAGATTGGAAAATTTTCACTATCGCAATACTTTCCTTAATATATATTTCATACATAGATAAGTGAAAGTAAAAATACATTCATTTCTTTAGACAGTAAACTTGTTTAAATGTCTTTTCTATTCATGTTTCATATAATGAAATGTGTTGCATGAATGGATGATCCGATAAACATTACTCGCGGCCCCAGAGGCCGCATGTGACCTCTCTGACGTAGTTGCGGACCTCAACTCGTTTTTTGCGCGATATTTATTAATCTAGTGGTATGGTTAATTAATATTTAATTATTTAAATAACGAAAATTTATAAATTAATATAATTAAATTGAGTGTACGTATGTGGGGATGCGTATTTAATGATATATTAAATAATAACTGTAAAATATAAAGAATTATTGCGGCTTCCATTAGCACTGCAAAATCTTACTACGGCCTCTAATGATAAAAATTTTTCCCACCCATGGTATAGACAGAAATGTTAACATATGAACTGAAAGTACTAGAATAGGCTTGAAAATAACCAGGAAGAATCTACTTACATAGACAAGCTAGCAAAGAAAAAAAAGAAAAAGTCATAATGTCCAGTTTTTACGCATGAATGCCATTTCCTTTTTTATTTGAAAGATTACGTCACTCATCTGTTCTTTGTCACTACGTTATTAGCCTTAGCGGTTTCAGTAATGTAGCAAAAAATAAAAACATACATTTGAGGCTTTTCGACCTCAATAATTGTTCGTAATCACTGATATAATTTAAACATTTAGCAGCTAGGAAGTTTCTGAAATTAGCATTTATTGCTTTGTAATTAGTTCAATAGCTAAGTATGATATCTACATTTTATCTATTTATACTTCATTGCTCGTATGTTAATAAGTTTTTTTTTGTGTTTTTTTAGGTGAGTGCAAGTTTCTACTATTTTTATCTTTTCCTCAGTAAATAAGGTATGGTTCTAATGAATATTAAAGTTATGCCATTATTAATTAATGAATATTTACTGCTTGATTCATTATAGCTTACTCACTTGGTAAAAAGAGTTTTTGGTTAAAATGATCTCTGAAAAATATTGAAAAACTAAAACAATTTGTGGCTTAGTATTATTTTTAAAATATCTTCATAGCATCTTTTGTTGCATTTATTTCATTAATTTATTATTAATGAATATCAATTTTTTTATATATATATCTTTGAGCGTGCATAATTGTATACACTTATTTTATATATTAGTTTATACACTTCACCTTTCTTCATTAATGCTTAATTATTCCTACTTCCTTTTTTAGATGTCAAATTAGACGAAATAAACTTTCATAATTTATATTTGTTTTTTTTTTTAATTTAAATCATTTTTATTTGGGCGTTTCGGTGTTACTTTGAACCGATCATTTATATTTTTTTAATAATAAATAATATTTTTCATTTACTTTAAATAATTTTCTCTGTAGAAAAGTATTTTTAAACAATAAAATTTACTTTCAAAATATACACCATATTATAATAACTAGCCCAATACTGGGACATAATAAATAAATTTTATTTTTGAAAAAATGTTTAATTAATATTATTAAATGAAATAAAAAAATGTTATTAATATTAAAAAAAAAAAACTAAATGTCTAATTCAATACAGAACCTATAATGTACTGTTTGTATATTATTATATAATAAAGAGAAGAACAAAGCATCCCTTTAACGCTCTAATAAAAATGTTATAAATTATCATTGTTTAGTCTGTTAAAACAACTACTAGATTGAGAAGAAAATACTTTTATTTTATTTGAAGATTTTTTTTTCTTTAGTTGGTATTAAGGTTTATTTTTCTTTCAAGATGTGTACTACATATTTTTTTCCACTTGTCTTTTTTTGGATCTTTATTTATTATTTATTATCAATTCGAGATAAGGTATATTCTGTTTTCGTATAGGGCTTGTCTCAAAAAACAAATCTGTACCACTGAAGTAAAAAACACCACGTTTTTTAGTTCCATAACTTTGATCTTTTGAAATTTTTATCTTACTTATCAAATTTGTATTCTGGGTGTATAGCGCTCCATGTCACATTTCTGTATTTGTTCAGTTAGCCAATTATCTATAATTTTTAGCTATTAAAAATAGTTTCTTAGTTACTAAATTATTTAGTACGAAAATGGACATGGTGTCTTTTTTCCACGAGGCACAGAAATAAACTAATATAAAATATTTAGAATAACGTCATTAAGGAAGTTGATAATCTGAGTTAATATAGCCGCAGCAGTGAATAGCTCAAACAAATACAATTTATAATAAATTAAAACGGCTGATATAATAGAATAAATAATGATAGAAACATAGGGCTCAATCAACTAACTTAATTATTTTTTCTCACAAATTTGCAATATATTGACTTAATTTCCATATACTCTATATTTTTTTTTCTTTTCGTTTTCTTCTAGATAGTAATTTATATATATAGTATTCCTGTTTAAAACATATTTATTTTTATGACAGTAATTTTAAGATGGAAAAATAAACCAATCTGTACAATTTGGGAACAATGACAATAACCATCAGCAGTTTTTCGCCCTTAAACTCAAAACAACAACAACAATAATGACGGATTTGATAGATGATACGGGCTTGTAGCTGTGTTCGGGAGTTGAAGTGTGCAGTGATACCTCAGTGAGATATCTCCTCCACTAAAATAAATTTAAGCAGTTTACTATCAGTATACTATTGAAATGTCAGAAATATTCAATTTCATAGGCGTCTATATGATCTCGAAACGCTCATTTTAATTTTTACTATTTATAATATTATCATTTTATTAAGATAAACAACTTACCCGTCACGAGTTGTGATAAATTGTACTGTTATTTCTTAAATGCTTAGCATCCTTAACACTAACATAATTAACACTATTACATCTACGACTGTTAAGCGGTAATAGCTTTTTAAAAATAGATGCTCCATTAGGTCATTAGTCACGTCCATGACGACAAGAATCATTTCAACTTCCAGCAAAAAAAAATTCTTCTTAGAAAGTCGTTATTTCCTTATCCTGTATATAAATTACTTAGTTATTCCTCTATGAAAAAACAAAACAATTAAATAACAATAATAAATGTTGAGTTTATTTGTTACGTATCATATAAAAATGTAATGTAAGACTAACAACCGTTCTCGAATCATTTACTTCAGTAATTTCTTTCTGGTAGGTTTCAAGTGTTACTTGAGTAAAAATAATAAAATCTATAAAAACTATATACAATAAAGGAGTATTCTCATATAAAAACGAAATTTGATGATGCTATCTTTCTTGACCTCTGGATTGTTTAATATTGTAGATCTTAGTAGTTAATTTAATTAAGGTGTCATTAAAATTGATTTAATCCATTTAAATATATAGTTATTGTGTAAATTATAGTAAATAGCGTCACATAAGATAAAGAAAATAGAATATATTCAGTTGAAGAGCTACAAAAAAGTATAATTAACCATACATTCTGATTTTCCGGAGAAAAGTAGGAAATAATTTTTTTTTAAGTAACCTTTTTGGTTGACTAGGAAGATATATATATATCTTATATTTAAGATATAGGGAGTGGGGTAGCTCAGTGGTAGCGTACTGAGCTTCCACTACTAAAGGTCCCAGGTTCGAACCCGGCTCATGGCAGAAAATTTATTTTTCTGTTTCATTGGCCGCGCAGCGACCCTGGGTCGAGAGACCCTCCTGGGGCACACGCAGCCTCTATAAAGTGAGTACCTTTAATTAAAAGATTAATTAAGGAGGAAAACCTGGTGTTTGAGCATGATATCGATCAAATCACCTCCTTGCACAACCATTGACCTGTAAACAGTGCCTTCCCTAAATAGTACTGAACTCCAGACGTTGTAGTGGTACAGGTTTTTTTTTATATATAAGATAAGATATATTTATATATATACATATATACATATATATATATATATATATATATATATATATATATATATATATATATATATATATATATATATATATAATATAATATAATATATAATATATATACTCAATTTAAATAATAAACAATTATTTCATAATGTTGAGTGATAAGAATGGAAAATGAAACTGTTGAAATCCAATGTTAAAAACGATACTCTTCGAAGAAATGAAGAACTTGTAATTCTGCTTCGAATAAGTATCAAAAATTAATAATTTTTATGATTAATTAATAAATTATATCGTTGGAAATCCTAGCAACAAATGGAAATGTTTACCAACTTTATCAGTAATTAATGAAAAGCATTCATAAACATAATTAGACATAAAATTTTTTTTTTAAATTATGTCAAATATACTCCATACTTTTTTTTTTAAACATAAACCTTGCACCTCCATTATTACAATCAGTGACTTTGAAATAGCATACTAGTTTCATTTATATAAAAATAATATACTATATCATTATTAACATTCATATCTTCTCCTGCTGTAAAAACCCCTGTTAGGTCCTGGGTCTTGGGCTATTATGTTCATCAATACGGCCAACTATTAAGTATTTTTATATAATTAATTTAATTTTTTTAGAATTGGCACGCAATATTCTAAAAAAAATAACTAAAAGGATATTATATTTTTACTTTCACGAAATGTCGTACGAAAGTGAAATTGCATATTTAAGTATATGCTTGGAATTTTAAAGCAACTCTTTTTTATTTTGAATGATTATTAAAGACTAATTTATTCCCATGATTTTGCAAAACTTAATATTTTTTTTTGCGGATGGGGCGGAAATTGCATCCATCATCATTTTTGAAGGCGATAGGTCTTTGTTATTTTAAATGGGATTTTCTGGTTGGCAGCCTGGAAATCAATATGATATCTAAACGAAATATCAGTTTGAAACGGAGTTGGACACGTTATGACAGAGACCAGACGTAGGTGCGTAGCCGACAAAAAATAGTCCTCATATAATAAAGTATCCCCAACTAGTCTGGGGGTGTCCCAGGCAGCTTGTGGGGGCTTAAATGTTCAAAGCAACCAATCCGATTCTTCTATATCTTACCGCCCACAGCGTACATTTGAATCCTGAGAACGGGTATTTTTTATTTAGTATTATTTATAGCCAGTTAAAAATACTTTCGATTTTCGTTTTAGCATCACTTAAATACTTTTTTTGTAATTACTAGCATACATATGTTAATACATAACTAATCTTCTTGTTCTTTGTATTTTTTAAAAATTATTCTTTTATCAATTGATTTTAATTCAAAATTATCTCAAAATGCCCAAATTGAAATGTTCTAGATTGATTTATTATAATACTAGTATTCCCCAACGAGAACTCGCATATAATATAATTTAAAAATATTTATTTTTTTCTGAAGTTGTTTTCTCAGCAGTCTCTACAAATGGATGGTTCTGATTTATGCAGGATATATTCGTTAGAAAATTCGCAATGGCCCATGTGGAAACGGCATAAAACAATTTCTTCCGGCCTATGCTTTCTCTTGCTCGTCTTCTATTTGGATATTCTTTGTTTGACTTCGGCCAATTTTGCGCTACTGTGTCTCCATTCAGTTCTTCATTCTTTTTAAATATTCGTGTGGGATATCATAGACCCAATCTTCTGGAGTAATTAGTTCGAACTTTTTAGATTTACAATATTTTTTTTCTTTTGCCTTGGTATCAGCACGGTCAGCTTTTCGTTGCCCGATTTCCTGGAATGACGTGGGACGGAATGATGGGATTGGATATTTTTTTCGCTTAAAAGTATCTGTGTTTTTGCAAGGACAATCAAGATAATTTATTAAGAAAATTTAATTTCTTTATCTTTTTTTTTAATGCTTGGGGTGTATCGTAGTAAATTTGCTAAAATAAATACACTTTTTATTTTTTAAAAAAATTGTCAAAAAATAATAATTAATTAATAAGATTTATTACTTTAATTCGTAATGCACCGGTGGGTCATAATAATATTATTTGACTATTTGATATTCCCTGGTTTTACTTTCGTTTTTCAGTTTGAAAAAAAGTAATGGTATTAATTTATTTGTATTGTTTCTGAAGAATGAAATAGTGATATATTAAAATAAATCTACTTCAGTCACAAGAAGAAATATCTCAATGTAAAGAAACGTAACGGATGTTACTGTCCCCAGGGTGAGGATGTGAAGTTCTTTGTGCTTTCATATGACATAATCTGTATCCATTAATTTTTAACAATGGAGAATTTTACTGTTATATGATGGTATTTCGAATTATATATACCTTTTTTAGTTGTCTCAAATACTTTGATTGTAAAGTGAGAAAATTGGTTTGTCTTTAAAATTTGGATAAAAACGTCGTAACGAATGTTACTGGCTTTTCTTACAACGCTGTGAAAATGGTTTGAAGCATCTGTCTTTAGCGACAGCTATCATTACATGTGTAATATTGAGTCATAAAATAGCCGGCTGGGGACTAAAAATTGTTTCTTCCAAAATATGCTGTCACAAAAATGATGCGTAACGAATGTTACCATTATTTTACTTAACATTGTTCAATTAACATAATGGATGATAATTGTAAAATAGTTTTGAGACATTTATTTAGGGTTAAGGTTTCATATATATCCAGCAATTGATTAAATCAGTAATATCGATTTTGTATGAAAACGTAACTAATTTCACTATTATTCGTATAAATTTAATATTATATATTTTTATTCTTGCTACTATCATTTGATTATATCAGTGTTTTTATTATAAACATTTAGAAAATATGCAGAGTATTTTAGTTGGTTTTCTGAAAGGTATTGATGAAGGAAACAAAAATCAGATTTTTTTTAACTTTTCTCATGTTGACTTGAAATGTATGTAGTTTACTTTCATCTTTATTATATTCATAGCCATTATATTTTTCCAATACACTGATAAAGTTTTTTTTAATTTAAATTGTTTGAAGAAAAAAATTCTCGTTTAATAAGGTCCATATTAATTAATTTATGGTTTAAAAAAAAAACTAATATTAAGAAAACTGACTATCAAAGCTTAAGTTATCTAGGGCATATATACTAATATTGGAGATCAATTTTTCTTAAAAAAGTTGATATTTTTTTTTCCTAATTGCTAAATGGTCAAATAATATAAGCATGGCCTAGGTGTATTTCTCAGATCTCTATAAAAATAAAATGAATTTAAATGAAAATTTCGGAGTTTAAATGGAGTTTTTTCAGTAAAAAAAAAAGAATTACACTTGTCCATTTGGTGAAAAAAATCATTGGTATTTATGAAAAAATTATTACTTTTTCTCATAAATATATTTTCGAAATCAATATTAGAAATTTAAGTATACAAAATTAAATATTTAACAAATTCAATTAGAAAGTAATTGCGGTAAGATGGTGGACTAAGCCACGTTATATTAGTCCTGGATTCCTTTCATTCCTTCGGATGAATCATTGACAGTTCAGTTTTTTTTCTTCGTTGTAAACATTCAACTGAAAAGATCGTTTTGATGGCTGAGATATATTATTTTAATGGTGCTACTAAAAAAGTGGCAGTAGCATTGTCTAGTGATATACGGTCTACCACATATAACTGCTGCTTTATTTCTTTTCACCACTTTAAGAGGATATAAATGCCTCAACTAATGTCCGTTACTGATATGGGGAAGAATCTTGAAACGTTTTGTTCTGGACGTTCAGGCAACCTTCCTCAAAAAACAATATGTATGTAGAAACGTTATAGATTTAAAATTTCGTTTTGACCTTTTAAATATAGGTACTATACTAGTATCTTTTTAGTTTGATGGCGTAAAAGTAGAACACTAAAAAAAAATTAAGACAGATTAGTGTCGTATTTCCTTAATGCACTAGAGAACTATCAAGAATTCGATCTATTTTAACGGCCGGTTGACATTGGAGAACGTTAATCTTGAAACAAATTGTTACTAAACTCCTTGATGCTAGAAGGAGATAGTGTAACCTAAGGTGGCGAGCGTGACATATTTATTTTTTTAATATATTTTTTATTTTATCTACATCTCTTTCAGAAAATAATATAATTGTTGCATAAAAGGTATTACATTAATGGGGATTATAAGTTTATAAATTAAACATTTACATTGCTTAATGCTCCATACTTTGTCACAACTTAAACCATTCATAAAGACCTTCTTGTACCATATGTCGCTGATTTATCCCGATCTGTCCTTTCATGATAAACTTCAGTCCCATCCAAATCCCCTTGTTTCTACCCCTTGCATCTTCCTCGATTCCTGATAATCCTCCTAGGCGTCTGAAAAGGAGGTAGCCTCGTGATCGCCTTACCTAGAATTATTTAGGGAGTGCTACCACTAGGTAGTATATCTTCAAGCCTGTTCAGGTCATTATCTCTAATTTATGCATATTTACAAGTTGTATTTGTATATAATTGTAAATTTCATTAAATAAACAAAAGAAACAAAAAAGTGGAACATATAAATATGTACTCCTGTATTGTTATTACTAATTTCCTTAATTGTAATAAAATGTAATAAAATTCGATAAAGAAATTTTTTAAAAATATTTACATGAGATATTTTTTAAATCGAATATTTACAGTTTTCTTCAATAACAAGTCTCGAGATTCAAAACATTAATTGCTCATCCTAATCATGTGAAACTAAAGAAAAATAAATAAAAAAACAGAAAAAAAATCAAATACACAGTTTTCATCTACAAAGGACTGGTGCATCACTATTGCACATTGCATAAAATTTTAATCATGTCTACTGTAATGTTAGTAAACCAAGGTATAACATCAATTGAAACCTTAAATGCAATTTTAAATTCTTAATCTAAATAAAAATTTAGCAGCTGATTAATACATCATGGATTAATACATTACAAATATTGTCGACATGTCTTGGCAATATTTAACTCTACCCACTCCTGTACTCTTTTATTCCACAATTCGGCCTTCAGTGACAGAAATAAATGTTTCTTACATTTTATACAGAAAAAAAGTTCATATCTAAAAAACAAAAGTTTATATTCCTTTTTAAAATTGAAAAAAAATTGTCTTAATTAATTATAAAAACTTATTTTTAATAAATATCTATAATTATCATTAAACATCAATGATTTAGTTTTTACTATTTTTTATTTACCAATAACTTTTATTTAATTAATTTTTATTTCATCCACTGGCTTTAGCTTCACCACTGTTGTCTTGATTTTTTTGCATTCTTCATTTCGCTTTACCTAACTCTATATATTCTAAATAAGAGGATGCCATGAAAAAACAGAACTATTTAAAATTTATTATTGATACATGGGGCTTAAAACAAGATACGAGTGATTAATGGATATTTATATCTTTGAGAGCGTTTACAACTGTATGACCGATTATTACATTAATTTATTAATAATTGAAATCTGATGATTGGTTCTCGGGAAAATATTGTAAGTTTATATTTATCGGAATTATTTTTGATATTTCTTTCCAATTACCTGCACGCAGCTCTGTTGTATCTTTCTTTATTCTATATATCCATCTGATTTTTGGCCTTCCAAGTGGTATTTTGCCACTTATTGAGGCATTCATTAAAATGTAGAGATTTCCAGATGGATTGCTACGAGCTACATGCACCGCCCATCTTAACCTCCATGCCTTCATATCATGGGATATTGATTGACCAGTTTCTGTAAACAGTCCTTTATTGGTCATTCTTCTCCAATTTGTTAGTACTCTGACCCTTGATCGCTACGGTAAACATGCGGAGGATTGTCTTTCAACACTCTTTTTACATATTTTTTAAAAAAATATCTTCTAATATACTGAATCAGAAATTGATTTTTGTTCTATTGTTTGTAACAATGAAATAAAAATAATATAGGTCTTAACTTTTATTTGGATTGAACAATTATAATTTTCTCTGCTTAAATCTGTAATAATTCGGTATGGCTTTATTAAAAAATATTGCTGGTGTGGATTTTAGTTACGGAATACTTAAGGGGAAATAACATAAATCAGTTATATTTATTACAGAAAAATTAAAAAATTGCTTTAAACATTTTGCTTTGAAATATTTTTTGAACTGTATTAAGGTAGTTGAAAAGTACCTATTTATTTATATTAGGACTATTTTTAACTAGTTTTTTATTACTCATTTGTCACAAACAACAATATATACCGTTGTTGAGCTACTTCAAATTAATTAAATAAAACTGAAATTATTATGTTTCATTTGTTATTTTCAAGTGATAAATAAAATTGTTACAGTTTTTGGTTTATTCTGAAACAAATATACATTCGATAACTTAAAATGCAAGGACTGATATGTTCCTAAATAATCTAATCGGCTTTTGAAACCCGCGTGAAAATCTTTAAATTCATATTCGTTCCACATCTATTGATTTACCGTCATCGGTGTTTTGAAACTTAAGTTTTTCTTTTGCTTTTATGCAGTTGTAGTAAGAATTTAAGATCCGACATTAGAAAACGTATTGTTTTTTATACGAATTGATATAATTTAACGATCTATTGAAGACTTCTTTCGGGAAGGCAGAAGACCTCGACAACTCCCAAAAATGTCCTATCTGGAAAACATCGATAGACTTTACAGTGGGAGAGACAAAGGTCTTCGGTAGGCCAGAAATTAAACAAGGAACAGACTGGAGTGGCATTCATGGCTGTGCACTCCCTTGCCTTGATAGGCTCAAAAAGGAGAAGCGAAAGAAGAAAATGAAGAAGTATAATTTAATAATATTTATAAGAAATATTATGCACAATTTAAAAAGGCCATTGCTATGTTTAGTATTGACTATTATGGTGAGTGTTTAATAATCGAGAGCACTCAAGAGGAGCCAGAATGGAAGATTTCGAGGCCTACGTGCCCCGGCTGTTTGGTTCTGATGGAATGCCACTTTAGAATCAATTGAAAGTAAACATAAACAGTTTCACTCCGAAGACGAGGTGATACATACTTAGTTATTGGGAGGATTTTTTTATCTGTCGTTCAATGACGCTTGATTTTGTTCAGCCTGAGGGTGTGTGGAATGTCTTGTAACCACCCCTATCCCTGCATACGTATTGAAATATTAATAATTACCTCGAAGTTAAATTAATTAAATGTATATAGTTATGATTGTGTTTAGAAGTTTTTATTTTATTTTATTTGTTTATTATTATTATTTTATTTACATTCTTCATCAGTATTATTTATTTACTTCTTATATTTATATTTATTTCTTTATTATTTGTATATATTGTATGTATGAGAACTTTTAGCCGTAATGCTTATAGTCCTCCAGCAGTGGCTGATTGTGTTATTATTCAATAAATAGATTTTAAAAAAATTAATTAATACTTAATGTTTGTGTATTATTTAATGTTATTGAATTTTTCGTTCAATCAGTAGGGCTACAAGCAAGGTACAAAACAATAAATAAAAATTTAATTTATAACTAAACATTTAAAATCATAATAAATAAAGTACTAGAAATTATTGAGATAAAACGTTTAAAAAAACTAATAAACATTAAGGCAATATTATAAAAAAAATGGGAGTATCGTAAAATATATTGAATTGTCCAGTCGTATTCAGCTTTTTCTAGTCAAATTCAATTCTTACAAAATCAAATTTTCTTTTTTTTCTGTATTTCCAATTTATGTTTCCTATTTACTATTTCAAAGACATATTGGACATTTTCCAAACCAAATTCATGCTTTTTCATTCTTGATTCAGCTTTCCATTTTTTTTTTTTAACTTTTCGGAAATTTTGCGATAAAAGAGCTTTTTATCTGGAAATTAGAATTTGAAGTAGAAAATGTTGAATTTGCCTTGGAGAAAGTTGAATTAATCTTGGAAATGCCATACAAAATAACTATTTAAAAGGAAAACAAAAACATGTAAACAGAACAATAAAAATCCTATTAAGATTTAGCAAATATTTGTTGGAATATAGGTAAATAAAATAAGTCGTATACTGATAATCATAAACTTATTTTATCTATTTTTGCATAGCATGAAAATCATGGCTTCATCCACAACCCTAAACATAACTAAAATATGATGTTTTTAGTTGACAGAATGACTAATTCCAATTTCAACGTGTTTGATTATTAATTTTAGTGATATTTCTAGTGGGAAAATTTATACTTGTATTCACAGTTCTGTATTTCAACACTGCAATCACTTACTGTGGAATCAACCTACTCGTTGTCTGACAGATATTATAAATTCTCCAACTAAAAATATCACTAAAATGACTTTACTCAAAAATGTTGGAGTTAGCCATTCCGTCATCTGAAAGTCTTATATGAGTGTGGTGGTGCACGGTATTAAATACTAAAGTTTCAGCCGTTATTGCTACTTCAACGATATTCTTTGTAATAAATAGATTATTATAAACTATAACGTACATTATAAACTTTAATAATATTTTATTAACTGATCATATTTTAAAACAAGTATTGTAAATTGTAGTGGCAATAGCACGTCTTAGCTGACTTCATACAATGTTTATTTTTAAACAAAACTGTGTCTGTCTGTCTAAAAAGTGTCGAAAGCTAGATTTTTCTTTCCTTCTTTCCAGTTAGTTCAGGCATCCACTTTGTGCCTTTCCAGACCATTAGAAAAGTTTTGATTCAAATATCAACATCGTACCAAAGGCTCCCAAAATGTGTACTTCAATGTTAGAACAAAGACTTCTGAAAACGTTCCCTATTCTCATTCAAAATGTTGTGACTATCTCTTTCGGATTGCGCAATGTACTTTTTTCTATTCTCCTCGTTATCCTGCTCCGGCGAAGGGTCAAAGACTTGGTTTGACGTACCCTGTTCCCACAATGACCTCATTTGCCTGCGGTTTTCGACTGTTGTTTAACTGACGTGACAGTTTTGGGAGTGTGAGGCACTGACGCAAGACGACATATTGCCACGTGCCTTTAGAAATGTGACTCTTTTGAAATTCTAGGCTCGACACTTCACTCTGGAATTAGATAATTGACGCGTTGTTAGCTGTCGTAATGCCTTCTTTCATCGATAATCGCTGATTTCTAATTGAAAGTTAGAAAGAGGTTGGAGTCCTCTAGACTCGTAATTAGTTCATAATGAAATCAATATATAAATAAACGCCCATAACAATAATTATTAACAGATATTATATTTCAAGTTAATATTCATTTTTATTATAATAAATTTAACTTCTATGAAAGAAGCAAAATAATTTGTTTTCTAACCGAAAGGTTTCCTAGGTTTGAAATTCAGTTTAATTGTATTTAATATATCAAATTTGAGAAACTTTTTTTTTTTTCTGTGAGAACTAAAAATCATTTGCTTTTTGTCACTCTCCACCACCTTATATAACTTTATCGTTTATGTTAAATGTGTTCTCTGCAAGCATTTGCTTTTATTAGGCTTGATAAAGGCCTGAACTTCGGACCGAAACGTCGGCAAATGTAAAAATGAATATTATTATTTATTTTTGCCATTTTTTATATTGACTGATCAACACAACCACCCTTCTCTTCAGTTAGATGTGTTAATTTTTCTAAAATCATTAGCTTCCAACGGTACTATTGCTCTTATTTCCATTATTTTTTTTTTTTAAGCTTCGAAAATATTCTTTATGATTTATTAGTATAATTTCATATTTTATTGCCCTCTGCTATTTTCCATCGTAGCAGGCTGCTTATATCAGTTGCAGAATACAAATGTTATTTTCAGCACAAATAGAATAAAAGTTAACGAAACTATTTTATAGTTTAGTTAACCACAAATTCTTTCTTACTTCATATTTATCTATGTTTTGTTTTTATTACTATTAACCATGAGAGATCTTTAATCATTATTAATAGACAAATTTAAAGATACATTAGGGGGAAAAAAAAATTAAAACTCGAAATTTAAGCCCCCTCATTCAACCTTAAACATGTATTTCCGTTGATAACTCGAATTAAAAGTTTTTCTATCCCAATACTCACTATATTTTTCTTATATATGTATTAGTGTATATAAATTTTCAATAGTTTACCTAGATGCTCCTATATCAATTTTATGAAATTCCATCCAGCACAAATGTATGTCATAAATTATGCCAATATTTTAGGAATGACTTGTTCAATTTGGCTCAAAGTTAGAAAAAATGTAGATATTAGTAAACAAATTATGTAGTATTAATTTTATTGAAATCCCTCCATTACATTCCCTTATACATGCGCAAACGTGTTTTGCTTTATACGTCTATATTTCTAAAACCGCACGTTCGATTTGGCCCAAACTTGGAGTAAAGTTAGGAATTGGTAAACAGATAATAAATTATTTATGTGTTACCAAATACTATACACGATACCAAAATGAAAATACGTCCGCTTTTAGATCAGGAAATGTATTATTTGACATGCCTATAGTTTGACAACTGCGCGTTCGATTTTGATGCTGATTTGAAATTTGGAGAATAGTATAGAAATTACCTAGTACCGATTTCATTGAATTCCAATATACAATTAAAGTTAATATAAATTGTTACCAATATAATGGCTTTGAAATGTGATAATGTTTTTATGGGGTTTTAAAATTTTAGTCAAATTAATACTAAATTAAACATGGATAATTATTTATTTTTTGCCGACGTTTCGACCCACTTTGCAGGTCTTCATCAGGGTGTAGGATGTAGCACTGCGAGAGGCAGTTGAAACACCAATTTATACTTGTTTAATTTAGTATTAATTTGACCGCATCCCCCGTTCAACTCCTTCTCATATTATATCAACGGTCAACCATCTCTCCATTATTATTAGTAATGTATAAAATATCAATTGAGTCAAGATTGGCAAACGACAAGTTTTTTTTTAGTTTATCATAAATTTGTAATAAATCAATACAAATAAATAAATCCATAAATTAAAAATAAGAACCACATATTAATCATTATTCTTTGGTGCGTCAATGTATATACTGAATAAATATATAAATCTTCAAATATTGCTCATACACAACACCATTTCTCTAAATTCACGATTTTTTCAAAGGATCGAGGACATAGTCATACTTAAACAACTGTGATCTTTTGCACAGAGTGCACTTATCGGTGGATTGCGTGACTAAACTGGCCGTCATAAACATCGCACATTACAGCCGTATGCTACGACGGTGTTCACACGTGTCGACCTACTTATGCATATTTAGAAGGGAATGGTGTCAGATCTCTAGGGCAGTGGAGTAAATGATGGGTTCACACCTAGCCCTAATAGTTGCTACGTCTAGGAAGCAATCATCTCTTGCGAAATCCGAGTGGGTAATTACTTGATTGCTCTTATTTCCAAGGCCATAAATAATAATATTTAATCGAAGTAGGAAGTTTTGTAGTTGTAAGACTATAAGAAAATATTTTAGTTCTTCTTGGAGTGAGATGTTCTGTGGATTATTGTTTTTCATTACACGTTATTGGCTTTAATATTATCCTCATTTTTTTATAAATTCTGTATCTCTTATCTTTATCTCTGTTTATTACTATCTATATCTCTGTATCTCTAACATAATACAATTTTAAGTATCATAATTATCAATCCGATATATAATTAGTTTCCTTTCATTTTATATATTCACCCGTGTACTATCAGTATAAAGATGGAGGAGACAACTTATGACGTTACTGCAACTAATCCAGCAAATATGGGAAGAGGAAAGGATACGTGAGGCTTGGAATACGGACCTAATCTCTCCTATTCTAAAGAAAGGATCCCTGTATGAGTGTAGTAATTACAGACGCATATCACTCCTTCCGGTTGCAAACTAGATAATGACCAATATCCTACTAAACTGGATATGTCCGTATTGCGAGAATATAATAGGCGACCATCAAGCTGGATTCAGAAAAGGGAGGAGTACGCCAGACCAGATCTTCATCATCAAACAAGAACCCGAAAAACGATGGACAATTGTCGATTTCAAAGCACCCTGTGATTCTGTGGACAGGAGCTGTCTTTGGAAAATCATGACTGAACTGGAGGTTTCCGGCAAGTTGGTGAGATTGACAAAGGCTTGTACAAATAACCCCAAACCTAGAATCCTAACAAAAGGAGAAGTATCCGAAGCCTTTAAAGATCGAACGGACATACGAAAGGGAGATGGACTATCACCGATGATGTTCAACTTAGCTCTGGAGAAGGTGATAAGAACACAGCATTCATGAAATCCTTGGATACGCAGATGACATAGCTGCCCTTGGAAGTAATCAAGAGGACATTGAGAAATTCGCTAAGACTCTGATCATAAGATTGGCAGAGCAGATCGGCCTACAAGTAAACGAAGACAAAACAAAATATAATATATAACATAATAATATAATATATAATATAAAAAGTCGAAAATTCCACCCCAATAACAGAATCTGTGTAGAAGGAAATTTATGAATAAATTTTAAATAGTTCAGTTTTTTCATGGCATCCCCTTATTTAGAATATTTAGAAATAGGTAAAACAACATGGACAATGAAAAAATTCAAGAAAACAGTGGTGAAGCTGAGCTATAGCCAATGGATTAAATAAAAAATACATAACGGTTATTGTTAAATAAAAATTAGTATACTTTTTTGTATTGTTTTTATTTCAGATTTTTTCTCTTTTACTTCTTCATTTAGCGATTTATACTTGGAATAATTAAATTTAACTTACCATACTAATCAATTCAATATCTAAAGTTTTTTCTTTTTCAGTTCTATTTACGGGAGATATTGTATTTTTTTTTTCATTTATTATTTACATGTTTAACATATCAGTGGCTTCATATCATAGACGGACATCTCTCATTTTCAGTGAGAGGAGAGAAGTCAATTTTCGTTTTAGATGTTCAACTCGAACTGTTTCTAATTAATGTATTTAAGAATGTTCAAGTTGAATCATGTTAAAATATTAGAAATGGTTTAAATTGAGGCTATGTTACTTTTCTCAATTTTCTAAAAATTGCCGAGGTCTATTTTTGATATTAAGCCACCTATATATATACACTGCATAAAATTCTTTTAAAAATTGAAAATCACGTAAAAAATTAAAATCTTGATTATTCCCACCACTGTTGCCAACAAGAGTGATCCTAAATGTTGGAGATCTGACGCTAAAAATACCGGAAATAACGATGTAATAGCGGATTTTAAGAAGAATGGCATTCAAAAATTGCTAGAACAGGCGATAATGGCGCATTGAATTGATGAAGATTTATAAAAATTGATAAATAACTTAGAAGAACAAGATCTTGTGGTATTGAATTGAAATCTTGAATTTACTGATTAGAGGTGTTAGACGGTAGAAGGTTGTTGATTATTTGGTAAAGGAGTTCTCTAAGAAATATTGTCTTCTCAAGGACATCTTCAGGATTTATATACAGTCGCAGTAATAGAAATAGCATCACTCAGTTAAAAGTTTTTACTTTATTTACAAGATTGATAATGCAATCTCCGGATATTTCTCTGACAGTCATGAAACGATATTATAAAAATAATCGTACCGTTAAACAATGGTTTGTTTTTTTCTTCTCCTAGTTTCTTTCTTTTGCACCACGATGTTTTTTTTTTTCTGAACTATGACTACCGTTGGTTAGTAAAATCTCGTTAATCTTTCTTGTGAAAATTCTTTACTTCATGTAACACCACAATTTTTACGACGAGAACAGTTTTAGATACAGGTAATAATTATAGCTTTTATTCTGGCAATAGTTAAAACTGAACCGAGAAATGTTGTTAAAGTTATCTTGTAACCTTATAAGTAAAGAAAAAAAAAACATTCAATCGTATCAACGTTATCAGAATAAGAATCTAAAGGAATAGGTGATGCAATTTCCATGATTGTGACTATATATATATCTCTGTCATATAAAAACAGTTTTTGGTGAATATCATATTTTATTTTCCAATATCAAAAAATTATAATGGTGGGATTCTCTCTATCATATAAAAAAGTGTTTAGTGTCCGGGCGATATTTTAATTTTAAATCTCAACATATTAAAATGATGGAATAAAAAATTGAAATTTATTAATTTTCCAGCTTACACTATAATGAAAAAAAAAAAATAATCTGAACTACAAAGGATATGTAAATTACATTTATACAATTTGAGTGCGTAGTACAATTAAACAAACAATGGTATAATTTGTAAAATTTTGGTTGAGGAACCCCCTATGTATATATATGACAAAGTAAACTGTCCATCTCAATATTTATAATTCGAATAATATAACTTTTACTTTAAATAGTTTATAGCTTTCAACTATCTAATGATAGCTATCTAAATGTAGCTCAATTTATTTTTATATCTGTCATTTTTCATTAAATAATTGTTTAAAAATCTATAAAGAAACTAATATATGAAAAACGATTACCTAAAGTAATTCTTAATCCAATTACCTGTTGGTACAGATTAGGTTGGTGAGTTTGACCATCTATGAATCACTTATTCTTTTTTAAAACTGCTATTCATATATAAAGTAACTAATATATGAAAAATGATTACCTACCTAAAGTAATTCTTAACCGAATTACCATAACTGTTAGTACAGATTAGGTAGGTGAGTTTGACCATCTATGAATCACTTATTCTTTTTTAAAACTCCTATTCACTAATATTTATTTGGCGTGGAATCCGATAGTTATAATTGCGAAATGATCATCTGATTAAAGTCATTTGAGGGTCTTTTTGGTTATTTGATGGAATTTTAAAAACATCTGTATATTTATTTTAATTTTTATAAATTAGTAATAAAAGTAACTGTTATTAACAATTCATAATGTAACTAGTATAAGTTGAAAAAGCAGCTGGCCACCCAGATGACGATAACGGGTCAAATGTCACCCTTTTAATAGGCTCCATATCCTGGTTTCCCAGGCCAATAATGTGTTATAATTACAGTCACAGTCTGGAAATGCATCATACTTAATGGGCGAATAATATTCTTGAAGCACGCTTTTATGTCATTTTAATTAAAATAGCTTTTCTTATTGCTAATTACTCATTTATTGGCTAATAAACATTATTGATGATAATTTTATTCCATCTGTCAATAGCATAGCTAGCAATTTTCGATAAAATTTATAATTTCTGTCGTGTGTTTCCTTTTATTCACCACACAGCATTCGGGCTGTGTCATGTTTGTCATTTCGTAAGACATACTGTGAACATATAGTTCAAGATTACATAATTTTAAGTAATTATCTTTATTTAGATAATTACTCGAATTCTATTATCAAAACAATGTCTGGTTCTAATTAATTATTTCTAAAGATTATGGCGCCAATATTCCTGTCCGACGTGTCCTACCATATATCGTCGCGTCAGTAGGTATAATTTAAAATATCATTGTGAGCTAACCAAAAATTAATATGGTTTACATTTTTCGATTTTTAGTAACAATACTGATGTTCAATAAAATAAGTCTATTTGGCAAATGAGTTTTAATTGATAAAAGTCACTACAACAGTCTTACAAAATACTTCAATATTTTTTTTAAACTAACTTTCTTAATTTTTTAGAAATATTGTTTAAATAGATTCCACCATTGTTATTTTACTAATCTTGCTGTGGTATTTGATTCAGTTCATTATGTTAAAATGTTCCAGCAAGTTATTCATTTCAGAAAAAAAAACAAATGAAAACCTTAACTTTTTCTCCCACACAGTTTTAGTTTGGTTCCTTGTAACGATTTGATCCTGTGAAGAAACATTAACGATCGCCAGAGAAAAGTTGGAAATTTCTTTTGCTTAAATATTTGCCATTATAACCATTGCAATTTTTCTTAGGATAATCATTTATATTGTGGAGTAAACGTAGCTTCAATGAACTATGTTTACATATGTAATTTAGGAGTACATTATGAAAATAACAGAGAATATAGATCATGGTATTGGCTAAACAGAAAATTTAGCGCAACAACTTCAGCTTTAAATATTTCATGTTCAGAAATTAATTTCATCAAAGTTAGACTAGTTTAAAGTTAAACTAAAATAGAAAACGAGAGGTTACCCTTAGTTCTATACGTTAAAGGTAGTATGTCAAAGATAATTGTAAAACTATGAATTCTCTTATTTTCTCATGTAAAACGTTAATTCATTAGTGAATTTAAGTGTTCTGTCTAAATAGAAGCTACTAAAATTATGAAACTTTTAAAAGTAATATTTTGAATTATTTTATGAGAGAGCAAATCAATTCGATGAATTGTTTTATATATATATATATATATATATATATATATATATATATATATTTAATAGTTTTTTGAATGATAATGCAATTTACCACATTGAAATGCAACAAGTATTAGGTTTATAAGAGTTAATTTGCACAATACTTATAAAAAATATGAAAATAAATATAAATAATATATATTTCCAGGGAGTGGAAGGGACCTAGCTCAGTGGTATTGGGCTTCCAATGGTAAAGGTCCCAGGATCGAATCCCGGCTCATGGCAGACAAATTATTTGTTATGTTTCATTGGTCGTGGGGCGACCTTGGGTAGGTAGACCCACCTGGGGCTCATCCAGCCTCTACAAAGTGGGTACCCTTAATAAAATAATTAAGTAAGGATAAAAACATGGTGGTTGAGCGTGATCTCGATCAAATCATCTCCTAGCACATCCGTAGACCAATAAACAGTGCTTTTCCTAAATATTACTGAACCATGGGAAACCCTAGTTGTACAGGTGTATATATATATAATAGTTTTTGAATGATAATGCAATTTACCACATTGAAATACAACAAGTATTAGGTTTACAATAGTTAATTTGCTCAATACTTATAAAAAATATGGAAATAAATATAAATAATATATATTTCCAGGGAGTGGAAGGGACCTAGCTCAGTGGTAGGGTATTGGGCTTCCAATGGTAAAGGTCCCAGGGTTGAATCTCGGCTCATGGCAGACAAATTATTTGTTATGTTTCATTGGTCGTGGGACGACCTTGGGTTGGAAGACCCTCCTGGGGCTCATCCAGCCTCTATCTCTGATATATATATATATATATATATATATATATATATATATATATATATATATATATTATATATATATATATATATATATAATAAAAGTAATCATGGGTGATAAAAGAAAATTAATTTTTTATTTATGCCGAAGTTTCAACCAAACATGTGGATCATCTTCAGGGCGTGGTTTGAGCACTGAAGATGAGCCACATGTTTGGGTTGAAACGTTGGCATTAATAAAAAATTAAATATTTTTTAAAAAAGACTGCTTCCTGAATATTTATCATCCATGATATGTAGAACAGTCGACTAATTTCCTTCACTAATAAAAGTAATCTATAACATAATAAATGTAATATTTTTTAAAACAGTTGTGCACGGTTATACGTCTTTTGGTTGAGAAAGATTTATCTTAATTTTAATTTAAACAGGAATTTGTATTTTTGGAATTAGGAAAACCGATAGAAAGCCGCTTCTTGAAATAAAAAAAGTGTTGTACTCTCAATACTGATATAGATTTTTTAAATTTTTTCAAATTTCCAAAAGTAATATCGTCTCATGATGTTTGCTGTCATATGAAATCGTTTGAAAATAATAGAAAATGCTCTAAATTGATCTGCCATAACCGATTAGGATAAAAGACTAATTTATTATTGTACTCATTATAAATATTTCCCATTTAAATTTGAATTTTTCTTTTAACATCTCCCACATTAGTTCACATCTAAGCGAAAAATATTTCAAAAATTGTAATTTGAATTTTTTTCATTATAGCTTAGATTTAAAAAAAAAACATGAAACATTTAGTGCATCCATATTATAGTTTTACTGATAAATCATACTAAATATAAATGATTCATCCTACTATAAAATAAGATGACATAGTACTGGAGCGGACGACAACGAACCATCTTCAATCAATAATAATCCAATTCGTATGACTATTTCATCTACTTACGATAATTTTATGAGCCAGTCTGAAGGGCAATGGCCTAGACGGAGTAGAATAGAGACATAAATTCATTCAGCTCCATGACTACCGACCAATCCAAGTCCCATGGTTAAATGAGCCGTCCACTCGTAAAACCGCCTGCTATCGTAAGGAGTGGAGTTTATGATATCAATTTATTAACTTATTCGATAGTACAATAGTGTTGCTTAAGTTACCATCATTTAAACCATTTAAGGTAGAATCTCTGAGATGGGAAAACAAGTTATTGTTTTATTATATCCGTTTTAATGGATCCAGAAGAACGACAAATAGCATATGTACCGAGTAGTCCAGCTTAAAAAACATAACAATAAATTTTTGAAACTAAAATAGAAACGTCAGTTATATATTTGATAATCTTTAATTATATTTTTATATATCAAATTTATATATTTGATAAAATATTCCGTTTCAGTTTCATAGATGATGTCGATTAGGGAAGCTCGGAGTGCACCAGTACAGATTCTTATGGCTGAGTTATGTACAGAAATACTAGTTAATAAGTAGTGATACTATCTCTAAATACTACCTCTAAATAAGTAATGATTCTTTCTTCAGTATCTTGAAGGATTGCACTTGATGATTTGGGTAAGCCTATTTTTCGTCTGTTATTTTCAAATTGAGGATATTCTTACAGTAAGCGTTTCACTGTTTGTGGAACGTTATTACATTTTATACACGATTCGAGTCTTCTCAGAAGGTAGCCATATATAAATTGGGGCAGTGTCCTACACTTAGTTGTCAAAGCATAACTTCTCTCCTTGAACTTCTGTCGCTTTTGAGCCATTTGCCACAATTAGGTTTTATCTTTGTCATTACGCATTCTTTCCTTTTATATTCTATCTCCCATTGTCTTCTTGTCCATTTGTATTGTATTCTTTCTCTTTTATTCGAATTTTTTTTGCATGCTTTACAAAAAAAGTTATCTTCTATAAAAATTCGTTATCTTCCATAAATAAATAAAAATTATCTTCTGAGGTAACTCTTTTTAATCTTATCACCACCGTTACTTCTCCACTTCTTTGTAAATGGGCTGCTTGGTCAGCTTTTTTATTTCCCGCAATGACGTAGTGCGCTAGCATCCAAATGAATACTAGTGGCATGGCATTGTTTTTTTATTTCCCACTAAATATTTATTGTTTCTTTAATAATAGAATTAGTTGGGGATGGGTTGTCGATGGCGGCTAAGGCACTCCACAAGTCAGTTGCAACGACCCAGCGCTTTTTTTCTAGAATCTCTTATAAAATAAATACTGTTCATGATGGCAGCCGGCTCTCGTGTAAAAATGGAGCATTCACCTGGCAGTGATCCTCCTTATCTGTTACAGCACATATTACATTGTTTCCTTTCTTGGATCCATCAGGGTATATGAATTCGAAATTTGTATAATTTTCATTCAGTTTTTCAAAGAGATTTCTGGATTTCAAACGAGTACATTCTTGATATGTTGGCCATAGATCTATGTATCACTGGTATGGCTTTTTTCCAATAAAGTATTCTTAATTCTGGGATGGGTGTAATAATGTTTGCGTCCCTATTATTTTACAAAATGTTTTTAAAAAATTCTGTTTAAATGTGCTACTTTCGATATCTTTAAGTACACATCTTTCGAATTCTTCTTTAAAAAAATAAGTAAGAGGATGGTGTAAAGATGATTTCAATTTAGTATCATATTTAATAAATAAATATCGTCTCCTCAAGTACAAGGGCGGTTCTCCAAATTTGGCATAGATGCTGTCGATTTATTTATATATCAAATTTACATATTTGATAAAATATTCCGTTTCATTTTTAGTTTCATAGATGCTGTCGATTGGGGAAACTCGGAGTACACCAGTACAGATTCTTAGAGCTGATTTATGCACAGAATCTAATATCCTTAGCAATGTTTTACTGGCTGTTCCATAAAACTGTACAATTATATTTACCTGTTTTATAATTTTTGTGATTTTAAGTAACTTTGTTCGTTAATTGTTTTTATCTTTTTCTTATTTATGTTTTAATTTATTTTCTTATTTATGTTTTTACTTTTAATGTTAGCAATGATAATACCAGTATTAGAATTATCTACGAAACAAAGTTTTTTTTTTAATATATGATATTCCCTTTTCATTAGATTTTTAATTTCAACCTTACATATTGCTCGGGTGCTTTTCTGGACATAGCTCAAGCTTTTGACCGGGTATGGCACACCGGGCTTCTTTCCAAGCTGAAAACCTATCTACCCCAGCCCTTGTACCTAATCCTCCGCTCCTACCTCTCTGATCGTACCTTTTGGGTTCGCTGTGGTTCAGAATTTTCCAACTCCTACCCAGTTGAAACCGGTGTTCCTCAAGGTAGCGTCTCGGACCCCGTCCTTTATATCCTTTTTACCGCCGATATCCCTGTCCATCCCAATACCTTCCGCATCAAAGTAAACGAATCCAAATGCAAACACATTACCTTCACACTCCGCCGCAGATCCTGTCCATCAGTCCACTTTAATTCCATCCAGCTTCCTTTTTCAGACACAGTCCGGTATCTTGGCTTTATCTTAGACCGAAGACTAACGTGGAATCCACATACTAGACTTAAAAGACAAGAACTTAACCGACGATACTGCCAATTATACAGACTACTGACAAGAAAATTTCAACTTTCAATTGACAACAATTTTCTGATCTACAAGACAATCCTGAAACCCATTTGGACCTACGGACTTGAACTTTGGGGGACAGTAAAATTCTCTAACATCAAACGCATCCAATCCTTTCAATCCAAAGTCCTCCGACCAATAGTCGATGCTCCGTTCTATGTGACCAACAAAACTCTACATCATGACCTTAATATCCCATTTGTCCTTGACCTTATCCCTGAAAATTTTTCAAAATTCCATCAGAACCTTATCAATCATCCAAATCCCCTAGCCCAATCCCTATCTAGTTCCACTCATTCCTACAACCCTCCTCGAAGGTTGAAGCGACAGTGGCCCAGAGATCTTTTATAGTATTTATTTTGGAGTTCTGGCAACGGCCAGATTCTCCACTCAAGACATGAGTGTATGGTTAAAGCGCTCTCGCTCAAACTCCACCGGCTTTAGGCGGTTGAGAGAGTAGCGCAGGGACTTGGGTTCCCCGCCTGATTGTATTTATTGTATATAGGTATGACTGTATTTTTATGTTTTTATGTTACTTATATTTAGGTTATTTTATTTTTTTATTGTATATAGTTTTTATTTATTATTATTTAGTCATTATTTTACTTTTGTTAATTTTGTTTCTTTTTTGTATATACGGTGTGAATGTTTTCATTTATCAATATAATTATTGACCCTGTGACAGAATATTATATGTTTAAATAAATAAAAAAAGAATAAAAAATTCAACCTGTTAAAACTTGAAAAAAAAAAAAAATACTGTTTTGAAATCATTTACTTTATTCACGATGACGGTGGTCTATAAATTACATTTTTCTTGTCTAAAGTCCATTATTTAGTTTTAATAAAGAAATTTGTATATATATATATGGAATATCCTTAGGATTATAGTGACCAGGATTGATGTTGGTATGAAGGCATTCATTTTATTTTAAATTTTATAGAAAAATATATTTGTTTTACGTCTATAAATTAATGAGATAATTTTTAATTATTTAAGTATACTATATATATAAATTTATTTTAAATTTATTTATATTTTATATATATACCTTTTTATACTTCATATATTTATGATAGATTCTCATTTACACCAAAGAGTAATAAAAAAATATATTAAGTATTATTATAGCATTCAGAGATTTATTTAAATTAATTAAAATAATTTTTATACCCGTACATACCTAAATTGACAATTAATATGTTACCTGTCGAAATAAGTAAACAAAAATAATGGCATGTCAGGTATAAGGAAGAATAAATACTTTTTAAAAATTATACCTAAGGTCTCTTGTCCACATTTTCAATATACTCATGATATCAAGCAAAAAGGTAATCTTACAAAAAAATAAATCTTACAATTAGTGGATTATTATGTCGGTTTAAATGTCACGAAATTGTTTGTAGTAAGCCCATATGTATTCGTTGACAAACGGCATTTGTAAATTCGTGTGTGAAATATACCGCCAATCTTGTTTAATAAGTCTGAATATTTTCGATAAAATGTTTTGGAATCTCTAGATGTGAAAATTCGAAGTTAAAACACATTTAAGGCTAAGTGAGGTATAGTTTTATTTTCATAAATTTATACGTTGTATGCAAAAATATTGGAAGTAAAATGTCGGATGTTAAAAAGGAAAATTACCATTGATGTAAATATAATGAAATAGCAACAAAGAAACAATGGGAGAAACTGTTGAAGGTGACTTAAAAAACAAATAATAAGTCGCTTTATGTTCTTGACCTTAAGACCTTTCAACCGTAATGACAATAATTGTAAAGTATTGAACGTCTTTGTTTGTTATTTGCTCTAAGATATGAAAAAAAAAGTTGCTTCGGTTGAGCCGTCCTTGGATTATACGTATCCTAATGTTTGTCCCGTAGATTTGTGATGCTAATCTACATTAGCGTTTGAATATTAACGAAACCCGTCCTTGAAAATAAATTATTTGTCTTTTAAAAAGTTCTTCACCCTTCTTTCAATACGTGAATTTATTCATATCCGAGCTAAGATGTTTCGTTTGTGAAAATCTCCAAATATGAATACATTATACTTTTTATTTGTATGCTATTTATTAATAGAAAATAATTTATATTATTTGTCTATGCCCAAGTGACAGATTTTTGTAATACTCAATAAATATGTAAAATATTATTTATTTATTATTTGTCTATAATATTTTTTTTTTGGTTTAATTTTTTTTATTCACACCTGTCATAGTGGTAATGACAACCAGTGAATGTGAGGTCATTGGAAAAAAAATAAAATAAATAATGTCATGAAAGGCATTACGAGGATTAGTGCCCAGCGGCACCTCACTCGGCGTGATATCTACATTAGGCGAGGAGGTCCCTCATCCAGCTCCTCTTCAGTCTCCTACAGACGTTACCTGGTATATTCGTAGTGGGCATGTCATTTATAAGTGTATTAGGATGTTCTTGTAAGTTGTCATGGAATCGTTTGTAATGAGTTCGTATGTGCTCGTTAACAGTCGGCATATGGAGGTCAGTGTGTAAGGTTATGTTGTTAACGTACCAAGGTACTTTTGTAATTGTTCTGAATGTTTTTGCTTGAAAGATTTGAAGTTTGTTTAAGTGAGTCTTTTTAGCAGCCAAATATCTGTGATGCGTAATTCCAAATAGGTTTTAGTAAGTAATTGTATGTGTTCAATTTCTGTCTAAGTTTTAGTTTTGAATTTTTCGAAAGAAGTGAACTCAGAATTGTGAACCTTTGATTTAGCGTTTTTCGTTTCTTGATTATATGTGGGCCCCAGGTCATTTTTCTGTCAAATGTCAGACCAAGGTAGTGAACGGTGTCTGTCTGTGGAATCTGTGTATTGTCAAGGAAAACTGGAGGGCATGTTTCATGTCGAAGCGTAAATGTGATGTGCTGTGATTTGTCTTGATATAGTCGGATTTTCCAAATTTTGAACCTTCATGTAATCTTGTTAAATACTGTTGTAGGGTCTGTGAGGCGTATGTTGGATTTTTGTGTCTTGCTAAAACTGCTGTGTCGTCCGCATATGTCGCTGTTAAAATTTTGGGACTGCAAGGTGTATGTGATGGCACGAGTGTATGTTATATAGAGTAGTGGAGCGAGTACTGAACCTTGAGGTACTGATGGAAGATAGTTCTGACCCGTGTCGGACCGAGAAAAATCTATCAGAAAGGAAGGATTGTAGAATTAGATAATATGTAGGTGGGAGTATTGTCTTGAGTTTAAACAGAAGACCCTGGTGCCAAACTTTGTCAAACGCTTGAGCAACATCCAGAAATACGCCAGTTGCATATACTTTCTGATCTAGTGCTGTATATATGTAGTCCGTTACTCTATGTAGTTGGTGTACAGTTGAGTGATGTGCCCTAAATCCAAATTGATGGTCAGGTATTAATTGGGTGTTTGTTAGTATATCAACAAGTCTTTTGTTCAGTAAGCTTTCAAAAATTTTGGAACAGATAGGTAGTAAGCTGATTGGTCGGTATGAGGAAGGTGAGTTTTTGTCCTTGTTAGGCTTGTGAATCATTATTATATGTAAGTATTTCCACTGTAGTGGAAATTTAGTTGTCCTCAGTATTGCATTATAAATATTTGTCAAAAGAACTACAGCTTTTATTCTCCTGCCCTACAGTATCCTTTAATAATACCTCACTTATCCCTGTTTAACAAGTCCGATACCTTGGACTCCACTTAGACGAACATCTAACTGGGAATCCTCATTCCAGACTGAAACGACAAGAAGCCGCTCGACGTTTTCGACTACTCTAGCACTTTATATACGAACGCCCTAAACTTCCAGATAATTACAAAAGACTCATATACATGACTACAACAAAACCTATTTGGACTTACGAAGTTGAGCTCTGGGGCTAAATCGTCGAATTCCTCTCGTATCCAATCCATTACTCCAATACAAACCTACTCAAAATCCAAAATCCCTCGTAAAATGCTCACTACTCCTTACTTTGTCACAAGTCATCCATAACGACCTTAATGTTCCCTGTGTTTCTGACCTGGCCCAATCCAGATACCTATCCTTGTATAACAAACTTCAGAACCATCCAAACTCTGTACTTTCTAACCTTGCTTCCTCTTCGATCTCTGACACAACTCCGAGGCGTCTGAAAAGAAGATTGCCTCGATATCTCGTTTTGTAAATACATTTTTGTAGTGCTACCAGTGGGTAGTTTCTCAACAAGTGGTTTCATGTTATTATATTCTTGTGTTCACATTTACTGAATGTATTTTTATTTGTTATACAGTTATTAATATCATAAATAAAAAAAAACAAAAAAAGTGTTTGTAAGCTATATAGTAACGTTGATTGATTGTTTGTTTTGATTAATTTCAATTGCTATAATGTTCTTTTACGGGCAGTATGTAGAGCTTGTGGTTCGTTAACCCTCATTCATATGAAGCACGTCATATACTTCCCCCTTCAGTAGGCACCTGCATCCGCAAAGAAACTGTTAACCGGGGTTCATTGTCATGCTAAGGCACCTCGGCGTATGTCGCTGCCGGCCCATCAGTGGAATACATCTTTTCGGAGAATAGGGTCCATCACATGTTAACAAATCACATGCTTGTGCTTCGAGTTAGGAAAGAATAAAACATCTGGTTCTGTATTGTACAGGGGCACGTCGCTTGAATTTTAATTACTCCAGGAATAATAACACATTTCTTACTAAATGGGCAAAGTTCAAAGCATATTGTTCTTTAACTTTCACTTCAGTAGGTTTTAAACTACATGCAGGTTGCTCACTGAAGAGCAGCGACTGTACTCGTTAATAGCAAGAAATGAATCACTGCGAGTGGAAAGGTGGTTCTTTCATGAAGGCTTTTTTTTTTTTTTTGTCCGTTGCTAGAAATAATTGTTCGACCTACTCTTTTATTATGGTCGAGAAATGTCAGATGCCATGTCTTGAAACATCCATAAAAACTTTAAAAGGAGTTTTCTGAGATATTATATTTCCTCCGTATTCTGACAATGAAGGTATCTGGGAAATTTCATGCTTGGGGTTTTTTTTTATTAAATTAGAAATTTTAATTATTTATATATTTAGGTTCCATACAAAATATATAATTGGAGCCTTCAACATAAAATAAATTATAAATTTTATAATGGTTCCATAACTAGATCATAAGTTTTTCATTCTTTATTTGTAAGCAATATTTCATTGCTTTACTTATGAAGTTGTTAGTTGTTATCTTTACCTATACTTTTCCCCACCGTCCTGCGCATTCATCTAGATCATAGGATTAATATTTTAATTAGATTAATTATAAATATAATCGTAATTTATTATGCAAATACTTTCATAAAATAAATGAATTTGCGTAAATTGATCTTTTGGTGGATTCAAATAATTTAATAGGCATAAGAACAATACTATTTTCTATTTAAGATGAATACAATTGTCAGAACCCCCGACTCCCAAAAGGAGTCATATAGCCCTAAGGATGACCCTCATGTTTAGATCTAAACGACGCGTCGGCTAAATTAATAAAAATTCTCGGCTGTAAATGCTGACAATTTTATTCATCCTAATAGTTGATCAGTCGATTAATTACCCATCTCATTGTCAATTTTTATTACATGAATTTAATATTATTGAGTTGCCCTAACCATCGAGTGATTTCAGATAATATTGTGAGACAAGTAAAAGAAATACTGCGTTTTACTATTTTGTACAAAACTTTATTAGAACATTACTGATTCAGCCACATTTACAAAAAAAAAAAAAATTGTTTCACAGGTTTGGACGTTTTAGTATCTTATCCTCATCTATAATTTTTGTAATTTCAACAAGAAAGTTTTCTTGTAGAAACAATATAAAAAGTACTTCAAAGCTTACCAACCATCCATGAAAATTCTAAAAGACTTCTAGCACAATTACAATAAAAAATCTATTGTTACCTCTACCCAGTGAACCCTATACAGTCTTTTGCCTGTCCCCAAAAGACAATAACGGTACAGCCTAGAAACAGAAGATGATAGTTCCAAGGCTCGCATACAAATTGCACGACCGGATCGCAGAAGTGGTGCAGTTGAGGTTGCTTGGTTATTGGCTTGCTGGAGCCTTCAGGCTCTTTAGTCTTCATCTGGAGGGAGTATGATAATGGTGCGCATTATAACGAGCAGTTGTTCCTGGTCCTTACACCAGTAAATGCTTACGCTCTTCCTTCACTGATGACATCTCGAATAAGAGGGAGGACGGGCGTGTTAGATCGTTTTTCACTTAAATATTCTCGTGTCTAGCGACACTTATTCGAATCCAGCCTGGCGGAATGATTTTTTTTTCCGACGAATCCAAGAAATAACCTTCCTTCCTTCTCGACCTTCCCATTCTGGTTTGAAAAGATTTGATAGCACCCATAGAGCTCTCCTCTTCCTCCCCGGAATGCCGTAAATGGCGAAGTAGGGGAAATCGAAAAAAAAAAAATGATATGGGGAATGCTCTTCATAAAATATAATTGTTGTATGTGATAAACAACGTTATTTTTGTTATTATTTTTTTGGGGATCTTAAAGAAATTATTATATTTAACTAATAGACGATTCAATTTTTCGCCTTATTAATCAAAGAAATTTTATTAAATTATTAAAACTCTTGTTAACAAGAAATTTCATTTCCTTTTTATTATAACGTTTCGTCCCTAAATATCATTTTCAAACAATGCAAAAAAAAAACAATAGTCATTAACAATCAATGAATCTATTTTTTTTTTATTTTACAAGTCTTTGGTAGAAATAGTTTAGGTAAAATTATAAAATTTAGTGTTTTTTTTTCTTCCTCATTTTGTTACAGACAGTTTTCCTTATTTAGATTCATTTTCAGCCACAATCTTATCTGCTGCTGGATTAATAAGGCCTTTTGGTAAAAATAATATATCGTATATTTATTTTGAATTAAATATAAATATAATTCTTATTTAAACTATGAGTCCATCAATCAATTACTGATGGAAATGATTTTTTTTTTCAGATAAACAATTTATTTTTATTATTTTTTACAAGTTAAAATTATAATTTGTAGTATTTAAGTGATATTAATTAATAAACGTAAATATATATGACTTCGAAGCGGGTAAATTTGCTCCTTACAGAATAGCATTACTTCAGTTATGGTTGATGATTGCTAAGTCCAGTAGAAAGGTTAACGTGAGTCATCAAATGTTTTTTCTCTTCACACGAGGTATTACGCTTTAAAAAACATCTCTCAAACTTTCATTGCTGAATTACTTGTTATAGAACTATAAAGGTCACTATGATCTCTGATTTTTCAATTTCTATCTGTAGTTAAGAAAAAGTAAAATTTTAAATGATTAATTTATTTCTTATTTGTAATTTCTAACAATGTCAATGCGTTTAAAGTTGTATCCAAAACGAAGAATACTTTCATAGTTTACACGAGGTAGTTTTTTTTTTTTTTTCTAGCCTTCCTCGCCTTTTAAGCTATACGGGGTTTTTCCGGGCTATGGGTGAGGATGGGGATAAATGGAATAATTATTTTATTAAATTATCTTCTATCCGATTGCCGGGCAACACAATTAGCCCGTTTCCCTCCTCCCTCCTACATTTTACTTATTGATTGATCCTTTATGGCTATATTCAAAACCATAATTCTCCCGATTTTTGTTTTCACTATCACAGTAGAAAATAATATCACCCTATAAAGAAGAAAGCGTTACCACGTATTAATTATTGATACTTAATTTGTTTTTAATTACTGATACTTAATTTGTTTTTAATTACTGATACTTAATTTGTTTTTAATTACTGATACTTAATTTTTTTTATTTTAAATTTTAATTGTTTACTTGTTTTATCTGAGGAAAATGAAAATACTACCTCTGCCAGCAGTGTTCAATGGATGAGGGCTAATGCTTATCTATTTATTCACTTGAGTTGTGTACTGAAGGGAATTAGTTTATCAGCTAAATCGTTGAGATTATCTTCAAGGTCTCTATTTATATTCTATGTTTGCTATAATTGAGTTTATTAGTTTAACTATATTTAAGCTACGTAGTCAAAGGAAATTGTATTTTAGTTATTTTCTATTATATATTAAATATTATAGTTAATACCATTTAACCAATATCAAAAATGTTGTCGGAGAGATGTCTGACTTATTATTTTTGAGTTTTCCAATTTGCCGAAGTTCAAGTATTCTTTTTTACACACTATGGAAATATTCTTAACGAATACTTAAAACATTAGCCAATACAATTTTGACTTTAAAAACTGAAAATGTCAAGTCTAATAAGTGATTAAATATGGTATTCAACATTAATTTTAATTATGGCTGGTTTTAGATTACTAAGATATTGATAGGTACATAAATAGTAATAAAAATATGCGTTACTTTAAAATGTAAAATGCATTTGTTTCTAAACCTACTGACTTATGAGAAATTCTACTACATGAAGAATAACAATAAGTAGTTTTTCGTTGTTAACACGATAAGAGGAATTCATAAAAATAAATAAATAATAGTCCTGACACCCTCAGTTAGAGTGCTTACACAGCCATTTCAAAATATTTTGTTATAATTTTGCATGTTATTTAAAAATATCACAGTTAACATTAAGAACTTTCAGACCGTGTATACAAAGTATGAAAATAAAGCATTAACATTATTTGCTTTTTTTTTATGTCCTTTTGCAACTGAGCACATCTAGCATATATTACTAATTTTTAATGAAACTGTAGATCTCTAGCCCATTTTCTTTTAAGTGCGTCGACTAGGTAACAAGCAGGAAGAAAGTGATGAGTGAGTGAATTAAGGTATTACCCACCTTATATTATATCAAAACAGTGCCAATGAAGTATAATAATAAAAATCGTAACAATTACACTAGTTGTGTCTGTCTCATGTTTACACCTAGATTTTAAAACTTTTAACTCCGAAAATTTGTAATTCCGTCAAATTGTGCCCTCAAATTAAAAAATTTCTTCAAAATGTGACCCCTCAAAAACTTAGATGGCGCAAGTTGCGATCCTCCTCCCTCTTTGGACGCATCTGAATTAAGGTTATTCGGGGTTAAGGAGTGAAAAGTAGTGTATGTTTCATGGATGTAAGAGGTTATTGCTATATTTTAATTTATTATTTCCTAATGTCCTAAATATATTTTGTTGATATGTTGATTTTTAATTTATCTCGGATATTTAATACTAGTAATTATCACTGTTTATAATATATTCTTATATTCGTTGTTTTAAATTATATTCAAATATAAATTATGTATGATTTTTCATTTAGATATCATCAGATTATAAAATTATAAAGATTGAGCCTTGTTGATCGTCTGAAGCTTAGACGTTAATCCATAGAATTCCTTGAAATAATTTTACTTATTATAGCTCTTATCAGTTATATATCAAAAGGCTGCGAGTGTTGAGGAGTCACTCTAGTATCTCAAGTATGACGGTGCCGATTCGAATCCGGATTGGATTGAGTCTAAATTTATTTCGTGACATACCCAAGAAATAATTCTCGACTTTTCCACTTCGGTTAGAATTGTTCCATTGTAAAAATAACCCATGCCTACCTCAGAAAAGTTCAAATAATATCAATAAATAAAGAATCTGGTGCGCGCAACAACACAACTTTCACTTATCTCTCAACTTTGAATACAAATTATTTTCTAGCTATGTTGGGCTATTTTAATTTTTTTTTCATCGCAATTTTAACTGAGCTAAAACTAAAAGATTACAGCCAACACATCATAAATACTATTAACATAACAAAAGTCGTATTTATTATATCATCGGATGATTATGGATTGTACGATCCGTTGATTATGAATTGTATAACTATTAGTTATTAAACTATTATTTTTCATTGCAATGTTTACCAAAACGGGATTAAGAGATTTGTATTGTCTGTCATAGACAAGTCAAAAGTTGTCACATTAATTGTAAGTGGATACTGTTGGAATATCGCAAAGGGAAAATTCATCAAATTATTCACTAATATAATTTTCTAAAAGGTTACATGATGATTTTTCGAAATAAACGGACGGTAGATACCTAATTATTTTAATATGATATATCAGATCTAGTGTTATTAAACTACAGTCAATATTTTTAAGATTATAAACCAATCCATGAAATATTTTTATATTTCACTTCTTCTTTCACACAAGTATAATAATATAGTATCTTAAGCAATGCCATTGCCTTGAATCCATGGGTTTTAAATACTTTTTCAAAGTTAAAAAAATGTTAAAAATTTACATTAGGTAAGAAAATTTCATTTAATTCCCTTGAAAACATTTACGTTAATTTAATTTTATTTTTTTATTTTTTTTTTTGTTTATTTAATGGAATTTACAACTGTATACAAATACAACAAGTAAATATGCGCAAATATAAATAATGGCATGTACAGGCTTGAAGAGTTACTACCCAGTGGTAGCACTCTTTAATTTAATTTAACCAAGATTTACGTTAAATATTATTAGTTTTCAAAAATTATTATTTAAAAATTTTTCGCCACTCTCCTTCCACAACTTTATTTGTTAAATATTTTCTTTATAAAATTTTCCGCTTTCCAACGATATATTATAGTATACCTTCTGACTAATATTTCCGGAGATTTATTTTGGACCTGGATGAACATTTTTATGTTTTCTCCTTTATTTAATTATCAAATTCTTTCAACAGTTATATTTAGCATTTTTTCGTAACTCCTAACAACAAAAGATAGTCAATCATTTAAAATGAATCATACTAAAGATACTTTACTGAGGTAAATGAGCATTGGGCATTTAAGCACTGTAAAGTGTCATCAACGGGAATAAGACCTTAATGACATTTAAGACCACTTAATTAGACAATGATATACCGAGTTTAATCAAAATGGTTAGTGCCGTTTTTGAGAAAATAGTAAAAATATATTTTACCGTTGATATAAAGTGCCACTTCCGGTTAGCCGATTTTAAGAAAAAAGTTGCTGTCATCTCTAAGGCAAATACCTATCTTAAACACGTAATATCAGTTCTGAACTAGACTTCTAACATACATACACACAGACCATTTCTCAGGACTTGGTTATTTGGATTCAGGGGACCTCAAAATGAGTATTTCCATTATAAACTGAGATTGGAAAAAAATTCACTATCGCAATACTTGCCCTTACTATGTATTATATATATATATATATATATATATATATATATATATATATATATATATAGGTAAGAGAAAATAAAAAATATAAAAGTAGAATAACATATCATTTAAATGAAGGGAATTCTTCATTAATAACATCAGTAATATCATTTAATTGGTTCACAGTTATGCATTTCTCTTCTTATACTGATCAAAGTGTGTATATTAGTTTATTTGAACAATATGAATGAATTCTTATCGCCGCCATTCACAATGAGCTTCACAGGTAAATGTAACGATTGTTAGGAAAAGGATGGCGACCTAGATCGGAATGCAGCTGCTTATCTTGTTCGTTTACGTAGTTCGTTTCCCTTTTTTTCTTCAAGAGCTGAAATAGCTTATCGTGTGCGTTGTAAATTAAAGATAAGAGGAGTAACGTAATAATTTCGAAAGGTATCGAGAAAGTATTTACGATCTTACAACTAAATTATCAACTTCTCTCTCAATTATTTGTATATTTCTGAAGTGATTCTTATATTATCTGTAGGATCGAAAAAAAGATAAAGAATCTTGTATTATTATCGTTCAATCCAACCACAGATTTATGGTTCAGCAAAAAAGGCGGTCTTACAAAAACTACAATCTTAATAATAATATTAACTAATGGGTATCTCCTGTCCGTTTAATGGCGGATCAACCCCCATTTTCTAAATTATACAACTGTTCATTTAATTATACTTCACGTAGCTCAAATTGTCAATCAAAGCAATTTACATGAATTTTTGATAGATTTTATTATTCTTAATCAAAATAAAATAAACTCAACGAAACCGCTTTTCGGACAAATTTTAATTCCTTTAAAAATGTATATTTTACATCACGGCTTATTGCCAATTTTTATTATTGTATAGCTATAATTATTCTTATTGCCAATTTGTAACTAGAAATTTTTTTTTAAACTTGCCCAGCTTGAAATAAGTTCAACATCAATTTTAACCTTTTATTTCTAATATTTTCGTTTTACACTGTAATACTTCATTGTGCTTCATTTTCTATTTGATAATAATGAGAATTACATCACAATATAATATAATAATCAATAAATTGTATTCAAGGGAAATATGTCTAGATCGAAAAATAACTATTGTCACCTACGTAAAATCAACTACCACCAGATGAATAACTTTTCCGTACAAAATTTTGGTCTAAAATCTTTATTTTGTATTAGGAGAGGTTCAAGATTGCAACCTTCAATCTTGATATTTTTAACGTTTCTAGTATTTATCTGCTAAAGATCCTGTTTACTGATTTCTAATCATACTTAGACATAGGTTATTATTTAGTTAAATTACAATGTAACTAGCTAGATCTTTTGTTTAAACTTCATTTTATGAAAACTCATCAATTGAATTTTAAATTATTTTTTACTGGCTTAAATTCGCAATAAAAACATTTTAATTCCTTTTTTTGAAGTAATTCATACCTTATAATCATACCTAAAGCGTTTTGCAATTTCTACGCAAAAATTATTTTAGAGGTTATATTAGTATATTCGGCAAAAAACTACTATTCAACTTAAAAATAAGAAATTAACTGCAATTTAAAAAAAAAATGTTTTGGTAGGACCATGTTTCCTCCCCTTTTTTTTGGCATATTTTTAACTTCATATTTCTTAACCCAAACCTATCAAAAATTTTTACGATTAGTGGGTTTGCAGTCATCATCATCATGTATGGCACAACATCCCGTTACCGAGACTGGGCCTCCTCCAAGAGCCTCCGCCAGTTGGCTCTGTCTTCTGCTGCAGCTCTCCAGTTCCGCACACCAAGCAGGGTTCTCGCATCATAGGCCACGTTGTCCAATCATCTCGTCCTCGGCCTTCCTACCCGTCTTACGAGGTGCAGCTCCTCCATCATTATTTTTTTTGGTATTTCAAGGGTGCTCATTCTGGCCACATGCCCTGCCCACCTTAGTCTGGCCAGTTTAATATACGTGACTACGTCGATGTCTGCATAGAGAGAACTGAGCTCCCTATTTTTTCTTTTCCTCCAGACATCACCCTCCTTTACTGGACCATAAATCCTTCTGAGGACTCCTCGCTCAAAGACACTCAGCTTCATCTCATCCCTTTTATTCATCGTCCAAGCCTCTGAGCCATATGTCAAAACAGGCCGAACAAGGGTCTTGTATATGATCAGCTTGGTCTTCTTTGAGAGGTACCTACTTCTTAAGTGTCGGCCAAGTCCAAAGACACATCTATTGGCAGCCGTGATCCTTCTTTGTATTTCTTGAGCCATGTCATTCTTGCTATTAATTTCAGACCCAAGGTATATAAAACTTTTCACTCTCTCAAACTTAAAAGAACCTACCTCAAATGGAGAGTTCAGATCCACCTCATCGCCAACTCTCATATACTTAGTTTTCCTCTCGTTGACTTCTAGACCAAGTGGTCTTGCAGCTGCTTCAAGGCTTATAAACGCTTCTCTGAGAGCCCGTTCAGACCTACCTATTATGTCAATATCATCAGCAAAACCAAGAAGCTGTGTCAAGCGATTGAAGATTATATCTTTGGTCTGAATACCGGAGTCTCTTACAGCTTTCTCCTCTGCCAAATTGAACAATAGACAGGCGAGGGCATCCCCTTGCCTAACCCCACTGCTCACTTTAAACTCTTCGGAGTCGTCAGAACCGACGCGTATTCTGCATCTCGAGCTGTCCATGGTCATCTTGATTAGGCGTACGAGCTTCTGAGGGATGCTTAGCTCCTCCAAGGCACAGTATAGTTGCGTTCTATCAACGCTGTCGTATGCTGCTTTAAAGTCCAGGAATAAATGGTGGGTGACTACCTTACGCTCCATAGTCTTTTCTAGGATCATCCTCAGAGAGAACAGTTGATCAGTCGTTGAGCGTCCTCTTCGAAATCCAGCCTGATATTTCCCCAGTTCCTTTTCAGAATACGGGAGGATCCTCTCAAAAAGAATGTTAGAGAGCAGCTTATAAGCACACGAAAGGAGTGAGATTCCTCGATAGTTAGCGCATTCTGTTTGATCTCCTTTCTTATGTATTGGGCAGATAATGGCTGTTGCCCATTCCGTAGGCATAGCTTAATTCTCCCAGATGGTCAGCATTAAATCATGCAGAGCTTTCTTGAGTTCTTCACCTCCACATCTCAACAGCTCTGACTGGATTCCGTCCGGGCCTGGCGCCTTTCCATTTTTCAATTTTCTCAAGGCGTTTTCCATTTCCTCCTCATCCGGGGGTTCAATAGAATTCAGGGAGTCTTCCTTCATTACACCTACTTCTCCAGGCACCGTTCCTCTGTTTAATGCGCCTTTGAAATGTTGTACCCATCTCCTTAGTACGTCATCTTTGTGGCTTAAAAGAGTTCCATTTGTGTCTTTGCATGCCGTCACTCTGGGCCTAAAAGCTGCCCTACCCTCGTTTATTCTCTGAAAGAACAGGCGACTTTCATTTTGGCCTCGCAATGCCTCTGTGTCCTCCATGTTCTTATTTTCCCAAGCTCTTCTCTTTCCGCGGAATAATCTCTTCTCTTCGCGTCTTTTTCTTCTATATGTTTCTTGGGAGAGCCTTGTGGGACGCTGAACCTTCTTTCTGTAGGCTTCATTTTTCACTTTTACTGCTTGAAGGCACTCAGCATCAAACCATGGGGGCCTTCTAGATTTAGTCTCGTAGCCAAGAGCTTCTTCTGCTGCCTGTTTCATTGCGTTGCTGCATCTCTTCCACTGTTCATCGACCATAGAGCTGTCATTAATTACTTCTTCATTAAGTTTCGTCTCCACAGCTTGTTGATACGAATATTGGTGGTCTGAGTCCTTAAGTTTAACCACATCTTCTTTGGTCGTTGGTAGTGGTTTTTAATCAGCGAAATTCGTGATCTGACCTCGGCAATGCTCAAATAGTGATCCGTGTCCATATTTGCACCTCTGTAAGATCTTGCATTTATCATGTTGGACTTGTGACGGGCACTAATGAGTACATGGTCTATCTGTGATGCTGTTTGCCCATTTGGAGAGATCCATGTTGCTTTGTGGATATTCTTTCGAGGAAAAAGAGTTGTTCCAACAACCAGTCCGTGCAATGTAGCAAAGTTCACCATCCGTAGCCCATTATCATTACTGGTCTCATGCAAGCTGTGGGTTCCTATGGTCGGCATGAGTGCCACCTCCTTACCAACTTGTGCGTTAAAGTCACCAAGAATGATTTTAACATCATTTTTGGGGCAGCTTTCTGTCACGCATCCAAGTTCTTCATAAAATGCTTCCTTATCCTCCTCAGGTGACACCTCTGTTGGGGCATGGCAGTTGATTAGAGAGAAATTAAAAAATTTTCCTCTAAGCCGAATGTAGCATAACCTTTGGTCAATGGGAGTAAATCGCATCACTAACTGTCGAGCTCTGCCTCTCACAACAAATCCGGTACCGAAGATGTGATGCTTTTCATGGCAGCTATAGTAGAGTGTATGGTACTTCTTCTCCATAATTCCCTGTCCTATCCATCGGACCTCTTGGATAGCTGCTATGTCGATTCTGTATGTGTCCACTTCTGCAAGGAGCGCACGAAGTGCTCCTAGTCTATGTAATGATAAAATGTTCCAAAATCCAATTCTTAGGTCATTTAGGCGTTTCCTGGGTCTGTTACCGTAATTCAGTCCGGCTTCTTCTCTTTGAGGTTTCGTAATAAGGTACTTTAGGGGGGGTGGGTTATCAGCCCACTGCCCCCGAGTCAGGTAGAGGGGCTGCCTCCTCCGAGCATCCTGACTAGCTCCCCCATCCGGGGCGGCTACCTAGGGAAGGTGACCCTAGGGTGTGTACTGTAGGTGGGTTTGCAGTAAGAAACAATATGATTATTAGCAATGATCGGTATGAGGGAGAAAAGTGGCCAGCAGCATCCCTTCCTGTCTTGAATTTAGTATGGATTTTTTCACGATAAGAGCCATCATCCAGCTTATTTTGAGTCACCTATCATCGTTAACTGATGGTATGTGTAGGTTTTTATTTAAAGTAATATTTGTTACTTACCATGGAACTGTAGTTATAGGTCTGAATGTTTTAGATTGAAAAGTTTGTAGTTTTCGTATGTAAATCATATTGGATCTCCCATATGCCTGTGAAGCGTAGTTTTACAATTTAGTTATTGATTTATTATTGATTTTTTTTTATTAATAATTTAAAAACGGTATCAAATAATAAATACAACAAGTAAATATGAACAAGTAACATGACATGTACAACATGAAGAGAAACTACACATTGGTAGGACTCCAATTATATTTCTATATTATAAGGTTCCAAGGCCATCTTCTTTTCAGACGTCTAGGAGGGTTATCAGGAATAGAAGAGGAAACAAGAGGGTTCGGATAGTTCAGATTGACGTAAATCGGGTACATTAAGGTCATTATGGATGATTTTATTAGTGGCAAAGTAGGGAGCATTAAGGATTTTACGAAGGATTTCGAATTGTAGGGATTGGATTCGAGAGGAATTTGATGGTTTAGTAGAGCTCCAAAGCTCAATCCCATAGGTCCAAACAGGCCTTATTATAGTAATATATATTAGTCTTTTTTTAATAAATAGTTGGCAGTTTAGAGCGTTTTTCTAGTAAGTGTTGGATTAGTCGGAAACGTCGGGCGGGTTCTAGTCGTTTCAGTATGGTATGGGGGTTCCAAGTGAGTCGTTTGTCAAGGTGGAGTCCTAGGTATCGGATTTGTTCAACAGGGATAAGTAGGATATTGTTAAAGGATACAGTTATTGATTTACAGCTTTTAAAAAAAAGTTAAAAAAATAAAGTTATGCTTTATACATTATTTGTCCTTTTTAATGTTTGATCATATGGTCATTTCAACTGTTCAAATGTAGCGCCAGGCCGGAGTTTTAAGTAGGCCTTATAGGAAGTGTTGTCACCTCCGAAATTAGAGTGGAAGCGTCGTTTGTACTACGAGGGTTCCAGAACCGTTTTATGGCTTGTTTATTTCCCTTGGAAGGTCGTAAGAAAGAAACTCCGAAGAGCATGTCATTGGTGACCTCATAAAGTAACGAAGGAGTCGTGGTTCACCGAAATAGACCAGACAGGATTCGGCAAGATATTTTTCTCTTTGTCGAGTTTTTCCTTTTTACTATACATGGATATGCATATAGGATCTAGTCCAAAAAAATTGCTTTCTTTAATATTCCTTTATCCTTGTTGACATTTCAACTTCATGTATAAACTGTCATGAATCTTCCCAAGATTAGAATCACTTTTAAGCAAAAATCTTTCTAACGCATGTCTGCTATTCAGGTAATTTCGTTTAGATTACGAATTTTTTGCTCTTTATGTATGACGTTTTTAAGACTACGTCTTACGCAAAGAGTAAAACCAACACTAGCACTCAGTTTAGTCGTTAGAAGGAAAATTGTTATTGTTTAGAATAAATACAGATCTGGTGATAACAAGACTCTTGATAGCTTAAATTAGAAAATACAATACTTCGTGAAGTAATTTCAAAACGTCGACAATGATAAAAGGGCTTAAAGAAACTAATTGTTTTGGTGACCTTGGACAAAATTTATTTAAATAATATATTTATAATATCATAAGTAATAATAATGACTAGAAAACAATTTAGCTTTCATGAATATAGAAATAAAACATCAAAATCATTTTATTTATTATGTTGCAGCTATCCTGGAATAGTAGAATAACTAAAAAAAAAAAAAAAAAAAATAGAACTCTGAGAAAACTTGAAGATGAATTGTACTCTTTTTCACTATTGCTACTGTAATGTTTGATATACATAAGTAAAAATATTATTTTTTATTAAGTGTGATATGTTTCTAGTTAGCTAAAAAAAAAAAAAATCTTTACATTTTAATGTACTTAATACAATTTTGCAAGGAAATTTTGCTTATATAGAGCATATCTCTCTTTTAAAACCAGCTCAAAAAAAAGAAGGAAAATACAGCCTAAAGTTTAACTGGAAGGGAGGATCGGAGGTTAGGTCCACGTTATGTCAACAATGAACAGTATAATCGTTGATTAATAATGTAAAATTTAGCATTTCAACATTATAGTCTAAACTATATTTTCCTGAGAAGACTTATAAAACCGCCCTCTCTCCTGGTCCGGCAAAATCTCATATAACCGTAAAGGCAAGAAATGAGAGAAAAAGAGAAAACTTAATTTTCCTTAATAAACTTAATTAAAATGTTAATTTGCTTAACTTAATCCGAGAATGAACCAAACACAATCTTCTCGAAATGATTAGGATATACTTACACTTCCTGTTATACTACTACTGCTTACTCTCTATTATATTACTTACTTACTATTGCTATTATAGTGTCACACACTTACTAAGGAATAAATTAAATTTATCACATTTTTCTCTAAAGAAAATTTTTTATTGATTTTAGAATTATTATACTATTTCGGGATAGGTGAGATGTAGGTAATTTCAATACAATTCAGTATAATAACCATATTTCTGTTCAGATCAAATGTATTGATTGAAGGACCTGGATAGCAAATTTTTGAATAGCGCAAATAGGTGTAAATGAGTTTTTGATATTCCGGGAGAGGCGTCCGGATTCAGCTGGTGCCAACTCGATTAGGAGTCACCGAAGGAAACCTTCGAAGGCGAGGCTCATTCCTGAGCAGGCTGTTGCCCAATCATTGCTCATCAGCAGTCGGCCCTCTCTTGCCTTAGCGATTCCTTCCTCGTCTGCGGTACCTTTGCACAAGGCGAAAAATTATCAATCAGGCATATGTTTAACGAACCTTCTCCGTCCTTAATGAATAGGCATTCTACTGGGGAAGGACGTTTCATCGCATTCTTTAGAAGCATTTAGTAGATTTCCCTAACTTAAAAACTCTTTACCGGTGTCAAACTTCACAAACATGCTTTAGTATTTTTTTTTTTCTGTTGGTATTACAGACTCTGTAGCTCTTTTGTCACCTTATCCTTTTCTCTAACTATCCTGTGCAGTTTCATTAAAGATATCTGCATCTAGATCTATTGCATCTTTGTTGATTCGATCTATCCATATACTTTTTGACCTTCTTAGTGGTCTTTTGCCTACTATCCAGAGATTCATTATTATATAGAGAGTTCCAGATACATTTTTTCAAGCTAATTTCCGCCCATCTCATCTTCCTTGCCTTCATATAAAAAATATGTTGGTTGACCTGCTTCTACTTTAGTTGATATACAAACAAGTACATTTTTATGTGATATACTATAAAATATAAATCAACAGAACTTAACCTCATCAATTTTTATATTTGTTCATAGACAGCAGCTTCAGCTGAGTAATGGAAGCATATATGTCATGGGTCTGACATAAGAGAATGTAGGAATAGTCTTTCAAAATACTATGGATTGGTTTTGTGCTTCCGAATACCAAAACGATTAATTTCAATACACAGTTCAACTGATTCTGACACAAAAAAAAAAGTTGAAATTATTTTAGCAATTAAACTAATAAATATTATATAAAAAAAAGTTCCTTTATTTCCTAACTAAAGTTCAACAAATGTAGACAGAACTCGATATAATTGAAACTAATCCAACATTAAGTTTTCTTGAGGATGTTTTCTAGACGATCTCTGTAATTATTAAATGTTAATTTTGTCATTGTTATTTAATTTTTATTATATAATATCGAATATTATACAGAATATTTATTATTTTAGTCTTCTAGTACGTTGCCCATTCGCTATTTGATTACTAGTCAAATTTGCATAATATTATATTATCACTATATTCAAATAATGTATAATAATAATAATGTAATAAAATCAGTTCTTGTGTGAAAAAAACTAATACATATTTAACAATAACATATTACAATATTAAAAAAAAAAGTATTACATACGGCATCTGAACTATTACGTTTATCTTTGATTTTAAGGTTGATTGGTAAGTTTCACCATTGACATAACATTTAAGAATATTTCTAAGTATAATTTTTTTTTTTACGAGGTTCTGGTAGATTTCTAGTCAGCTGTTTTTGACAATCAATTATTTTATTGATGAGTATCTATTGTTTTGATTGTTTTTTTGTTTGTGTCGACGTAGGCCAAATTTGGACCACGAAAATATCACTTAGTGATTTTATTTATTTATTTTATGGTTTCTTTTCTATCGCTCCAAGCTTCACTGGTCCTCTTCTCCGATCAATTCTTTCGCGTATTCCTTTCCACTGCAAGGACGCTCATTTGGTCAACAAGTTTCTAAAATTTGCAACTATCTATGCAAGGTTGCATAGAGGTTTATATAAATAATTTATGCCACTTAAGTACAGAAATACTTTTATCAACACATTCGAAATAATTTTATTACTTTTTTATTTTTTTTATTTAAATATTTTACAGACTAGATAGAAGAATAAGCGATAGCAATAAATTTTTCCGACCATAAAATATTTACAAAAAGAAAGAAAACTAAATAATTATTGCAAAAAAAATAAAATAAATTTAATAAAACATTAAAAATAAAGTTATAAATATTGTAAATTACAAACAAATTGAATTACAATCAATATTTAATACCAAATCCCATTTTATTTCATTAAAAATTATCATTTTTTTTTATTTTACTTTTTAGTTGCTATTAAAGCAACTATGTATAATATAATTTATGTTAGGTGCTTTTATGAACGGCAATTACTACTTAAAAAAAAAAAAAAACTATAACTCATTTGAAGGTACATTCCAGACATAATTAATAATTACTAGTACAAACAAACAACACTAAGCACCTTAGCATAAGCTCTTGGATTATTCATTCCATCAGCTATACTTGAAGGACAATCTTGGTTGTAAACAAGTAACGTTGTTGTAATTCACCCATAAAATAGCCATTCTTTTTTAAATGTTGCACTAAGGCGACTATTCGCTGTACAATTTATTCATCTATTCAAGATCATACTTTTTTTAAATTGATTTTAAATGTCCTATTTTCTCTAAATATCTTTTTTCTCCTACAATAGTTTAATTAATTTCAAATTTACATTTATTTATTGGCTAGCTGTTAATGAGAATTTGCATGCATGGTATTTGGGCTATTTTTTTTTTTATATAGATCTTTTTATTAAGAAATAATATATTTTGCCAGACTTAAGGCCACTGAGTACTAAAGCTGATTGAGGCACATTCATACCTTGTTATATTGCATATATTGTATATACAATACAATAAAAATAAATAAATAAATAAATAAAAACAATTTATATCTATATAAAAAAGGCAAAAACTATAATAAACCAAGGAAATGTAACTTAGATTTATATTTTTTTTTCTTTTTAATTTTTTTTATTTCTTTAAGACATTTACAACTGTATTAAATAAATACATCTAGTAAATTATAACATACTGTATATAATGACATGAAAAACACTTGCTGATTAACTACCCAATGGTAGCACTCTAATGATATGTTTACATTAGGAGATCACGGGGCTATCTTCTTTTCAGACGCCTCGGAGGGTTATCAGGAATTGAAGAGGAAGCAAGGTTAGAAACGAGAGGGTTGTGATGATTCTGAAGTTTATTATGGAAGGATAGGTATATGGATTGGACCAGATCTGAAACAAAAGGAACATTAAGGTCTTTATGGTTTATTTTATTTGTGACAAAGTAAGGAGCATTTTGGATTTTTCGGAGGATTTTGGATTGTAAAGATTGGATACGAGAGGAAGTCGATGGTTTAGTGGACCCCCAAAGCTCAACTCTGTAAGTCCTTATAGGACTTATTATAGTCATATGGGTCTTTTGTAATTAAGTGGAAGCTTAGAGCGCATGTCAAGTAAGTGTTGGAGTAAGCTGAAACGTATGGTAGTTTCTTGTCGTTTCAGTCTTGTATGAGGATTTCAAGTGAGGCATTTGTCCAGGTAGAGTCCAAAGTATCGGATTTGTTCAACAGAGATAAGCGGGGTGTTAAAAAAGGATACTGTAGGAAGTCATAAGTTTGAGAAGAAGGATAAAGGTGATTTGATGGGATTTATTGAAATTTATGTTATTTCTCCCATTTCGAAACCGTTCTTTAAGGCTTTTGATGTGAGATGCAATGGATGTTTCTATAAAATACTAATATAATATAATCAAAGTACTGATTTTAAAAACTCCAATAGCTCAACCCCGTAAGTCCAAATAGGCCTTATTATAGTCAAGTATATGAGTATTTTGTAATTAATTGGAAGATTAGAGCGTTTGTCTAGTAAGTGCTGAAGTAATCGGAAACGTCGAGCGGTTTCTTGTCGTTTCAGTCTAGTATGAGGATTCCAAGTTAGTCGTTTGTCTAGGTGGAGTCCTATAGATTTTAAATTTAAATAAAATACAGTAATTTGTAGCAAAGTTAAATAAATTATATGTATAGGAAATAAATAAATAGAAAAAAAAACAGATTAACTAGAAAAACATTCATACTTAAATGGGCTGTTATTGGAGTGAACTTTCATATTATATAAAATAACCATTTATATCATATTTCGCGGCAGTAAAAATAAATAAAATCATTTCAAAATAAATACAAAAAAAAAAAATGATCTTAAATATCAAATATAATACACATCCTAAAGACATCCAAACCTGCTTAGAATATTTACGCATAGAGAATTACTGAGGATAAGTGTTTTTTTTTTTTCATTTGTAGAGGCACTTTTTTAACATGCTGATAAATAATCAGTATCAAAGAATAGTTAAATTGGTGGCTGAGGATATTTTCGATTAAACTTGTTACTTTTAGTAATAAATTTAAATAATAAAACGATACTCCTTGTAAGTACTATATTATCCACGAAGACAAGAATCGTGTCTTCTTAAGCGGCTGGAGTACCTATCTACAAGTGGTGGAGTAAACACGGCGAAGGTATTGATAGGAAAGTCCCATTGCGCAAGATTCCTGTTTGTCGCCTTTCAGTAATGGGACCTGTTTACACACACCTCGCCTTTTAGGTATTTTATATCTCTTCTTTTCTTCCTTACCTTGTGTGGTCTCCGAGTTTGTTTTCGTTCAAGGCAAATACTCATAAAAATATTAACTGTTTAAAAACAAATATACATCTAGTAAATGTGATACATGGAAACACAATGGCATGAGATCACTTGTAGAAGAACTACCCTTTAGCAACACTCTAATAAAATTTATAAATTAGGAGATCACGAGGTCATCTTCTTTTCAGACGCCTCGGAGGGTAATCAGGGATCGAAGATGAAGCAAGGCTAGAAACGAGAGGATTTGGATGGTTATGAAGTTTATTATGGAAGGATGGGTATCTGGATTGGGCCAAATCAGATACATATGTAATATTAAGGTCTTTATGGTTTATTTTATTTGTGACAAAGTAAGGAGCATTTTGGATTTTTCGGAGGATTTTGGATTGTAAAGATTGGATACGAGAGGAAGTCGATGGTTTAGTGGACCCCCAAAGCTCAACTCTGTAAGTCCTTATAGGACTGATTATAGTCATATGGGTCTTTTGTAATTAAGTGGAAGCTTAGAGCGCATGTCAAGTAAGTGTTGGAGTAAGCTGAAACGTATGGTAGTTTCTTGTCGTTTCAGTCTTGTATGAGGATTTCAAGTGAGGCATTTGTCCAGGTAGAGTCCAAAGTATCGGATTTGTTCAACAGAGATAAGCGGGGTGTTAAAAAAGGATACTGTAGGAAGTCATAAGTTTGAGAAGAAGGATAAAGGTGATTTGATGGGATTTATTGAAATTTATGTTATTTCTCCCATTTCGAAACCGTTCTTTAAGGCTTTTGATGTGAGATGCAATGGATGTTTCTATAAAATACTAATATAATATAATCAAAGTACTGATTTTAAAACCTCCTCAAATTTATGTTATTGTAAAATTATTATCGTTCCTGCTTGATGTGATCGACATGGGTAATTTTAATGTGTGCTAAACCTACGGAGCAATGTGTCAGAAATAAACCGAGACTTAGATATTTATTGAAATTTTGACGGGGTCAGGTGAAAAGAGCTAAGAACAAAAAATATTTTTGGAATGGGATTTGAACCTTTGTATTCTCTCTACCTTTGTATTCTATATTGATATTTTTTTTTTTTTTTTTTTGCAGCTCTATCGAACGTTTAGAATTATTATTGCAATATAGAGAACTTGACTCAAAACTATGTGTTAGTGTTTTAATAATGATCATATAGTGTATTAGTCATTTTTATTTCATACACCTGATATTTAGGAAATAATAGAATAAAATAGAAAATAAACTTTATTCTGGGACGATGTTCCTTTAAAATAACAATAATGAACAGTTACAAAAGAACAAAATACATACCTGGCCAAAAACTAACTTAATAAAGATTCAAACAATATATACAGCAACATAAATAATATTATGTAAATTACTAAAAAATAAAATAAAACCTTCTCAACTATACTTATAATTTTACTGGAAAAATGACAAAAAGAAAAAAAAATAAAGAAAAAAAGTGTTACATGTATAGAAAGAAAAAGATAAAACCTCCAGAATAGAAAAATATCAAAAGTACGTAAATATAAAAATTGACTTATGTTAAAACACAAACAGCTAAAGTATACAAAATATATACATATATTAAAGATATATTAATGACAGAAGATGAGCGATGGGATCACAATATTGCATTATCTCAAAATAAAAGATATAAAATAAGAATAAATAGATAAATACAGTTAGGAAGTGGCATTAAATTAATTTTATGAAAAAATAGTTGGGTAAAAAAAAAAGAACTGATTTAAAAAAATAAATTATTTATATTTGTTATACGATACGCAATAGTATTGTAAACTATAAAAAAAACACAGATATTAAGAGAGGAAAATATATATACGTATACAAATTGAAGAATGTAAGAAATAAAATACATCTACAATATACACAATCTTGTAGATGGTAAACAAGAAAAATTGATATAAAATGGATAATAATATTTAATTTAATAATCATTTTAATTTATTTATCTTCATTATGTATCCGATTTAACAATTTTTAGTGTTTATTTTATTCTGTAAGTCGTCATTTAGTGTCATAAAAATGTTTGAATGAACTCCATAGTTCTACCAGATAGGAGAAGGGGTTTGAGAGATAAGAAATTCCAGATGTAGTGACTTTTTTTTTATTTGATTCCATATTAAAAAAAAATACAAAAAAGATAATCAGCTAAAAATAAAACCAGCTGGTAACTGTTAAGACCTCACTTAGACAATGATCAAACAGATTTCAATAATGATTTTTTATATTAATACATTAATAAGTTAGTTGAATTATATTTTATTATGCCATATATATTATTATACATATTTAAATCATTCCTAAACAAAATAAAATTTATAGAAATGTTTGTATGTACGTAGGTGTGAATGAGTTTTATTTATTTTAATTTCAATTAGATTCTGTCTATTATTTTATTTTCTATGCATATCAATATTAATTTTCTTATTTTTTATATTTTCTCTTTTCTAGTTATATATATATATATATATATATATATTTCCCTTTTGTATGTACATATTGTTTGAATTATCACTGTAGCCCTAATATTAATAATCTTCAATAATGCAGAATTTATTAATATTCAATAAAATAAAAAATAAGTGATACGTTTTGAGTAAATTTATTTATTAATACGCTTGTAGCTCAAGATGTAGTTAAGTTTTCCTCAGAAAGCAACAATCATGTACTACGACTTATGTGGAAAGCTTAATATTATTACATTGAAGGTTTCATTAAAATCAAAAAACGCTGCAAATGATTTCACAATGGTTTATTATCTCCAAACAATTATAAATCTAAAGTAATATTACCTTCCGAGTTACAAAGAAAAAAAAAAAACAAAAGGTGATTCCAATTATTGGACTAAACTGTTATTCTTTAATCATTATTAATATGCTAAAAAAAATAGCATTATTTCAGTAACACATTTAAAATTTAAAAACCAAACCAAGGATATAACATTTAAAGTAGAACACATAAAAAAAAAAACCAGAGACCATATCTTTGCTCCTAATTGTCCGATTTTAACGATTTTTTTTGTTCGTTTTTTAGGAAATTTCATAATCTTTTAAAAAAACATAGACAATATCAAAAAAAAGTAAAAACTTTTCGAGTTATTCGGAATTTAATTTTACCATCCCTCATAACTTTTTTCCAGCTTCTTTTCGTTGAAGTATGTTATATAGATAAATTTAAAGGGCGTCGAGAAAATGACTTTAGCGAAGTTTCATTGAAATCTGTACATTCGTTTATTAGCTACAGTCTATAGCAACACAGGTTTTTTGGCCGCCATTTTGAAAGTTAAAGGCGGAGAGTAATGTCGATGGAGGAGGATCATCCTCGGGTGACCTCTGATTTTATATCAAAATTTGGAAAAAATCGGTCCAGTAGTATCGGAGAAAATGCCCAGACGGCGGACGGACAAAAAAATGTTTATTCGTTTTTCGAATTTACGCATCTTGAAACGTGAAACCTCAAATGTTGAGGGGGGAGGAGAGGTTATGTTTTTGAATTTTTTGGTCGATCACAATGTTTCATTATTGAAAATAATAAACCCAAATTTAATGAACATTTGTGTATATAATTTTTCAATTAATTCTTTAAAATATATCTAAATGATTATTCATTATTAACAAAATAAAAAATGAACGAAATTAGTAAATTTCTTATGCTAGATCAATTTATTCTAATCTCCAGATTTGTTTGATTTTTTTGTCTCCAATATATTTTTTTGTTGTAATCGAAATTATTTTACGTTATTGTTTATTTAAAAATTATTTCGGAAGGTTTTTTGTTCAGTTTAAATACTTGGTTAATGTTAAATTAATTAGTACCGTACACCCAAACGGTTTTAATGGAACACGATTAATCTATATTTAACTTTCTTCTTTTTTTTTTTTTTCTTTTTTTTTAAGAGTTCAAGAAACTTTACCACGCTTGTCTCAAATAAAGCTAATCCTTAATTGATAAAAATTGATGGTTGCGGGACCTAACTGCAGCAAGCATCCTTAAACCGACGAATCATTTAATTGAAGCAGTTAGGGTTGAACGTTCCGCTAAACTGTTTGCCACTCCGGTCATTACTGCCAATTGTCCCACCTCTCAGACCAAGAATTCCCTTTCCACTAATAGTACCGCCACCTTCTATTATATTTTTGCACCACCTTTATTTATTTGTTTACCGGACAACCTCTTCTATTATAGTTTCCTTATTTTTTTATATGTATTCTTTTTTTTTTATGAAAGGGGTTTGCATAATTGATAAAATGTATTCGACTGCTCTACATATCATGGTTGATAGATAATGTAGTTTTCCCAAAAACGAAAACTTGTGGGTTGTCATCAGGGCATGTTACTAGCACAGATTTACACCAAGTTTGGGTTGGAATGCTGGCAATAAAAATGTTAAAAACTGATTATTTATGACCCTTGATATGTAGAACACTCTAATAATTTTTTCAATAATGAAACACTTATGCGAACCCCTTTCATAGAAAAAAAGAATAAATTTAAAAAAAATAATCAAAAATTATGTATGTAATTTGTTTCCATATAATTTCCACTTTTAATGATTTGCCAAAAGGAATAATAGAAGTTTAAGTAGTTTGTGAAAAGTATTTTTTTTTTTAAAATTGAACTGAACGAATCCACCCGTTGAATGTAAGTCCAATGTACTTTTTTGTGCTTTTTCTGAGTTAGGTTTTTGCCGGTATAAAGTGATATATAATCTGTTTCGTCGAAGTTTGAACTTATATGTTGATTTTTCGTGATTTAATCTCGTTGTCCAAGCGTTTAAAATTTGTAAATTGGGAAGTGATATTATGAATTAAAAGTATTATTAAAATTGTCTTACCATCTGCGTAGATTTCAGTCAACCAGTTGGAAAGTTTGTCATGTGTTTATATAATGTATACATTATAATAACCCTAAGGATCCAGTATTGACACTTGCGGTACTCTTGGACTGATGAAATTTCTGATCTCAATCAGATAGAGAAAAAATTGTCGAAATAAAAGGGTTATAGAATAAGACAGATATAATGATATTTTGTTTGAATTATTTTTTTATTTATTTTTTTAAAGTTTAATACTGTTAATGTTCTTGGATATAGCTCCATGATGGTTAGTATAACCATTTTATTTTCTCACATATTTCTTTGTGAGTAGTAATTATTGTAAAATATGTTTAGGAATATCGAGAGAGTCACGTTATAGCAACATATTATACTTCCATATAAGATAGCCTCCTAGATGGGAGATTTAAATCATTTTAGCTAACAGATGTTCAGTTTATAATGAAAAACGGCTTTTGAAAAATATTTTTGATATAATGACCGTAATTTACTAGCATCGTTTATTCTACTAGTTTTGTAGGAATTAAAAACTACTAGTTGATAGAAAATTACCATTTATAAACTCTCTCATGAATTAAAAAACACTGAATTTATGTTGCGGTTTCTAATTAGAAATAAGTTATGTTAATTAATAGTTTTAACATACCTTTTATTTTTTATTTTTCAACGTTTTGAGTTCTTACGTCGTCCTCTATCCTTATTACGTCAATGGTTCACACTTCAAAGACTTTACATTTCTTGCATATTCTTCACAGCTAGACTTATTTAAAAAAAAAAAAATAAACTGAAAAAATAGTTTTGTTTGCAGTGTGGATTTAATATAAATTTGCACATTTGAATCAAATTAAGAATTTAAGAGATATTGTGTGTAATCGGTATCTTAAACAAATATAATAATAATAATTCAATAAAAAATGAATGAAATACACAAAAATGTTTGGTATTTTTAAAACTTTATTACACTTTTAGATTCGTTAAATAAAAAATAAACTAAATCCTTCGATTACTTGACTGTAGTAAGACAGATCTTAAAAGTTCAGACATAACCATTTTTAATTGCTAAAAATAAACCCAATTCAATATTTTGATTAGTTTTTAACTACGAGGATATTTTATCTGGTTTTATTATTAATAGTTTTAAATTATAATTAAATAAATAAATAAATAATTTTATTATTAGAAAATTAATACATTCTGCCGCATTGGAAGGCATTAATATTAGGGCTACACTAAACATTCACTCAATATATACATAAAAATGTTAACTACAATAGAGATAAAAGAAAAAGAGTTGTTGAAAGTAAGTTAAGAAAATTAAATACATTAAGAATTTATTAAATTAAACTAATAAAACAAAACAGAGAGAAACTTATTGAAATTAAAATATGTAAAACACATTCACACCTATATAAAATAAAATAAATAATAATATTGTAGATATATAGGATTAGATACATACAAATATGTATGTATATTTATATATCCATATATATGTATATACATATATACATTTTTTATTTTGTGTGTGGATATATATGTATATTTGGTAATTTGTATAATAAAATTTCTGGATGATGTTAAAAAAGAGACATATTGCTTTCTGTATGCACGATCCTATAATAATCGTTTGTTGTATGGTTTTGGAGAGGAGGGTATCGGACCACTTTGATTCTCTTAGGAAATCGCTTGTTTCCATCGCTCACGCATTCCACTCCAGAGAACTTTTTAATTTATTTTTTCAAATATTATTCTCATTTTTTACATTATTGGAGTTTAAATAGCATTTATTTATAATAGCTGGAAAAATTTCGTCATGAGAAAAACCTAGCACATCCCGCCTTATAAGAAAATCAAAGGTGAGGAAGCTCATAGAGTAATAGACACTATATATATATATATTAAATCTTGTCTATATACACATATCTATATATTAAAGTTTCCTTTCTTTAATAATAAAGAAATGATTTTGAGTTTGTGAGGAAATTCTAAACAATAACTATCAATTATGAAATTTTTTATAATAAATACACCAATTATAGAATTTCTGAATTCTTGAAAATAAAGAATTTTTATAAGGTTTTTTTTTTTGTTTTTTTTTTAACTGCAGAACAATAATATGATAATTTGTTTGTTGATGCCACGTGCGTACATTTTATAAATGCATTATAATTTAAGAAGAGAACGTATTGCAATTGTTAAAATATTTATCTTAGATCACTCACATATATAAATATGGATCATAGAAGAAATATATGTGTTCCTATTTGCTAGTAGCTTCAGCCCTAATGTTATTTATTCTTATTGATTGAGGCAACTCTGGGTAGGAAGACCCTCCAGGGGCGCAACCAGCCTCTATAAAGTGGGTTCTCTTTATTAAAATAATTAATTTAGGGAAAAACCTGGCGGTTGAGCGTGATCTCGGTGAACTCACCTTCTTGCACAACCATAGACCAAGAAACAGTGCTTTAATTAAATAGTACTGAATGCAAGACTCTTTATGGGTTGTGGTGGTAAAGGTTTTTTTTTTTTTTTTTTCTTTTTTCTTTTTTTCCAGACCGAATGTTCCCTCTCCCCACCAATAGATCCACCAGTAGTATTTAAGGTTGAGAGATGTAATTTATTAGGGATTTGCTTGTATTAGGAGAAGCTGTTCCTAATAAGAATATTAAATTTTAAATTAAAGTTATGATGATTTTATAATGGTAATTCTATGATGGTAGACTGACAGCCAAAAAGTGATGAAAATAAATTTTAAAAAATAGGTAAAGTTCCAGTTTTTTATTTTAAGCATTCCATGGAAAGAGGAAACATTCTCTCAGTTTAAAATAGGATTTATTTTCATTTCTGGTGTAAACGTTTATGTGGCTTGTCGTTCATCGAATCATTTTCTACTCCTTGGAATCTAGCAGTTTATTATAATGGATAATGTTTACATCCTCGTAGAGTTGACAAGATGTTCCAAAGGTTATGTATTCTGTTAAATAATAGAATGCTTAGTATTCCGTAGACTTGGTAGCCCATTGGGTGTTTAGCATAGGCGGCTAGACAGTGGTGGCGCCAGTTTCATATGAAAAGCCCCCCTTTGGAGTAGGGGGGGGGCGTAGAGTAAGTAGGGCGTTTTCATCAAGCTCCCTGATTGAATTGTATTCCCCTGCCTTCCCATTGTGGTTAATAGCCTTCAGTGTCCTCTTTCCCTCGTCGTATTACGGAGCTCTGTCTGGCCTCAAAAGTCTCTTTGTGCCGCTGTCTCCGGAGTAATGGGCCGGTATTAGACCCCTAGTAAATAGAAGAATTAGCCACTCCATGGACAGCCACAGTTGGCTACTGATTGCTCGATTAAATGGCTGATAGTCGATGTTTTCGTGCCAACGAAGAAAACAAAATGTGTGCCTTATTCTTTTCTAAAAAAAAAAAAAAAAAACACTTGATTCTAATGTTTGAACTACTGAAAAGGAAGAAGTAATAAACTGTTCAGAACTCCGTAAATTATAGCTCTTGCGTTGATGGCCTATTACAAGAAATTTTATTCTCTGTATGCTCTGGTACTTAGGGAAGTAGTCATTCTGGTTGCCGGCGTGAATATTTTTATCTGTTAATGCCGATATAAAATCTTCTTGAGAATGTTATGATTTCAAATTTTACAGGAATAGATTGCAGCTGGAACAAGTAATGCAATCTTTGAAACATTAAATTTGATTAATTCTACATTATAGTATTGCGTGCCGCAACATAAGGCAATGTTTAATTAGTTGTATTACGATTTAATTTACTGTTGTTTTCAATTTACTCTGTCATACCTGTTGATTCAATAAATGCCAATAAGTAAGGGTACATTTTGTTTGTAACTTACCTTCCATTATGTTGCTGTGTGTATCAAGTACCCGCTTCTAAATCTTGTTATCGTAACATTTTTTATTCTAATTATTGGTACAATTTTCTGTAGCATTGGAAAGTTTCTAACTGATCTTACTTTCATTGTGCGGCCCATTCGTAAAGGGTAGGAAAATTTTTGAGGGACACACATTTTCGAGTGTTTATGAATTTTCGAAGGGAACATATTTTTATAGAATTATGAGTTTTCGGCGAGAACCGTATACTTTTATAATTTCAGTTTGAATAGCTCTCAAAACAGTGAACATGGAGAAAATTTAAAGTACAATTCTTATCATTATTCTCTCATTGTCACCGTTTTAAGAAGAGAAGTGCAGTACGTTGTCTTGGAAGGGGAGGAGAACATGCTCCATCACTCTTGGGAGTATGCTCATTCCTACACCATTTTCATTCCATACAGTTTCAGTCAGGCTTTTGTCAAAAGATTCGCATTATCCAAAAAGCTTGAAACACTTTTTCTAAAATTTAGTTTGAAAACACTTACAAATGTTAGTGTAACTAACAAAAAAGTGTGACCTATGTATCGAATAATTGAATGTTAGTCACTATTACGGTTTTTATTATTTATGTCACGAACAAGAAGTCAATATTGTATAATGTTAATCACAATGTTGGCTGCAATGATTTTGTTTTTTTATCTTCTGTGAATGACATAATTTACTTAAAGCATTTTAATGTGTTCTTGTCCTGTCTTTGTCTCTGAGCGAATGGACCCCCGGAATGACTAACTATAAAGTAATGGAAGAAGAAATGCCCACGTGCTAAGAGGACCCACACGTGCTGCCCACGTGGTCCCACGCCAAGGTGAGGGGCTGCCGACCTTTGGATACTCCCAATTGGCCCCACTTTCCCCAACCCTTTCCTAGTTTGTACTCTTGTCATCCTCTACGATCTCTTTGGACATTTCCTTTAGTTTTTTTTGTCTTCAATAATCTCTATAAACAGCTATTTACTGTGCATAATTATTCATATTTTACTTTCAACGTCGCTTACTTAAATTACAAGACTGATTCGAATTATTGAAAATTCGACTAAGTCATGATAAATCCTGACATATAGCATGGGTGATAAATAATCAGGACGAAGTCATTTAAATGATTTTTTATTGGTGCTGACGTTTCAACCTAAGCCTATGGGTCATCATCAGGGCTGAAAATTGTTTAATACAATCAGAGATATAATATTATAAGACAGATAATAGTTAATACTGAAAAAATAGTGATGACACATGAATAGAAAATCAAACATGTAATAAGTTATACAAACTAAAAAGATATAATCTATATAATCAATTTAAAACCTTTAAAATGACTGCGTTCTGACTATTTATCACCCATGATAAATAGAACAGATATGTGTGTGTAATGTACACCCATGATATGTAGAACAGTCGACTAACTTCCTTCAAGCTAACATATAAACTGTTCTATTGTACTGTACTAGGTACTGTACCTCCAATTTATATTGGCAACTAAATTCCTCAGACGGACACGGTACTTTATCTTGGACTTACCATCGATAGAAGGATGACATGAAACAGAAGTCCCATAACAAAAGACTCGAAACTACTTTATCCACCGATTTCTAAATCATGATTTGGAATCAAAACTGAGAATGAGATAGAAACTGAATATATATATATATATATATATATATATATTTCAAGTTATTAAAGCTTTCAATCAAAGTTATTAAGACTCATAAAAAAATTACCTTACTACATGGCTTACAAAACTCAAAATACTGACCTCCAACTGTCGATCGTTAATCAACACGTAATGCCCCTTTGCTAATGAATTTAAACAGACATTTTCCCGATTATGAGGAGACTAAAAAGGTGCTGGATGAGAGATCATCGTTAACCGAAGTAATTGAAACGAGTCAAGTATGAGGTGTTACTGGGCACTGGTCTCCCCCAAGCCTGACATACTAGTTCCTGTATAGTCTGTTCATTTTGTGATTTTCAACAGACATTTGGTAGGTGGAAATAAATGTTGAAAGAAAAAAAAAAAACTTCATAATGTATAAAAAAAAATTGTTTGATTGATTTTACCTAGGTTGATTTTTATAAATTTCAGGAATAATTATTGTGATATTGGTTGTTTATCTGTTTAACTAGATAAATAGATTGATAGATCTAAAAAATAATCTGCAATTACTATGAAATAATTTGATTTATTAATATAGAAAATATATTTTGTAAGTTATTAATTTGTATATTGCGTTTGTTCAATAATGTTTTTTTTTATATAATAATATATTTGAATAAAATAAACACCCAATAAAAACATGTAATATCAAAACTAGTACCATCTAGCTAAAACTACAATATTATTCCAGTTTAAATGTATGTTATAAAAAATAGTCGAAATTAATCAATTACATTGAAAAATCAAATTCTACCATCGTGAAACTCGAACAAATAAATAAGTGAGAGAAAAAATTAATTTCTTAAATAAATTGAATAAATAAATAATGATTGGAGATGTGTGAAAGCCTGATAAGACATGGAATATCAAGGTCAGGATAAAGATGAATTAAAAAAAAATTAAAATTAAAAATAAATTTTAGATGAGTGTTACTTTACACTTATTATTTTATTTCTTTCAATCCCTTCCTCATTATCGATGAATTCCTGTGATGTTTTAAGTGCAGTTAAGATAGAATATATCTGTTCAATTAAAATATGAACCCATTAGGAAGTGTGAACATGAGCTAATTGATAAAGGTTATCTTCAAGCGATTACAAGTTCAAAAATAACTACATGATCTGCATTATCAATGCCGTATTGAATAATTGTTATGTGAAAGAATTATTTTTTCGTTATTTTATCTATGTAATGAATATTTTATAAAATCTAACGTTGCTTGCACAATTTATTTATTTTTCAATCCATCGGAATGTTGCTACTCTCCTATGTTGATGGATGTAAAGAATTTCAAATTATCACATCGATCGCTTCAATAATATGTTTTGAGAAGAGAATTGATTTCATTCTTAATAGATAAACAGATTAAAGCAGCATTTTTTGTTTTCGGTATGTCTATTTATTTCAACTCATTTATGCATATTTCACACTAAAAAATAAATTAAACTTACCCGATATGTATATACTTATTTACCAGTCGTTAACATTTTAAGGATTTAAAAAATACAAAGATGTCCTGTACATTATTTTTTAAATAAAGGTAAGAGGTTAAGTATGATCAAAAATTATAAAAATCATCATCTTCAATCCCACATTATGTTTCCCTGAATGTTTTTTTCTGAAAGTCTCTTTAAGCATTTTCTTCTCTCTTTGGTCTGTGTTTCATCTTCCTCATTCCACTTTATATGGATAGGTTTTTATCCTTTAAACAAAAAGGAGTGTCTCTCCTTCTCATTATATATCTGTGTGTGGATTCGCGAAAAAGATACCCCTGAGAATTTGATCCTCGCTGTTTAAGTATTTCTTATAAGTCATGCGGGCTGTCAACAAATGGTTTTTATGACATTGTGTGCAGGATATTAAAAAAAAAAAAATGCATCTTACATTTAATCTCAGATTTCAAGCCGTAGATTTAGGAATCGATTTGTTTTAGGATTTTTTTTTTTATATTGGTCACAGGCTGCCTTTTTCAGTTAGTCATTTCTCCAAATACAATTATTGCTTAATTGAGCAATTTTTATTCTGAAAAATTTATTGGATTAAAAATATACTGTTCCATTCAATGTCTTTCACTCACTCAAAAATGTTCAAGCGCCAAGATAGCCTGTGCATAAATCAGCCTACACGTAGATTACTGGATGACAATTAACATTATAACTTAAAACTCTTTGAAATTTCGCCACATCTCATAAAAAAATTATCATTATCGACTATTCTTTATATCATGATAATGCAATCCTCTATTAAATGTTTTCTTTTACTCTCCAATTTATCTCTTAAAGGAAAATCCAAAAGTATCAATTTGTAGCTTAAAATATTCCTCTTAAGTAAAGCAAATGTAATTAATCAAATGCTCAATCACAATTTCTTAAACTAATTAGTCTACTATTAACATATACCATTGCAACTTACGATGCAAATGTTAAAATATTAACTATTGAAGCATAATTTCATGTATTATGATTACAAGTTTTTATTACAATTCAATTTTTTTTTTCTTATTAGGAAGGGGTGAGCCAGACATTTTGATAATGGAATGGTAAAATCAAGGCATCCAACTGGCATACCTTCTAGACACTAAGAAAAGAGTTTCAATTTTCAAAATTGGAATTAAGTCATTTTATATATATATATATATATCTACTGAATTCTAATTTTATGAAATTGATTCATTTTTGTTCAGGTTTATATTAGTTTAGTCATGTTACTTTACCTAATTAGTTTAATAGTTCATGGTACAGCCCCCTTTTTATCAAAATATTAACATTCGCCTGAAACTTCGTAAATAGCTTCATCTCGTCGTAACATACAATTATTTTATCTACGATAATATTTGGTATTGGGGCGTTTTCAATCTGGACTGGAGGCAAACTTTGTCTACTGAAAACTCATAAATGGTCACAAAATCATAAAAAAAAAAAAAAAAAAAGGTGGCCTACAAAAATGTTCTGGGGTTTGGCCTATGATATTGTTATTTTAACTTTTTGGGGGTAGAAGTCAATATTTACGGACCAATATTTTTATAGGCCACCTTTTTTTCTACTTTGTGATCATTTTATCTTACGATTCAAGCGGAAAGCAAATGGGTATTAATGAGTTTGTTAGTACCTTATTAAATATACAAAGTTTGCCGATCTCGAAATTGAAAATGCCGCAATTCCGAGAATGATCGTGAATACATTATTAGTAAATTAAGATAAGATGAAGCTGATTATGAAGTTTTAGGCTGATGTTGATAATTTGATAAAAAGAGGTCTTTCCCACGGACTATAGTTCAGAATATATTTGTACAAAATAGTAAAATATTTAATTACGTAATATACATCGGTTTTTTATGTACCAAAACATAAGCGCCCTTTTTAAGGTTTTGAAAAAAAAATTCTCAAATTACCATTAGTTAGTAAATGTTTTAAAACTGAAGTAAAACGCAATACCTCCGTTTTATGTATGATATATGAACTATGTTTGGACAGTTTTAAAACTCCACATACGTATGCTGTTTTTTTTTTTCTTTGTAAGTATCGACTCGTAAATCGGTGTTATATCATCTGGCAAAAGTTTCTAGAGGATTTGTTAACATATTCTTGAGGGTATCGCAGCTGTAACAGCTGAATCTTGGTTCAGCTGCCGCTCCCCACTTCCTCTTCGGACCACATCTGTTTTCTATGCTTTCCTTAAGCTCGTCTTTCAAGGCTTTATTGCCCGTCACCGCCTGCTCTATATTTCGATGCATCATTTATACGTCAGCTTGTTTTACATTTCTATTTATTGTTGAAACTTTCCGGTTTCTTTTTAAGTTTTTGATGAAGATTTTTAGCAATGCAATTGATAGTTCACGTGTTATGATATTCCGTTCGGTCATTACTTTGAAGAAGATATTTGGATGCAGTAAACAGTATGTATTCTCATATTTATTATGTATAACATCCAATACAAAATGACTAATACGTTCAAGTTATATTTAAGATAATACAAAAGTATTGGAATGGCCGTATCCAGAAATAGAAAAGCTGGAGTAGCTTCGCTTTTTACGAGTGAAAAAGAACTAATAATGTTTAAAATTCATATAAAATATAAATATGTGACAAACGATTATTAGGAACAGTTAACAGTCAGTTGTTAGTATTTCAATTTTCTGCATGTAACGTTGAAATACTAACAATGAACAAAGTATTTATAATTTATATTACGAAACAATGACGAATTACTAACTTAAAATTGCCTGATTTTAAATCATTTTGCCTCCTCATAGGATTTTGCCCTTGAATATTTGTGATTCTTAACATATCAATAATTTTTAACCATCGAATTTTCATAATTTTCTTCAAATTATATTTGTTAATTAATTGTTTCGAATTTTTTCTCTGTTGACATTACAAACTTTGCAGACCTTTTTATCCATTTCGATATATTTTTAGTATTAATTATATTAATATCAATAAAATTACCTGGATTACTGTTGAACTTCTTGAATTTATGTTTCATTTTATATAGTTTAAGTTTAAATTACAGTTTTGTAATCCATTTAAAATTTTGCCTCTAATTTAAAGGTAAAAAATATTGTTACCCACACGTAGTATAGACCATGTGCCTGAAATAACGATGACGTTCCGAATTATTATCTGTTAATAATTATTCGGAAATAGGAATATCCCGTATACTTTTTCAAACCGATTACATTCAAGGTAAATGTACCGGTAATTAACACTATAAGAGAAATTTTCTACATGAAGGTGAACCACAACTTTAGTTCTGACGGTGGATGTTGACACATGGGCTTAATTGACAGCAAATTTAGTCTTTTACCAAATTCGTTTTTTATATGCAGTCAATTGGTTCATTATTCATGAAAACTTTAGTCCCCCCATCAATACCAGTACAGGAAAAGTTAGTGAACTATTAGTAAAACGATATTTTTAATTAATAAGTATAATATATTAACAATAGTATTTATAGTATTTATAATAATATGTTAATTAATATATACTATTAGATTAAATATGTACTTATAATTTATGATTATAATTACAGAGTATTTTACATAAAATAGGGTAACTATATGAAATAAATACATTTCCCCTTTATACCTCCTACAATATATTTTAATTTAATTCTAGAGAGACTGAAATTTATTTTTAAAAATTAAAATAATCTTTCTGATGGAATTTACTAATATCAATTTAATATTATAATAATTTTAAGTATAAACAATGAAATGTTTTTTCATGTTTATGACAGTTATTGCATAGATAATATAACTATGTTGTAACAATTAGTTGTACTTTCATATTGAAAAATTATATTTAAACTTCAAATTTTCTTTAGAATTTAATTTCAAAATAAATAAGTTATGTGATAAATAACAATGTTGTTCTTTTTTTCAGATTGGGTTGTAATAAAACCCCTTACGTGAATTACTATGTCGTTCTTACAACTCAACAAATGGGAAGTTACTCATGAACTCCGATAGTGCTGTGCCGATCCTGCCTACGTCTGATGTTGCGGAGGTTCAGACCAAATCAGCAAAAGAGGGGGTAAGTTGGAGATACCTGTAATTTTTTTAAATATATTTTTATGTTAAAATTAATACATTTCTCTTAATTGCATAAATATAAAAAAAAAAAAATCTGGTGTTTCCACTCACACAAATTTCAGAAAAGTCTTTATATCTTTAAATATGCCCTTTAAAAAACCAAGTTATTATAACAAGCGAATTTGATTTATTTTCCTAAAATTTGATCAAAGAAAAGATTAGGGTACGATTTATTTGATAAACCAAGGCATTGTAAACTAGCTTCCACAAGATCAGCGTGAAAAAAATCAATCCACTCTAATCGAATACTTTTTTGCAACAGCCCAATTTCATCGGACAATAATTTGTATTAAAAGAAGAGGGAAAAGTAAAACTTGTGTGATGTAGGGACTAGATTTTTTTAGTTTCTGGCACCGGGATGTGAACTCGTGATTTTAGTTACAAAATTAAAATAGCTGTAACTTCGTTAATAAATGTCCAAAATGAACGATTTTTATAAAGTTTTGTAGAAAATTGTACTACCTTTCAAAAGATTTTATATATATTTTACCATAGAATATATGCTTAGCGAGTTAGGCTCCAAATATTTGTCTTTTCTTCATAACTTTTTTTCTGAATCATCTCGGGAATTGGTTTCATATGCGAAGATTTAAAGAACATCAATCAAACAATTATAGAAAAGTTTCTTCAAAATCGGTAGAGCCGTTTCTGCGCTACAGTTTATAGAAAAATATGTTAATATTGTGCAACCGCTATTGTGCAGTGAGCACCCGATTCGTGTCACTAGCATCAGTATCCAAAACCCTACAAAATAAAAAAAGAAGCAGGAAAATCAGTCTTCTAGATCCCAAGACAATGTTGGCACTGACAGACCAAAAGGTAGGAGTTATGAAGAAACAGTTTTCGCATTATTGTCTATCGAACAATATATGATTAAACATGATAATCCGTATGTTCTCTAATTTCTCTACAGACAAAGCAAAGCTGTCGCAATCAAATTATTATCATCGAAGATACAGATAACGTATAAGATACGGAAAAGAGACAACCCTTTTAAAAATAGCACAGATGGTTGTTAACATTTTTTGTATAATGGAATATTTACTGGTTTATTCCATAGAACGTGATAATAGCAGCAAAATAAACAATTATAACTGGAAAACATAGAAAAATAAATACATATTGTGTGAATAGCGTGGTCAAGAAGCATCGCACAACTTTTTTCTTATAATAAGAGCAATAACCAAACCTTCCAGAGAGAAAGAGGAGTTAACAACATTGGAATAATGTAATATATTTCTCCAAATTAAAATTAAACACAAAACCAAAGGCTATATTCTGTGTTTTATTTTTATTATTATTTCAATAAATTAAAATTACAGTATAAATTAAAAATTATTGAATTTTATTGCATTCAATATTATTGAATTACAAATCAAAAATTATTGCAGTTACTATAATCATCTCGAATAATTGAATTGAAATGTGTAATAATACGTTTTTACAGTAAAAAGGAATAAACGTCCAAAATCAAATTTTACGAAAAAAACAAAAAAACAGAAAGTTTTAATAATTTATATATGTACATCTACGATGATGTCTTCATCTTTGTTATATTTTATTATTATTACATTTTAATTAAATGACTATAATTTTAAATACAGTTATTATCTAAATGATTATTATTCTTCAATTAACGCTGTTCACATTAAACTCATAAGCTATTCCGTTGCAATATTAATTATTATTAATTAGTTTTTCTATATTTAATTGTTTTTATCGATAAGGATTTTAATGATAATTATATCGATCGCCCTACCATTAGGCTTTAATGAAATATCAGTTTTTAAAATCAACATCACTTATTTGCGTGACATCACTTGATGTAAACATTTGTTTTTCTTCATAAACTGATTTGAATTATAACGCTGTGACGCCTGCGTGATTCCCCAAGTATCTTTCAACACCACTGATCACACAATTTATTAAATATTATACATACGTGGAGTTATCTTTTTAAATCTCATGAAATACTATTTCTTAGTTTTATAACTATTTTTAAGTACTTCTGTGTTAAGTACTCCCGTTCTATTTAAATACGTATTAGAGATTTAAATTTGATTCCCTTCAAATATCTTCGAAAAAAACAAACGGTTGAATCATACGGGGATGAACATTTTATCATAAGATTTGTTAACAATTTATCCAACTAATATAAGTATCACCTTGTGTCGTCAAATAGTTATTGTAAAAGATTGATGGTATTGAGGTGTAGATATAAATAGGCGTTGGCGAAAATGAACCGAAAACGTTTTTTTTCCAACAAATTTTTGAAAGTTTCCAGTAATAAGATGAGAGCTGTTCTTCCGCTCTATTTAAGAATTTTTTGCTTGAACTGACTTGCGGTTCCTCACGTCGTCTTATTTTAATTACAGTTCCTCAGTTAATTTTTGTGGCTTCGGATAAACAACGTGACAATATGCTTATACGTACCAGAATTTTCAAAATGTTTGTGTATATTTTCAAGTGAATAGAACAGCTTCAGACATTCGAATAGCTATTTATTACGCCTTATAAATGTATATTAATTCTTTTCAACGGAAGAATTTTCTTTTAGAACATTACCGGTATATTGTATGTATTACATATGTGTATGAATACTAACTATAATATGTTATTGCAGTTCATTTAAAAACAATAAATATTGTTGTTTTTTTTTCTATGTCAGTTATAAGTTCAACTGCACTCTTCAACTATTAATTTTGCATTTATTTTTCTGCATACTTTACGCCGCTTCTAGATCTTTAACCACCTGAAAGTGTCTAAATATTTAATTCAAGGATTTATATTTAAAAAAATTAATAAACTTATTTTTTGAACTTTTTTTAAATATTATTTATTTAATGAATTAGAAACAATGACATAACAGACTTGAATAAATACTGCCCAGTGGTAGCGCTCCCTATTTAATTCTAGGTAAAAAGACCACGGGGCCATTTTCTTTTCAGACGCCTAGGGAGGATTATCAGGAATCGAGGAAGAAGCAAAGCTGGAAAAAGTTGATTCGGATGGGACTAGAGTTTATCATGAAAGGATAGATATCTGGTTCGGGCTAAATCATATGGAACATTAAGGTCTTTATGAATAGTTTTATTTGTGACAAAATATGAGGCGTTAAGGATTTTCAGAAGAATTTTGGATTGTAAGTATTGGATGCAATAGGAATTCGATGGTTTGGTAGAACCCCAAACCATTTATAGTAGTCACTTTTTCTGCACTTAAATCTCCTTTTTTACGAGTACTTCAATACTTACCAGAAAAACGCTCTAAACTTTCAATTAATTGCAAAAGACTCATCTACTTAACTATGATAAGACCTATATGGACATACGGAATTGAGCTTTGGGGCTCTACCAAACCATCAGATTCCTATCGTATCTAATCTTTACAATCTAAAATCCTCAATACCCCATATTTTGTCACAAATAAAACTATTCATATAGGTCTTAATGTTCCGCATGCCGCGGATTTAGCTGGAGTCAGATAGCTATCCTTTCAGGATAAACCCCAGTTTCATCCGAATCCACTTGTTTCCAGCATTTCTTCTTCCTCGATTCCTGATAATCTACTCTATACGTCTGATAAGAAAATGGCCTAGTGATCTTATAAATGTTGGAGCTATCAGTTTTTTCGCATATAAATCTCCGTTTTTACGACTACTTCAACACTTACTAGATAAACGCTCTAAACTTCCAATTGACTATAAAATACTCATTTATTTGGTCCATTTGGACTAATAGAGTTGAGACTTGGGGCTCCAATAAATCATCAAATACCAAACCAATTCTTACAATCCAAAATTCTTCGCGAAATTCTCAATGTACCTTACTTTGTCACACAAATAAAATGATAATGACTCTAATGTTACCAATTATAAATACAATCCAAATATCTATAAAAAACTTCATACCCATCCTAATTCATCTGTTTCTAACCTTGCATCCTCTTCGATTCCTGGCGACCCTTCTAATCTAAAAAGAAAAATAGTTCGTTACCTTCTAATGTAAAACTATAATTGGAGTGCTATGAGTTGTTTGGGTCATATTACCAATCCCTATACCAAGTCATTTACTTGTAGTATTTTTACACAATAGTACGGTTGTAAATTTCTAATTTACTATAAAAAAACTCACTTAATTGACTATTATTAGGACTACTTGGATTTATTTCAAATTTCCAAGACCGAAGTCACCTTTACTCGTTATTTTATCTTTTATAGTTGTAAATGCCAATAAATAAACTAGAAAAACCCTTTGAAGATGTATGTATTAATTTCAAACGGTGCTTATAGTTATGATCTGTAAAAATGAAAGTTACAATTGGTAAGCAATTAACTGGCATCGTGTAAGCTCCAGGGCGCTGGATTGGAGAGCTATCTTACTATCTGCGACACCTAATTGTACACCGTACCAATTATCCTCGACAAACGGTTGCGCTTATTGAACAAGATAAAGATAAGAGATTATTGTGTTCGAACCTATTGGTTATTGGTTTGACTTAAGTCACAGATTGTTTTTGCGGTTTTATTATATTTTTTTAACCTGATTTATTCATATTCTTATTTTTCCCAATATTTATAATTACACTGTGATCAATTTATATACTCTGTGACCTTTAAATAAACCAATAGATATTATTCTTTATATATTTATATAATAGACATTAAAATTTTATTTGTAGGTGCTATCCATGTTTCTGAGTTTGCCAAATAGAACTCGAAATCACGCAGAATTATTTTGCTCAGAATTTTAGGATTCGGGCTTCAGGAATCCAAGGGCATAATACTCTCTCTTAGAAAAAAAAAACACCAAAAAAAAAGAATGATTCCGTGGGAAAAAACGTGAATTAAAAATGGCAAAACGCATGTCATTAAACCGAACTAACGAACCACGGTAATTTATTCTAGTCTAATCTTACACAAATAAATCTTTTTTTTTTTATTAACAACCATCGTGGCATGGCAGGGTCTATAAGTTTTTCTTTTAGTGTTTAACCAATAACAGTAAGAATATTTAGTTATATTTTAGCATAATTTGGATTTATTTTAAATATTTAAATCGTAAGAATTGCCAATCGTCAATGACGAGGAAATGGTATTAAAATAAATTTGTTCACTCTAATTATTTTAATTTTCATTCTATTGATATTTAAAAATTAATTTAGATTACATTAATATTTCATATTTTAATAACGATAATGTTTTCTACTAACAAATTATTTGAAGGCTGAAGTGATCAGACTATAGCTATGTTAAAAATATTTATTAAACTTTACTTATTCAATAATTATTACAATCAGCCACTTTTGGAGGGCTATGAGTATTAAGGCTAAAAGTTCTCATTCATATAATATATACAAATAATAGAGATAAAAGAGTTAATAAATACTACTGATAAAACAAGTAAATAAATAAGAAAAAATAAACAAATAAAATAAAATAAAAACTTCTAAACACATTCATACCTATGTACAAAATATACATTCGCCAAGTAATCTCCGAGACTGGCTTTCCCCCACATGTGGAAGGCAAAACAAGGCTACAGGAGATCCCAGTGCCACTCTTCCAGCCGCATCACTAGTATTAAAAGCCAGTGGAGACTGAAAGAGGGCACTAGAGCCATAGATGCTCAGGAATGTTATAAATAATCGCTGCAGAACGACAAATGTACATGTAAGCCAAATTCCGTGTCGGCTGCAATATAAACATTTACACATCAATATAAAATTCTATTGTAGAAGTATGTAGCATGTGTAAATTACATCTGTATCAACGATTACAAATCACCGTTACTCACTAATTCAATTCCATTGTCGTTCTTCTGTTATTTTGCTACATTATATGTTTTATAATTAAACTTTTCATTATATTTCATCAACATTAATGATTTTACGAGTTTCATGAGATCAGGTTAGTGTGAACTTATTGTCATTTTACGACCTTTCATAACCTGCCATCATCATGATATCATCACCATCTACCTTAAGTGATGGAGTAAGTAAACCAAACCTCTATTTAAGTATTCGATTACGTCATATTTCGGCAGATGAATATCTTTATTTTTCTTGGTTTCGTCTCTGCTATTAGTTTAAAAAAGTAACAGTAGGAAACCTTAGTTACTCTAGGGTCATTTATCATACGATGGGCTTCAGAAAATTATGTTGTTCTAATTTTGAAGTCATCATCTGAAATAAATATAAAACAAGGTTGATTGTAAAACACCAAAGACAGTAGACAAACCATGTTTTGCTCAATCTTGTCAACTCTCTCATTCATCCGACCAAAGTTATAATAAATTTCAAGAAAAGATAGTTTTAATATTACCAATTTGTAATTAAAAAAAATATAAAAAATTAACACTCCAATACAAAAGTTCGTTGGCTCCTCTTGCTATTGTATTCAACTATAGTGCCTCAGCTTTCGGATTGTTTGCAATGGAGCATCGCCATATCTCTCGAATGTCTTTAGAACTGCAGGGAAGGTATAATTATAGCATTTTGTTTGTTTTCCTCCTGGGGCGAACTGTCCGGTCTTTTTTTGGTGCCATATTGATCAAAGGCCCGAACGGCTACCTTTATCTTGGCTGGTATGACTTTATTGCTTCTCTCATTTTATGCCTCCTTTTATCTCTGGTTCTTTTTCTTTTTTTCTTGTAAAATATTCCTAGACAGCCCAGAGAGCATTTCAGTTAATATTTGAAATATCCTTTAAACTATCAAATTTTTAATACCCGGTTTTCCGCAATACAGGGTAGTACCCGATTAATCTTTTATGAATAAAATTTTCTGGTTACTCGGGAATTCATAAAGTCATACTTGAAAATCTTTTCTTTTTTTTTTGTTAATTAAAATTTAATTATATTTTATATTTAAATAATTCCTTATTTTGCTCCTTGTAATCATGAATATTCACAGAATTATATTATTATGACTTATGAATTAATTTGAGACAAATTAATTTATAGAGGTATAGCATAGCTATACTTATAGTATAGTAGTATAGTATAGCTATACTTATCGGTATAGTATAGCGAGCTATACTAGTAAAGCAAAGATCATAGGATCGAATCCCGGCTCTACTTCCCAATACGGCTGGTTCCCGCGGGAAGTTAGACCGTTACCATCTTAATTGGGGAGGTATATCGGTGTAATACTTGTAAAAACAGGCTAAAAAAAAAAAAAATATGGAGGTATCCAAATTCTCTAAATTACCCAATCAACGAAGCATACTGGACATTCTCATCTTCAGAATTAAAATTGTGAATTTATATAATTTACTATCAAAATTTTTTTTATGTTTATCATAGCAATAAAATATGAGGTTTAAGTAATTGGGGTATCACATAAATTTATTGAATTATTTTTCGTTTTAGAATTTCGACCTGGAAGGATTAGCTTTTATAGTATTATAAAGAATTGTACCTTTTTTGGAACATCTCAGTTTATTAAATGATTAAAATGTTAAAGCACCGTATTGCACCTCAATGTATATTGACCAATACAGTAGCTTTTAGTGTTATAACAACCCAATTTGTTGTCAGATATTGTTTTCTATAATGCCTATCAATATTGATATTGAAACCAAATACCCAGCAGCTGAAGTTTGACTTAGCTGAAAGTCACAAGAGTATTTGTTTTGCTACAATTCAACGGTCTTGGTCTTGGTCAGATTAGGCAGTATAGGTCTTGCGAAGACCATTTATAGGCAACTGATAGGTATCATCATCATTAAAACCAGAGATTTACAACCATGTTTGTATAAAAAACGGGCATCCACAATCATATTTACATCGAAAACGGATATTTGCCAACTTTCGTTTCAGTGAAGATGTATCAGTAATTTCTATGTTGCATTATTTGACTAGCTTTAAAATAATATTAATATAACAACCTCCTCAGGATTAATAAACGATATTTAAGTTGAATCATGAAAAACCAAATTATAAAAATTAGTTTCAATTTAAGTTTTTTTTTTACATAAAATGCATTTTCTCTAATTTTAAAAAAGTTGGCAACTCAATTAAAACAGAAAATAATTTTTAAAAATAAATTACTTCTTGAGTAATGAAAGATATTTTTAATAACTAATAATGTTTTTTTCTCTCATATTCAAAAAATTATCAACGAACTTTATGACAGATAATCTTGGGAAAGAGACTGTAAGACGTATTAGTAGAGAAAGGCCTTGTACAATCTGTTTAAATAATTGCATTTATATCAAATTTATCCAAAATTTCGCCTCTTATGATCTTCATAGATAATCTGACTTTACATGCAATTCAATTTTTTCATATGAAAAAACTTATAGAAAAATCTTTCAGAGGATTTACATTAGACTATATTATTATTTTAATATAAATTATTTTAATCTATCAATTATAGAATATTATTTTATTTACAATTAATATATATATATATATATATATATATATATATATATATATATATATATATATATATATATATATATATATATATATATATCCATAAACGCACAAACACATGTATCCCCACGCACATAAATTTCAGAATATATATTTTTTAAAAATACATTATTTTTTTAAATTCTGTAACAATTAAAAAAATAGGAGAAAGCTTGTATAAATTTGAAATAAATGTTATTATTTATCGAGACTGAAAAAGGTACTTTTCTATTAATAACAAATTTTATGTAACGTGTTCATCTCCTTGTTGTCAAAAAAATATTAGATTTTTAAAGTTAGTGATATAAAATTCAGTTTTGTTGTATTTATTATTATTTGTAGTTCAATAATGTACTATTATAGTCAAATTACTTCCATTTGTATCATCTCGATTGGTTTTACCTGTTACTGTAATATTTTTCATAAGATCCTGCTCAGGAGCTGTTGTCTTTGTTTTGACAAGTGGCTGATCTATGATGTAAACGCCATTTTGCTTGTTTATGGCTATTCTAATCTTAAATCAACAGCGGACCACCCAACGTATTGTGATAAACCTTCCCTAATTCATCACTTTAACTTTTTATGTCAGTGTATAAACATACGAGACATAAACACACCAGTGTTCCTGGATGCGTGTTTGCGTGTTGATATTTTTTTCTGACTCAGGCATGATTTTCTCAGTAGTATCTACACATTAAATGATCAATTTAATACATTAGAGAATTTTATATTACAACTTTTGTAAGAGGTAAACATAGGAGGTATAGAATTGTAATCGTTGAGGTACAAAACGAGCAAAAGTAAAAAAAAAAAATTATTAAGGCGTTAAATCTAGACTTTCTATAAAATAAAGCCTAAAAAGTTCCCTCTTAGGTTTAGATTTTTTAAATAGAAAGATTTTAGAATATCACTGCGACCTGGCTAACATGGACTAAGTTACATTAATTTTAATTGATATTTATTGGAACTGATATCTACATGAAATAATAGTTCTAGTTAAGGCTCTAATTTCTTTTACATAATTTTGAAATATAATTTTATTTATTTAGTTATATTTGGCGTTGGATGAGGGATCTCCTTCCTTAGACAACCAAAGTAATTGGAACAAGTTAGGGAAGAGGTACTGCTGAGTACTTTCCTTCCCCATGCTTGTCATGTCATTATAACATTATCGCCATCACATTTGCTGATTGTCAACTTATTGTTGACAGGCGCAAATACATATTTTATAGACAAAAAAAAAAAGTTATATTTGGTATATATATTGTATACAGGTATGACTGTGTTTTTATGTTTTTAATTTACTTATCTTTAGGTTATATTATTTTTATTGTACATAGTTTTTGATTATTATTTTACTTTTGTTAATTTTATATTTTCTGTATATATGGTGTGAATGTGCTCATACATCACCATAATTATTGTCCACGTGACAGATTATTACGTTTCTAAATAAATAAATAAAAAAAAAGAAGTTATATTTGGCTGAGATGTTCAACTGCTAAAGTTAGAGGCAACTTATTCAATTCCATTACATTTCCATTTAACATATATCTGTGGAAAGATTATGATGTTTCTGCCGAGATTGTGATTTTAAGATGAAAAATCATTTTATTTTAATACATTACCCAGTAATTATTAAAATAAATTATAATAATTGTATGTATTTATACTAGTTCAGGATTTGAAAATCCTATTTATCGATACAAAAATAAATGAAAAGGAAAATATTTCTAGATATCCTGTCACGGTTTCAGGTAAAAGATATATAAGTGTATTGCCAAACTTGTCCAAAACGGATACACAAAATATAGATTAATATACAGATCTTACAGAGTAAGTAAAAAAATAACTCGCTATATTTGTATTTTGAATTAAAATGACAGCTATCATATTTCCGCAATTCACGTTAATTGCTCACTTACGCATATGTCTCCCCTGTATACTGTTAACAGAAAACTGTTCTGTTATTTTTTAACGCTATTTTCATAGCAAAACCTAAAAAAGATGTAGTTAATCATAATGTAGTTATAATAATTATAAAACTTCATGTTTATATTAATTCGTTGAAATTAAAAATACTTTCCTCAATGTTGTAACAGTATATATATATGCCGTTACTTTTTTTTTTTTCTAACCATCCAAAAAGTTCAGAATATACACTGTTCATCTATTTATGGGAACAAACTCATTACAAATAACATTTTTCGGTTTTGAAACCACCGAATTTACTGAGAAACCAAAATGTTTTTTAATTATTATAACATTTCGTCATAATAAAGGACGATAATTATAATACTATATTTACAGAAAATATACATAAATTAAATTAAACAAAAGTAGAATATTGGAAACAAAAAATAAAAGTATACAGTAAATAAAAAGAAAATTAACATTAAAATAATTTTAAAGTAAAATGAAAATCACCGCTTAAACACCTACTTATACTATTTAAAATCAGTCAAAGGAATAAGTCATAACCCCTACCTGTGGAGAGAAAAGCAAGTCTCCAGGAGATCCCTGCGCTTCTCTCTCAACTGCGTCACTACGTAGGTATTTGCAGTCAGTGAGGATTGACCGAGAGTGGTGTAAACAACCAAATAAATAAAAAAATAATAAAAAATAAATAAATTCCAAATAAGTTTTTTTTTTTTAAGTCCAAATTCCGAACCTTAGGCAGCTGAAGTGGTTAGGCCCTTTTGTATAACTTTTAATTTACTTTATGATTAGGTTTATATATATATATATATATATATATATATATATATATAAAGGTATATATATATATATATATATATATATATATATATATATATAGGTTTATATATATATATATATATATATATATATATATATATATATATATATATATATATATATAGGTTTATATATATATATATATATATATATAGGTTTATATATATATATATATATATATATATATATAGGTTTATATATATATATATATATATATATATATATATATATATATATATATATATATATATATATATATATATATAAATTTATAAGAACGTTTATATTTGGTTATCTTGATTTGATTATTTCTCTATATAGTATGGGTTATATAATAGAACATTATATGGTTATCTAGAACACAATGTGACTATTAAATTATAAGATACTATTTCAATACAGATTTTATATTCTAAGAATTGGTATCAAAGCGTGGGTTTAAAGTAGTTATTCTACGCCCACAAGTCTAATAGTGAAAACACACACTGAAAGATTGTGATGGTCTGTTTGAGTTGCCTAAAATGTTTTGCCCTTGAGGCTTTAACCGTCTCTTCCTTTTGGTTGTATCATCATTGGACTCACTAATGAGGATTTTAGTCGCAGCTCATTGTTCATAGTGATGCAACTCCCGTCTCCTTTTTGACTTCCGTCATCCATTGGAATCTTTTAACATATCTTCTATGTGGCGGCTTTATGAACAGGAAGACCAGGCGCATGTTAAGGGCGGCAAAATTTGCATTGTATTTTTAGATTCAAACGAATTAGTAAATATAAAAAAAAAATCATTAGTATTTCAACTATAGTGAAATAATTGTTTTCGGAGATAGAAATGGTAAATCTGGAGGTGGTGAAATTGTCTGCAGTGGCTGGGCGCAAAAAAAAATCTTGAAACAAATAGATTTGGTTTTCTCTATTTCCTTAGACTATAAACCAATATTAATGATTTTAGTATAGACAGATTTTCCGACGTCAGTTCCTTATTGGTATATAGGCAGTTCCTTATATACATTTTTCTTTTCCATTTCCTCAGTACCATAAATCCTCCCTACATCCTAGAGCTCCTTACTCTACGTCACTCTATCCGCTCTCTTAATACCAGATCTCAACCTATAGATTTATATATCTCCTCCCATAAAACCATTTTCTTCAGCAAATCTTTCGTCATTCGTGATACCTTCTTTTGGAACTCCTAACCTATCTCCATAAGTCAAACCAAGTCCACGAATTCTTTCAAACAACCACTATTCCTTCACCTACTGCACATTCAAACTTCCGCAAACCTGTCAGATTTTTTAGGTTATGTAATTAAATTTTTTGAACTTCTGCTGTCATTCGAAGGGGACTTTAGTTCCAGAATAAAATTATTTTTCGTTTCATTTCAAAGGGTTTAATCTATTTCTCGATAATAACCATCTCCATTTTTTTTAATGGATATTTTTAATTGTTTCATTGGTTACACATCAGGCTGGAAGATAATATCGTATAAATTTAAAAGTGCATACAAGTTATGTGCAGTTATTTCTTTATAGTATTAGGTGTTATGGAGTTCATTTATAATGCTGTTTTCGATTGAATTACATACTGCTTATTATTTTATTTTATTCTTCCGTTTTATGTTTAGATTAAATAATAAAATCATTTTTACAATAATTTATTAAGGCTCCGGTATTGTTTACAAGTTTTTTTATATTTTATTTTTCCTATTTTATTTAAATTACTTTGAGGTAAGTTAAAACAAGAGATGGTTCTAATTTATTTATTTTAAAGAATTTAATTATTTTTTATTACTAACTGCAACATTATTTCGTTAATTATGTTTTATAGAATCACTTCAAGAAAAGAATAGCTTAATATAAAACTATAAAATGTCTTTAAATGCCAAATAATGCTAAAAATGTTGATAAAGTCCAACGATTTTCTGCCAATTGTTTAGTTTGCCAAAGATGTGAACCATTATAGGAAGCCACCGCTAGATTGCTAAGTTTCATGTTTCAAAATAGGCATCAGTTTTATTTATAAATACGGAAATAAATATAATATATATATATATATATATATATATATATATATATATATAAATTTGGTGCACCGTATAGCTTACCTTTACCACCTTTATTCTTTAGATATTTTATTTTTTAACAATAAATCTTAAGAATAATTATTTTATCATACAAAACTTTCGACAGTTAAAGTGTGACTCTAAGCACTACATATAATTGTTTTTTAAAGCTATAGAGAAATTTTAAAATTTTACAGTTATTAACAATTGAAATATTACCTGGTTTCCCTTGAAACATTTATTTTCTATTCAATTTTTTTAATACATTTTATTTTATTGAATATTACAACATTCTGTCACTTGGACATAGGCTATAGTGAGGTAAGATCATATTCGCACTATATGTAAACAAATAAAAATTAAATAAACAGATGCAAAATAACAACTAAACAATAATAAAATAGTATATACGTGCAATAAGTAAAATAATATTACTTAAAAATGAGGAAATTAAATATAACACATACACTATTTACAATCAGGCGAGGTAACTCCGAGGAAGGCTTGTTTGTCATTTCAACTATAGGTCCCTATGCAATAATATGAAATTAGAAAAAATTCTATGTCAATATTCAAAATCATTAATTTATTGTTATTAGGCCAATTATATCTGGTATAAATTCTAATTTCGAAGGATTGGTATACTGTTTATATGTTTAGTTTGTCTGCTCATAACTTATATTTTTTATAATTTTCTTGTCAGTTTTCTTACTTTACTTTACCTTTGTCTCAGGCGTTTGATAGAGTCTGGCACCAGGGTCTTCTCTTTAAACTTAAGACTATACTTCCATACACCTACTATCTTATCCTTCAATCTTTCCTCTTCGACAGATTTTTTCAGTTCGGCAGGGCTCGGAAGTGTCTTCAGTCCGTCCAATCTTGGCCGGAGTTCCCCAAGGTTCAATACTAGCCCCTCTACTTTACGTTATATACACTTACGATATACCTATTGACGATGAGATCTTGACAGCTACATATGCAGACGATACAACAATCCTCACTAAACATCAAGACCCTACACAGGCCTCACTAACTCTACAACATCATTTGCTTAAACTACAAGATTGGTTCACACTATGGAAAAATCGACTTAATCATGACAAATCCAAACATATAACATTTACTCTTCGAAAAAACACCTGTCCTCCAGTTTATATTGACAACAATCAAATTCCTCAAACGGACACGGTACTTTACCTTGGACTCACCTTCGACAGAAGGATGACATGGGGCCCACATGTTAAAATGAAACGTATGACACTTAACAAACGACTCAAACTACTTTACTCTCTTTTTGCCAAATCTTCAAAACTAAAACTAAAACAGAAACTGAATACATATACATACTTACTTAAGCCCATATGGACATACTCATCACAAATATACGGCATCGCTAAAAAGACCCACCTACAAAAACTTCAAACGTTCCAATCAAAATTATTGCGACTCATAACAAAAGCACCTTGGTACGTGACTAACAAAACTCTACATACTGACCTCCACTTTCCAACAGTTGACCAACATATAACGACCCTATATCAACGATTTTACACAAATTTAAATGGACATAATAACAGACTTATAAGAGACATGGCCACAGCTGACATACCTCAGAACATGAGCAGGAGACTAAAAAGGCGTTGGATGAGGGATCTCCATCCTTAGACAACCTAAGTAATTGGAACAAGTTAGGGAAGAGGTACTGCTGAATACTTTCCTTCCCCATGCCTGTCATGTCATTATATCATTATCGCCATCACATTTGCTGATTGTCAACTTATTGTTGACAGGCGCAAATACATATTTTATAGACGAAAAAAAAAAAAAACCTTTGTCTTAATTTTAGTTTTAATGAATACCTACATTTTTAGGCGAAATTGTCAAAGCAACTTTTTTTTTTTGTTTTATTTCTTTTGCCACTGGTTGATTTATCGTTTACCTATAAGCCATCATTTCGGCTAATCCGTGATAATTCAATTGACCTCATAGTTGTGCCTTTAATCATAAAATCCTAAGAGCCGATAAACCTAATTCTTCCTCATAGATTATGGATAAGAAAAAAAAAAAAGTTAAGTTATAATTTTATTATTCAGAAAATTTATTATTTATTGTATTTAACGAAAGCCAATAAATTTCCTTCATTCCACCCTACTTGATTTATTACTGCCCTCATGTATCTCAATTGAATTACTTATAAATTGATAATTCATAAAACGACTTTATTGACGAGGGGTATTGGTTAAACTCAGCATCTAAATCATTATTGTTTTTCATTAGTACCGACGTTTTTATTGATGCAGTTACTTAAGAATATGCCCAACTGTGATATATATTGTTCTTTATATTGGTTTATGAGATGTGTTTTATTTTTTGCTATTAAACATTTATTTATTAAAAATAAATGAGCCATGTAATTTCAGTTAAGTCTTAAAAGTCAATCGATTAAAAAACAATGGTTTTAAAATTTTACCGTTTTTTAATTTAATTCCTGAATGCTTGATATTCGAATTTAGTAATGATCTTAGGTGATCCGTTTTTTGCTTTAATCAAATAAAATCTTAGCATGTTTTACTTTTATCAGATAAATAGTTTGCTTTAAACATTTTAACTTTTGAGTGTAACTTCATTTCTTTTTGTTTAATAAAAACAATATTTATTTTTACTATCTCCTTTTCTGCTTCATATGAAGACAATGTGAGTTTTCAATTCATGGTGTTATACGGCTTTCTTTTGTTTACTTCGAGATATCATGAAAAGTTAAACCTAAAATTTTGAGAGAAGAAGGATATTTTTTTTTCTTTTGGTCAACAACAATAGTTGATTATTGAAAATAATAGATCAAAATTCAATTATATCAGGATAATTCGAAACACTTAACTCTTATCTTTAGGAGAAATATCTGCCTTCCTGTTTTCATGAACAGCTACTCAATTCCTCAGATGAACAAACTACCAGGATTATCTTGAACTTACTATCCACTGAAAAATGGAGCATGAGCCTGCACAATAAAATTTAACGGAAGACACTTTGACACGGACTGAAATAAACGAGTAAACTAAATAAATATACATACTAAATGACCCATTTACAAATGCTTAAAGAAATTCAGTAAACAATTATCATAACTAATAAGCACCCTGTTATGTGATCAACGAAACTCTACATGTCGACCTCGACCTGCCAACAGTAGACCGACAGATAACGATTTTCTAAGATTTAAAAAAAAAAACTATGGTGATACTACCAGAGTAATATTGCTACATCTAAGCTGACATGGCGCGAGAGAAGAGAAATAGTATGATAGTTACAGCAGGACAATGTGCTGCTGCATACTATGAGCCATAAATGATGTGCCATTGTTTCTATAATCGTCATTCCATTTGCTGACTGTTAACGGTGATACGACTGACGCAAATCGATTTGTCAAAACAAAAAAATTAAATATCATGAAGTTCCTGTCTTTTATACGTTTTATGTATCTTCATTTATATTTTATTTTTTATTGTTGTGTATTGCGAAAAATAGCTCCTCCTGAAACAGGATTGATCCGAAATTTAAGCGTGCATTTTTCTTGGCGAGACAACTCAAATCTTGAAATAAAAATGATGTTGAAGATTGTTAGCTTTCGATAGCCCTAAACATGGAAATCAACATTTCTCTTGGTCGGTAGCTACCGTGTTGATAGAAAACTGTTGTTTTGGCGCTTACACTGGTCTCTCCCTCGATCAACTGAGCAATAAACTATGTTCTCTGTTACCGATGGGATGGCTCACATAAAGTTAAAAAAAAAAGAATATTCTACTCTAGATTATCAGGCACAGCTCGATATTTCCTCCCCACGCCTCACAAATCTCGAGCTGTCTGCAGCTAAATATAATCCTCTGTGAGTGTTAGCTCAGAGATAGACGCCGGAAGCCATCTTATGTGTTTGGCGCTTCCGTTTGTTTAGTGTAGTAAATTTATTTTTACTCTTATTGGATACCCCTTTAGTTCTCCGATTAGTTCAATGAGTTATTACATCTGTTTTTGATATTCATCAATTTTCAAACTCTAATTAGAGCTACATAAAGTTTAGCGATGGCAGATGCCAATATCTATCTCTCAGTCTATATTTTTGTTAACTTTAAATTTAAAATTATTAATCTTTTAGAGCTGATGTATGTACCTATAAGACACACATTTTTTTTTTCCTATCAAAAATATGTTTATATCGAGAATAAAAAGTATAAATATGTTTCATAGTATTCAGAGTTTCCTTCATTAGACGAGCGGAATACTGAATAATGGAAAAAATGAAAATTCGAAGTGTTCATGTAGAACATATTTATACTTTTTATTCTCGATATAAACGTTTTTCTAAGAGGAAAAAATATGTGTGTCTTATAGGTATATAGGTCAGCACTAAAAAATGAATAATTTTAAAATTTAACAAATAAAATACATACTTCGTTAAGTCATAGATCTGAGTTGTTTGAAAAGATCTAATAGAATATTTGCAACGTAATAAGATAACTTTGACCGAGTTCAAGCTGCATCACCTGAAAATCAGTGTTGCCCAAAATCGGCCAAGACCAAGGCCGCCTAACTGTTGTAAGACCAAGACCCAGCTCTGGTTAAAAAATCGATTTTTTAAATAAAAATTAAGGCTAAATAGTTACTAATACTTGGCAATCTTAGTTACTATATGTTAATAATTGGTATCACCAATTTACTTTTGCATTTAACTCCTCTAATTTTTCATTCAGGCTTGGTCAAGTTTCTCTTATCTAAGAAATTACAGTAATATCTCTATAGTAATAAGCTAATAAGTAACTGCAAGGCTGTTGCGAGAGTCTTCCGCATGATCAAGACCATGATCAAGACTGAGTTTGCAATACCAAGACTCGTCTCAGTCTCGCATTTGGGCGAGAACACTACTGAAGATTAGTGGTCCTAGAACTGGTGAGAATTGGACCTTATAAAAAAGCAAATATCATAAAATTTTAATATTGTAATAAAAGTTTAACGAAACATCTGATTTTCGAAAAGTGCTCAATTAGAAATATCAAGCAAATATCATTTGTCTGAGAGAATGATAACAGTGAAATAGATCTTTCTTTACAAAATCTATATTCTCAGAAGGTACCCACGGCGAAATCATATTTTTTTTGTCACTTTCATTTAGGTACTTGTTACTTTATATTGCTTCGTCTATAATGATTTATTGTATGCTTTTGTTTATTTATATTTGGGCTTAATGGTATACAAATAAAACGGGAAAAGCAACTTCCTATATATCGACGTAATTTTTTGTAGGTGGCTCAGTCATCGCAACCCAGCGTTTCCCTCACAGATTTGAATGAAAATTTATACACACAGAGTAAATAAACGAATAGGATAAATATTAAATATGAAAAAAAAATTGCCAGGAATTTCAGTAAAGATATTTTTATTGGATTGGCCGAGGTTTCGACTCAAGCATGTGGGTCATCCTCAGGGCTCAGTTCTTGTATGTCATTATCAGATAAAGGTACTAAGTGTAATGAAGAAACCTGCGGCGAAAAAGATAAAACAGACTGTTTTGGAGAAACTGGTGTGCGTTAAGAAGGATCAGCAAAGTGTGGTAAATTCTGCATGGCAGAGATGGATCAAGCTGAGTTAACAAACCAGTCATATCTTGAAGAGTGCTCATATTATGGTGTTTTCAGTTTAAGTTTGAATTTGAAAATTTAGAGATCGCTAAGTAGTCGACTGGTCAAAACAAAATCGTCAGGAATTCCAATCAACATATTTTTATTAGGATAGCTGACGTTTCGGCTTTAATAAAAAATATCGGCGTTAGTAAAAATATCTCAACTGAAATTCCTGATATATTTTTTTTCATCCTTATAATTGATCAGTCGTTTACTTACCCATCTCTGAAAAAATATTTGATTTTACCCAATTCTAAGGAATAGTTCCTGATTAATTGCCATTATAACTATTTAGTTAAAATATTAAATTATTATTATGAAGCATTATAAGATATGTAATTCAATAAAATGTTTCGTTTGCAAAATCAAAATTTATTGAACTAGACCTTTTAAAACTTGTGCAGAATCAGATGACATCGGTACATAGATGAATAAGGAATAGGATATTAATTTTTGATCAAGGATAAAATAATTCTTAAACGTCGAAATTATTATTTGTTCAAAGTTGTAATACAGGAATTGAAAAATATATATGTAGCAAGAATCTCGCTCCAAATAACCCGGCACAGGGTTATATTACTTATATGAACATGAAATTCCCTATAAATGGTAAAATTATATTAATGAGCTTTTGATTTTCAATGACGAAAAATTGTAACATTTATGGTGTCATCAGATTCCGCTTCAAATGTGAAATATCGAAAGCTCTAGTTCAAACATTGATTTTACATAGGGAAGCCCAAATATATCAACTTCAAATTTATTTTCGAATTTCAAATATCTAGGAAGCTCAAATGGCCATAATTCAGAAAGTACTAGTAAAAATTTAGTAAAACATGGCATTTTGGCGTATTTTTATACTTACTAAATTTTCATTGGGTTTAAAAGTGACCTTGGGCGGCATGATTCGGGATATAATAGACCAGATTCATTTCAATAGTCATCAAAACTTCCATTGCTAATGTTTTAAGCACTTCCCTAAATAGAAGATTCAATTCAGTTACTATAAATCAGTATTAAGTACAATTATTTTAAATATGCATTAATTGAAATATGATACGAATATTTCCTAATTTATCCATAAAAAATAAAATTCTGTATGCCTTAATGTTTACCTTAATGAACTGAAAAATCCGTAAAGTTTTATGAAAATTCACTTTAAGACCTGAACTTTATATGCTTAAGTTAAATATGTGAAACTAATTCTAATCAAGTGTTATTAGCATAGATGAGAGTGGGTCACCTGTACAAAATTGTTTACATTAATTTCATACTTCTGGTCATACTGCAAATATTTTTTTTTTATACCTCAGTTATACCCGTATTGTGCGAATGAACCATTTTTCAGCTATGTCTAATCATTTAAACATTCACCAACCTTGGCCACAATTTCTTGTTTCATTAAACAAATTCGAGCTTTGTCTGGTTCTATCCACAGACTATAAATTGACTTACTTGCACTTGTACATGGTAATTTAGAAGACAGGCATAGAAAAACGAAATATAAGGGTTTTTTTCTGCCAAACTTCCATGAAAAAAACAGACAAAAGTTTTGCCACTTCCGCTTTATTAAAGAAGTTCTGTTGCTAGACCAAGGAGATGATTTCGCCTCCATTATTCTCAACCGCCAGGTTTTCCCTCTATTAATATTACCAAGTTTATAGAGGCTGGATGTGCCCCAAGATTGTCTCATGACAATGAGGAGAAAAGGATCAAATTATACTCATTCAGCTATTTAGCTCATGATAAAGCTTTAAGGATATATGTCTTCAGAAATTTGCAGCCAAATAGACTCAGTTTATTTCGTTGCCATGTTGTGTTTCTATGCCCAAAGCAGATTGAAAAAAAAAAAAATGAAAAAGGTTTTTATGTGTATTTATTGAACAATTTTATTTTCATAGTCTTCCGCCATTTCATAGCCATATAAGCCATTCAGAAATAAGTTAGTGTAAGCAAGCCATAAAATACCTTGCCTTCTTGTGTGAACCTAATGGTAGACGAAAATGTTTAAGGATTACCCATCTCATCGTAAATTCTTCGAGCTATGTATAGAAATCCATGTTAGGAGCTCTTACAAGTTTATTGTTAGGCTTTTTCATGTTGTCAGTGGTTACGAAGCATTTCCTTTTGAATAGATGGGTTTTATTTATTCCTCCGATCGGAAATGGATTCTTATTCAGTTGAAGTAAACCTAAGTTCACTGGCCAATCCTTGTGGTGTTCTAATGTATATTTAGTTTAAGACTTTAATGCTTCAATGTGAAGGATTTAGTACCTAACATATTTGGATTTTAAAGTTCGATGAGAGGGGAGCTATTATTTCATCCCGTATAAAAACTATTTATAACAGATACTGAAAAATGTGTATAAGAGATACTGCAGTGGGAAACATAAAATTGAAGCTGTCGTCGTTTACGGTAGTTACTTAACAACAGATGTTCTAAAAGCAAATCTTTTCTATTATTAAAATAGTCCAATAATGCACTATCGCTTTCTGATTTTTTTTTTAATAAGAAGAATGATATTATATGAAATATATGAAGAAAAAACTATACACGAATTATGCAGAAAATACTCGAAATGTATTGTAAATAGTAGCACATTTTTTTTTTATATAGAATTAATCATTGTGAAATTAGGAATATGAAGTTCAAGACATGGAGATGAAGTTCAATATGGGAAATCCTTTGTGCACAATCTCTGGAATTCCTACACACATTTTAACTGTTTTGACATCTGTTGTTCAAACAAATAAGCTCTAGGGATCATTGACTTGAACCAAGTCCAGAATCAGACGAAGGGCATCTATCTCTTTCTACTGTTGGTACTCGCTAACAGAATCCAGAAGACAAAAGACAGACATATCATCCGATGAGGATACAGTGCACAGCCGTTTTATATCCGAGCTGTTACATCGCAGGGCCACTGTATATATAGGCAAGGCAACACAGTGCAGTCTCAGATGTTTATTGTTGTTCCCGAACTTTGTTGGCATACTGACCTGTGTTGTAATAGCTAGATTACAACAATATCGTTCAATCAGCTATATTGTATAAAATTTAGATTGTTTGCTTTTATTTTGTCAATTTTTTTTTTTTTGGTTAATGATTTTTGTAATCATTAATTAATTGATTATTGTGCTTTGTGGTTTTTATTGAATCGATTTCTATTAATTTATCAAAAAGGTTTATATAGCACAGTTATCTGTTTGAAAAAAAAAAATAGATACACCGATTAGAAGATATTTTAACCCCATTTTTTCGTATTAAATTAAGGGTATTTTTATATTACTTAAGATACACAACGTTACAATTTGACGTATTTATATATTTTTTCGTTTGGTTCTATAGACTTCGTAGAACTTAGACTTCGTAGGCCGTCGAATGTGTTCCTGTTATAGACTTAGATATCTAGGAGAAGGTCATCCAACCTTACGTTGCAATGGACCATAGTCATAATAATGCAGCGTCAGACCATCCATAGCTCCAAATCATCCCTTAGGACCCAATATGGCAAGTATTATGGCCGTTCCATGCCAGGAAACCTACGAGAACCTATATTTTTCCTGGGTCAAACCGTCCATGGACATACCATTGCGTTTACTGACACTCAGGAAAACCAGATACCTATTCCCGATTTTTTTTTTTTTTTGTTCTTCCCTACCTCGCCTCTTATGCTATACGGGATTTTCCCGGGCCGGGGGGTGAGGGCGGGGAATTTAAAATCCCCTCCGGAACCGGGACGCGAACTCGTACTTTTTATTTCATCTCAAATCTCTGTTATCCGGTTGCCAGGCAACCAGAGGTGCTGTTACACACGTTTTAGCCTATTCGGCCACTCCGCCTCCCTAAAAAATTGGTAGGGTTGACCGTGTTACACACGGCCTATGCCTGAGTTTATCTATTCCATCCTTGTCAAGGGGAGTGCTAAACTTCTCTCCTTTTTTACTACACAACTATTCCCGATTAAAGCAAACGTGATAGGGCTCTTACTAGTACGCCCAATCGGTGTGAGTTGTTGCCTGTAGTCTGACTGGTCATACATACTGATCCCGAACGAAAAATATATTAAAAAAAACAAAATAAAACGTAACAAAGCTGATATAATATCATTATTCAACATTTATTATTTTCTGTATAAGTTAAATTTTATCTTTTGTTACTTTTTTATTGTGAGCATTGCGTCCTATAATTATTTCCGCATAAATTTTCGATTTTATTCAGTTAATAAGATAAACTTGGCAATCTAATCATCGAGTAAACGGAATGCGATCTTTTAATACCTGCAAAACCGTTGATCACAGCTGATTTTATAGTAATTGCACAAAAATTAAATCTTTAATTTTGTTAATTGTTTTGTGGAAAAAAACTACTTTGACCATATTGATTGACGCTTATAGTTACTTGTTCCTTCTCAGGGATATTCCACACCACAAAATACGACTTTTCCCAGGGAGTTAATTGCTTTCCTTTTCCTTCACATGGAACAAATACAACTAAAATGTTATTTTTATCTCTTGTTCATTACTTTAAAACCTCTGCTATTAAAACCTAACGAAATATGTTCTCTTCAAAAAGGTCCTACTAAATATGTGTCTGCCCTTAGAAATTTGGAAGCCGCAACTTATGCCTTACGGTCCCTTCATAGGCATCTCCGTTTGTTTTCATAGTTTTTAGCTTGATTTTTGATTAAGTAAATATTCTATACGAAAAGACATTTTTAAATCGGATTTATATTTCCTGAGATTCTCGCCTTCAAGCCTTCATACTCCACGCTGTTATGTAATAGTATAGATCACTATTATTATATATGACTTGCTCAATCAATTTGGTGCAATATACTTAAATGCAGGTTGGAAATAGCAGCGATGTGAAGCAGACCTTGAACGGACTCTGGGAACGAGAGGGAAGGTGTAGGGTGGGCGGTGGAGCGTGGGTCTCGCCCACTGCTACAGTCAGTATACTTAGCCTACCATCATTATATCATTATATACATATACTGCTCCGATCATAGTTATCAGGATCAGTTGGTCAGTCTGCAAACAGTACAATTCCACGTAATCACAACTTCGCGTGAATACCGCCTTCGGAAGTGAATACCTCCTAGTATTCTGCGACACAACTGAATATGTATCTGCACAAAAACTGAAGAAAAAACATCTGGTGCGGAGCGCGCATCACACAACGCTAACTTGTCCATCCTACTTTTAGTACAAATATTTATTTTCATAAACCAGAAAATAAAACTAAAAAGGAAAAATTATATGTAGTACAATCTATTTAACATTGTATTTATGTGTTTTCTACACTGAGTACTTCCTTTTAGGAATACATATTTTAAAAATTATAATACAAAATTAAGATCTTTTCCAATATCATATATTTTTAAGCGAAGAATCAGTCTTATAAAATAAATTTATATAGATATTTTACTTTTTCTTGTTCCTTTTGTTTCCAAAATTCTAAAATCTTTTGAAGAGCGATTTTTTACGAAATCATCTCCATTTTTATCGCAATGAATATAAAGCCGTTTTAGTTAAGTACTTGTACTACATACTTAAATTATTTGGCACACATCCACTTATTTTCGTAATAGTATAATTAAAGACAAGTATGCTAATGTACGTCTAGTACACTTATTTAATGCTAATACTTAAATTGGTCAGCCACTTTTAAATTATTCGATCATACATTATACTTGTAACAAGCTATGGAATATTCCAAAGATGTTTTCAACTATTTTTTTTTTTTTTTTGGTCTTAAATAATATTTTATGACTAAAGGTTAAGAAAAAAACAAAGTAATTTTTTTTCTTTCAAAACCATACTAACATAATTTACAGGACTCAATAATGGAAAAAGTTTAAACCCAAAATTTTTCAAATGGTCAACATCATCTATTTCTAATAATCTTTTTTTTGTCCACGGCTACAGAAATAATTTGATGAAATTTTCGTCTGTTGTTACGGTTGGCTCAGAGCCTTAAAAAATGTGTTTTGAGAAATATTCATCCCAGGCTGTTTATATTTATTATACAATGATAATTTGAATACTTATCTTGGATGACATTTAAATAACCCGTTCCTTAGTGATTGAGAGATTTTTAGTAGATATTGACACTATTTCTTTTAATTTTATCTTTATAAATAATATTCTAACAACGTACATAACTAGCGTGTGTTTTACTCAAGTCGTTAAAGTGGATTTGTTCAAAATCTACAATACAACACAGATACTTTTTTAAATCATAATTTCGGGCCTATTAAAAGAATTTAAGGAACGTATATTGAATATTGCCTTTTGGAATTTTCACTAAATATCGATGAAATATTTTAGAGGTATCTCCTACATTAAATGAAAAAATTGAATATATTATTAAAAAAATAGATATGATATTAAGTTAATATAATTACCCGTTGCTATTATCAGAAAGACGAGGGAGGTTTTAGTAATTTCTTACTAGAGAGAAACTTATTTTGCTTTTAATATCTGAATAGCAAATAATGCTGCTTTTCATCAACCAAATCTTTTATTTCATCTTCAAAGACATTGTGCATTTCAAGCCTGTGTAAATCAAAATAGGACTTGCGCTAACGAGTCACGATGCAACAAATTGTTATTGGTATTTGTTACTATTTTTTTTTTTTTACTGGGTATTCTACATATTTTCCAATAATTCAGTTAATTTATTGATTAACTATTTTTTTTCATAAAAAATTATTCTTTTTTATTACTTCAACTCATCTGATATGAATATATCCACTTTAGTCGAACAATTTACAAATGTTCTGTTTAATGTTCTGATGATTATATATATATATTTATAATATAATATAATATAATATAATATAATATATATATATTATATATATTATATATATATATATATATATATATATATATATATATATATGATGTTAAGGTAAGGATATAAAAATATGACAAAGACCGTGGGTTATCAAAGGCCATGGAGTAACACTAATGAGGTGTTCTCTGTTTCTGTTGTGTTAAAGAAATTTATTACTCTTTAAAAAAAAAAAGATTACAGAGAATGATATTTTATCTGTTCTTATTTATGAGGGCATTACCCTTGTCCTTGTCGTCATAACCTTAAAATATCACTGATAGTTACTATGTAAAATAATATCTTGAAATTTCTAATATATTTTTAAGTGTCCCTAAAACCTAGGAATCTATCTTACTGGTGTCACAGATTTATTTTGCCATTGAGAATGTAACTTTTTGCTTCTTTTTTAATGCTTAAAAATAATTTTTCTTTTAGGAAAGAAATATGATTTAATAAAGAGCAATGAAAGAGCTGTATATTTTTAAAATATCCCATATTTTTAAAATATCAATATCCCATCATAATAATTTTCTCCTCATTTAGTACTTTAATCCTGCGTTATTGTTGTAGGCCATATCTAGTTTACATATTTTAATGATTTTATTCATTTTAAGTTTATTATCTTCTGATTTATAGTACTTTCATTTCTTTATATTAATATTTCTAATTGTTGTATATTTATCTGATGCTTCAAAAATGTCTTCAAACGGCCGACAAAAACGTTTTTAAACATTAATGATATATTTTCTTTTGATCATTTTCTTACAACACAGAAACTATTGTCATTTCAAATATAAAATAAACGAAAATTAATTTGTGATTTTTTCAATGTAAAACAAGTTGGTTTAATATATTTCTAAAAAGACGTTTATTAAGCAGGGATTCATTTATTATTTTTTTCAAGTGGTATCAAAATCATTTTGGTATTGAATATACAATAAATAAATACCATAGAAAGCCATTTTACGGAATTGACTTGACAGAGTTTTGTCATTCAATGATTATTTCAAGTAGATTTCAATTTTATAAATAAATAAATAACAGTGTAAAGCATTTATAAAACAATGATTGTATTAATTATAGCAAGAAATTTTCACCAGTAATTATTATTGAGAAATTATTAATCGGATAATATTTTTAAAAATTTTAGATTTCATCTAGCCTTAATTTTTGGGAGATATATTTAAGATATCTATCTAAGCTAGAAATTGTGGAATTGATTTGACCAAGGACTATAAAACATTTTAGCTTGTGTTGGAAATATAGTGTATTTAAAAGATCAGGGATGTATTAAAAACAATTATATAATTTCTTTCTTTTTTTTATTGATGTTTTTCGCACAACCTATCAGAGGAAACAATAGTATTTTTTTTTCTGTATCATTAATGTAAATATTTCACTTAACCTAATGTTTTATTCAACATTATCTATTAGTCTACTAGCTAGAAATACATTTTATTTTTCTGTAACAACTGTTATTCTCAAGAGACATAAAGTTATTTTTCTATTTCTATATTATGGTCACGTTTTCTCTTCCATAGAAAGCGATAACACAAAATATCATATATAAAAACTATATGATATCTTCCTATGAAAGAGGAAACATATACATTAAGAAAAGATAACATTGGACTTAACTCCTTTTCGGTTCGAAATCGGCCCGTGGAAATTTTATTTAGATTTTCATATTTTAGAATTTTATCTGAGTTATAATATATATATATATATATATATATATATATATATATATATATATATATATATATATATATATATATATATATATATATATATACACATATATTTTATTATAGCCCACATCTCTGATCCGTAGTTTTAATTCGGATATTTTTGTTTTTTTAAATATGTAGACGTGTATATAAGAGTCTTATTTTATCAATAAAATTTAAACCTAATATTTTTAGAGAAATAAATTAAGAACTATACATAAGCAGTATGGAATATTTCAACTCAGTTAGCAACAGAAATTGCGTGTATATTTTTTCTTGATATCAGTGTAAAATTAATAACTCGCAACAATAATCAGTTGAAAATATATTGCTTAGGATTATCCATGGGCTGTGAACCGTATCAGGTTATCAGGAGAGTTGTTTTCGCCTGAAGGATGAGGAAGATACGGCGCGGAGGACGCAACATAGATCAGTGTTGCCAGATAGGCGGCATATATCTCGTGTAATAAGCCCCTCAGAGCCAGCTCCTCAGGGAGTTTGCAGATTTATTGGGGTGGCAGCCCTGGGAGAGGACGCATAGCCCTGCTCCGTCGACAGGAAGCCTTTAACGACTCTTTGCCGCCAAAATATCTCATCACCTAGCGGATCTCACAAATTTCAATTATTTACGACTCTCAGAATGCTCACTAATAATCGCTTGGTTTGTTCTTCATCATTGCCTATCTGGATCTCTTATAATGAATCAAAGTAACACTTCAATTAATCAGCGATTCTATTTGAGCTTTTTAATGGGCATCTCATGGAGAGGTCATAGTATGAGAGGTTTGTTTTTAGTAAAAGTTTCATAGAATTATACAAGGTGTCCTATAAGTAGAGGGGAAATATTTAAAAGATTGATATCAGACATCAAGACCTACAAAGAATTTCATACAAATAATTGCCCAATTTCCAGCAGAAAATTAGGTAATTTAAGATTTGTGTTTTTTTGAGCGAGTCACGTTTCTTGTTGAATAGGAAGTGATAACTAAAAAAAAAAAATTGTTTTATGTAATTAAACATTGCTACATTGTAAACTAGACAAAAATTTTCTTCATGGGTGTCCTGTAAATAGAGGGAAACATTTAAAAAGTTGATAGGACACATCAAGTTATATAAATAATAACTCTATTCCCAGAAGTAAATTAGAAAATTTAAGATTTGCGTTTTTTTAAGCGAGTCACGATTTTGTTGAATAGGAAGCGATAACTTAAAAAATATTTGATGTAAGTAATTAAAAATTACTCCATAGCAAACCAGATTATATTTACTTAAATCAAAAGTAGAATTTGTCATTGTTAAAACTATTTGAAGACGACTATTAAGCGGACGAACTCAGCTAAGTTCCGTTAAAAAAAAAAACAACTTAAATGACGTTTTTATGTCAGTAGTCCTCTTTAAATAGTTTTAGCAATGACAAACTCTACTTTTGTTTTAAATAAATTTTATTTAGTTTACTTTGCAGCAATGTTTATGTACTTTAATAAAATGTTTTTTAAGTTATAGCTTCATATTCAACAAAAAACGTAACCCGCTTAAAAAAACGCAAATCTTAAATTTTCTTCTTTTCTTCTGGAGATTGAGCTATTATTTATATAACCTTTTTTTTTTTATAGACCTTGATGTGTACTGTCAGCCTTTTAAGTATATCTCTCAACTTACAGGACATCCTGTGTAATATTAATAACTAATAGTCCGCTATACAGACCTCTTTTTATTAAATTATTAACATTCGTATAAAACTTAGTCAGTAGCTTCATTTTATCATATTCTATAACTTTTTTATCTACAAAAATATGGCGTTTTCTGATTAAAATAATTAATTGAGGTACTAAAAATTCATAAACAAGTTTCCACTTACTTTCCACTTGAATCGCATGATAATTAGTTCACAAAATCGAGAAAAAAAATTGTCTGCAAAAATATTGTGCCGTTTTGCTTATATGACTTCATTTGATGTAAGTTTTGACATTTTGGAGGTGGAGGTCATGGCAAACGGCCCAATATTTTTGTAGGCAACATATTTTCTTGATTTCATGTCCAAATTAGCTTACAATACAAAGCAAATGGATATTTATAAGTTTTTAGTACCTCATTTAGGTACATATTTTTTTTTTATTTATTGAGTAATATAATATTCTGTCATATGGGTAATAATTAAAGAGAGGCAAGATGACGTTCACACTATATGTTTAAAAAAACCGACATACAAATATACACTATTTTCAATCAGGTGAAGGAACTTCCAGCCAGCGGCTTGACCCTCCAACTACAGAGTGAAAAGCAGGTCTCAAGAAGAAACTGACGAATTTTATCGATTTTAAAATTGAAAACGCCCTATTTCAGAGAATTTTAACAAATGAAAAAGTTGTAGGTTTCAAACAAATTAAATCATCCACAAAGTTTTGGACGAGTGTTTATAGTTTGATAGTAAAAGGATTCTGTACCGCGGACTTTAATAATTATGAATCAAGTATCTACTTCTTTTATTTTATTTATATTTGTTCTGTCAACTGCATGGTCTATTTCATTGGGCCTATCTGCCAGTGTACTTTCCACCGACTCACTCAGGTTCAAGGAAAGAGAAAAATTGGTCTGGATTCATGGATTATGGTTGCAGACGCATTACCTCTCCCCGTCATTCCGGCTCCCATATAATCTAAAATATAGTTTAAAAATGTTACGTTATATGGAAGTGACAGGACATGAAGGAAAGCGCAGTAGAATATTCAAATATTTATGAGCTGAAAAAAAATCCTACTTCCAGCTCCGAGTACAACAATCCAAGACTCGTCAATATTTACTCTAATAATGCCGCGTACTTATATTCTCAAGAGGCTTAGATTGGTGTTATGACTCAATTATATGTATGTAGGGATGTATATTATATAGTTTATTACCTGTACCAATAAGAACCCATGAAGGGTTATGGGTTCAGTACAATGTGAGGAAGTACTGTTACAAGGCCAACAGTTGTGCAGAGAGGTGACCTGCCAATATCACGCTCCATGCCAGGTTTTCCCCTTTAATTAATTATTTAATTAAGATTACCCACTTTATAGAGACTTGGTTTGGCCCTGAAGGGTCTCCCGACCCCGGGTTGACCCTCGTCTGATTACTAGTTATCAGCCGGATTCGAACTTGGGACTTTGAGCCCTGGAAGTCATTGCTTACTCACTGTGCTACTCCGCTCCTATATTATATAGTCTAGAAATTTATTTTATTTAGACGTGATGGATATATCACTAGATATATGGGTATATCCTGATTCTTTTTCGGAGTTTCCTAACATCTAATGCAATCTACATGATAATATAGTCTTGCTCTGAAAGATGTCCCGCTCTAGTTGTTATATGGTAAAGGAGCCTTGCATTCCTGGGTCAGCCATAGGATGGAGTTTTTCATTCAGACCACGGGAGCTCAAGTCACGACATGGAGCCACCGAAAGACTTCTTAATTTATTCGGAGCCGAGTTGGTAGGCTAGCTACGCTTCGCTTGCCAAATGTCTTCTAAACTTCAGTGACCACCTGGCTCTGAAGCTATACGCGAAATCCCTTGAAGCATCTAGTTTTATGCTATTTCGTGTTTAACGCTGCCTAGAAATTTAACTTCAAGAATACAAATATATATATATATATATATATATATATATATATATATATATATATATATATATATATTTGATTGAAATGTATGCTTTGAGAATTAGGATATTTTATTTTTCACCATCCCATCCATTTATATTTGATTTTTTTGTTTGAAATACAATTTCAATATATGAAGAACCGTTGTTTTAACTTTTATTCTTCCCCCAACGCTTCAGCTTTAATGCCACTATCAAGAAAACTCTGATTATAAATAAAATCCAAGGCAGACTAGTTTAATTGAGCCTTTTTTAAATTTCTGTGTTAAATATTATACATTATTAAATAACATATTATTAATTATTGAATAAGTTAAAACAAATGATCATTTTGAAATTTTATTATTTATTATATATTTTCTCTAGTTAGTGCTATATTTAATACCTTCTTCTATTATTCTACTCTGAAAGTACATGTCTAACTTTTAGAGATCGTCTAGTTAGTTTGGCATAACTGTTTCATTATATTCATATTTGTAGCTCTCAAGCGTTCTATTTTTAGCTGATCTTTGAAGTAAAGGTTTTCGGTATGTATTTTTAGCTGATCTTTGAAGTAAAGGTTTTCGGTATGTATTTTTAGCTGATCTTTCGCTATGTAAACAACAGATTTATGTTTAATATTTGTTTTCTATCTATAGATTTGAGCTTACATATAATATCAAAACAATGCCTGCTGTAGACATTTAGCCCTCCTTGCATCTTCTCCGAAAAAATAAATATCCTTCAAGCTGCTTTATACTAAGTAATATTTGAACTTTATTTCATTCAATTTATCTCTAATTCAGTGGTGTCAATTATAGCCTAAAATATTTTTTCTCATACGCTTTGTAATTTTTTTTAAATTCCTAAACATGGTGGGGTGCCACATAATCGGGCCAAACCGGGCTTTGAATTTTAACATTAATTTTTTTTTTTAATTTATTTATTACCAGATCGGCCTGGTGGGCTTTACATGGTTGTTGTAACAATTTGATGATTTTTAACAATTTGTGATTTTTAACAATTTGAACATTAATTGAAAATTAAGATAACAATTTCAATTTGACAAACATTTCTGTAATATCGACATTTTCGGAACATATATTTTGAAACAATTATGATTGAATAAATAAACACCTTAAAATGTTTTTATGCTTTCAATGTTGTGTTCCGGTTCCAAACTCTTTAATGAAATTTTTATGCCCAATATGACTATAAGATTTGGATGGACTAACAGGTTGGGTTAAGAAAAGTCGTTTTGCGTGGGCAGCTTGCGTGGTCGTCCATAGTACCGATAAGGCCTCACGACTGATTACGATGGTTTATCAATGTTTTCGGTCGAGTGAGTAATTATTCCTTTTAGTGAGATCTCAAAATTTAAAAAATAAATAAATAAAAAGAGATAGAGAAAAAATAACTGATTATCCAACTGGATCTTCAGGCGGATCAGGAAATATATATACTTTTTTTTTGTTCTGGCCTCGTGGTTGTCATAAATAATAAATCTGCCATATATTATAACCGATAAATGGAAAACTATTTATTATTATTATTAATACATATTTTCCCATCAACAAATGTTTTGTTATTTTTATATCTTGAACATGACCATTTAAATCATTTATGAATTAACAGGAACCAAGTAGGATGAAAGATGGAACGTTGGGCCCGAATGACTACTGTTTTTCTCACACTTATAAAGAAAAGTATGTTTCTGTTAGAGATAAAGAAAATGTAGATCTTTGGCCGTGTGTTATGATCTTTTTACAGACGCATATTGTTTGGGGAAGCACGGATAGCTTGGAATTGAATTTTTTCTTTCCACCGACTCACTGGTAATCACTGGTAGTTTTACCATATTTATTTTTTGTATATAGAATAGAATAGAATAGAAGAATCAACTTTATTCTGGGACAAAGTCCCTTAAGAATAACAATTTTGTACATAAAAATTAACATTCCATCTGGCCAAAATACATATTACAATAAAAAAATAACTAAAAACTAAGTGATAGCAGAATTATTTACATTACAGACCTTGACTAGACATTTTTTCCATGCTCAAAAAAGAATGTATATTTATATACTAATGATAAATAGAGAAAAATGCAATTTTGTTACATGATAAATGGCTATCCAGCTTCTGATTGAATTGTAAGGAGGAATTGGAATAGGAGGGTTTTAAATATGGATAAGGATGGTGCATGGCGGATTTTAAGTGGGATGGAATTCGAAAAGGTAGTGGAGCGGACAATAAAGGAGTGTTGAAAGGAGACAGATTTGTGGAAAGGGATATAATGGCCGGAAGGACGAGATCTTGTGGAGAGGGAGTGGATAAACATGTAATATCAATATGTGTAAACATGTAAATATCAATAAATGAATAATATATATATATATATATATATATATATATATATATATATATATATATATATATATATATATATATTGAGTCATGTTGTCCTACATAGAAGTATACATTACTGATAGATAGTAAGAGTTTAAACTACCTATCATAATGCATCTTGTTTTTCAAAAGGTTAAATAATCACGTTTAACATGTATTATCTCAGTTTCAATTAATAAAATGAATGTATACATTATACTTGATTAGAAATCATGGCTATAATTCCGTGTTGGTTAAATTACACAGTGACCTTTGTATTTACAGTTATGTATGAGACCTTGCCATATTGAGAACCGCTGTTAATGAGACAACTTTTATGTATTTGGTATAGGCTCATGTGGGAATATAATTTTTTACTCTCATATTTAATAGACTATTTTATTGAGCTGTTTATTTTTTCAAACTTTTACTAGGTCATTATATCGATGTTGTTAGGCTTACGAAGAATAATAAACGTAGTTTCATGAGGAAAAACTTCATTACCTGTTTTGCATTTCTTTCATTTCTTCTTTTGCATTCAAGTATTTCATGATAATTAAAATTCCACTGTCCGATGACTCCCGCAATCGATGATAAAACAACTGAAATCACGTAACATTGAACGAAACTAAGAAAATGAAAATGTAAATATGATAATTTAAAAAAAAAATGGCAAATTCTACTGCCTTGGAGTGATGTACTACTTGCATATGGTTAGTTTTTAAACTGTTGTGAGATGTACGATCTCTTACATGAAGATGAGATGCAGAAAAAGATGCCCGTCCAGCGAGACACATAACCACGCCATTTACATTCTCTACTTTTTATTTAATTATTTGTTTCCTTAAAATTCTATTGAAAAATGTTGCTACTTATTTGATAATAGCCTAGTAAAATGCCATGAAGCAGTCTTAAATTAATTTATTAATATAAACTTTCCGGAAGACGCGCTGAAGCTCTCTATAATGGAAATTTATAATTTATTTTCACTGGTACATTATTTGTATTACGGAATTATTTGAGCTAAGTAAACAATAAAAATATGCATTCTTTTAAAATGATATTACATGTATTTCAGGTACTAAATGCTAAAGGCACTAAACATTCGCCTCAATGTGGGTACCAAAATGTGACTCGTAATCTTCGGTTTGTCAAGTTGCCGGTAAATCCGTATTTTATAGACACGTTAGCTCGCTCGGCCAACCCGTCCCCACATTGCAGTTGACTATTAGCTGGATTTCATTAAGCATTAAGACAAATTTTATTTAATCAATGTATCTTTATGAAGATCGAGAATGGGAAGGATGAAAGAATATATTGTTCCTGGCTGTAACGTCGTTCTGAATCGAACGCCTGTCCGTGTTTTCATCTCAGCCCCTACGTTACACTGCTTACGTAATGGGCATCTGTTTCATATGAACTTGTCCTGAATAAAGACTATAGTCTCATCAACAATCTTTCAAGTCAACAATTTCGTCATAACTAAGTACTCTTTGTGTTAAATTTAATTTAATATTTTTTGTAACTTTAGTGTCCAATAATTATTTTCTGGAAAAAGTATCAATGAACCATTATTTATTTATTTTTTTTAAAATAATTTATAAGAGCAATGTAAGTAAATTGTAATTACACAACAATTAAATAATTTGATGACGAAATATTCAAGGTGTGTACAAGATTTGCTTTGTTTCTAATGGTTATAGAATTGTGACTGGCTAGTAATGAAATGAACATAAACAAGAGATGCCAAGCATTGTAACGGTCATCACAAAAGAGTTGTTTGCTTACTGACCGAGTTTCGAGATTCATTTATGTAAAAAATAGATAAATTAATTATTGAAGGAAGCGAGTCGACTGTTATACATATCATGGGTGATAATTATTCCCGACGCATTCATTATAAAATTTGTTTATTTGTGCCGACGTTTCAACCCAAACATGTGGGTCATCATCAGGCCTGAAAATTTTAAAATATAATCAGAGATATAATATTATACGACCGATAATGGTAAATAATAAACTATAGTGATTGATGAAAATATTATAAATAGATTATATACATTATTTTTAGTTAATATAACTTTTTACATATTTCATTTTTAATATTGTGTATTGTAATAATAGTTAAGATTCATGTACCATCAATCACTACAGTTTTTATTTACCATTATCGGTCGTATAATATTGTATATTAAAATTTTCAGTCCCGATGATGACCCATGTGCTCGGGCTGAAACGTCGGCATAAATAAAAAAAATAATAATGACTGAGTCCGGAATAATTATCATCCATGAAATTAAATAATTATTTTTTTTATCTTTAAATCTCCATTTGCACCTGTCATGCAAGTGATATAAGCAGATTTATTGTTGTTAGATAATTGACAGAATTAATATAATTGTAAGTATACCTGCGTGTTCTGCACTTGGCTTCAGAGTAATAATGTCTATTGAGAATATCCCTTATCAAGTCTTATTTAGAATCGTATTCCTTCGAATTTAAATGTTACATTGATTTTGTTTTAATGGATCTTTAGTCTCAACTCGACACTTATTTATTTACGTTTGATTAATTAATTATGTGTAGCTAAAGATATTTACAATTTGTTCTGTATTCCTTCAATAAAATGTGTTTTCTCATTGGGGTAGCATGGAAAATCTTTGGGTTTGAGAAAATATATGAAAAATATAAAGCTTGAAAAATTTTAAAAATGTTATAAAAGCAATTAATATATTAATTAATATAGCAATTAATAAAATGTATGTGTGTGTGAATGTTTAAGTATTAATCTTATAATTTTAAATATGTATCATTTTATTTTAACATTTATATACTTTTTTATTTTTGCAGGTATGTTTATCTTCTGTTTATTGATCTATTAATCCAAGATTACTTCAGAAACGTAAAAGAGGTACTGTAATCATTCACCATTGCTACATAATCCAATAATAATAGTTATAAATTTCTTTATTAAAAACCTTTACGAATTCGAGAAACCTTAATACCAGAAATTCGGTTGAATGAGAGGCGCTGGGATCTGCTAGAGTCCTGCTTTTCGTTCCACCAGTGGAATGAAATGCTTGGCCCGGAGGTTTTCTGAGTGAATAAATTTTGTAAATATTGTATAAAACCATGTGTGTATTTGAGTTGATATTTTATTAGTCTAGTTTATTTTTTTTAATTGTATCAGAGATATAATATTATACGACTGATAATGAAATATAATAAACTATAGTGATTGATGGTACACGAATCTTAACTATTATTACAAGTGTGAATGAGCTGCTCTATCACTATTATTTGTGTCCTTGGATGTGACAGAATGTAATATTTCTTAATAAAGAATTTTTTTTTTAAAAAATCGACATTATTACATCGGTGAATCTTTAAATGGCATGTCTAAACTTTAATGGAAGAGAGTGATGCAATGGACGAAACTCAGAAAATACCTAGTTTGTCGAATTCACTCTTTTAACAAAGCTTTGACCAGTTGTGAAATTCTATGATAATAATTTTAAAATATGGCTTTTCCAAAGCAATGTTTCCGCAAACATGTTCACAAGGTTTCAAGCTTGTCATCGTATAAACGTCAAACATAAATCTCTGTTTACGGTTTGCTGTAATGGAAAACCTTGTTCGTTTGACACCTTAAAAATTTATGCTGGAGGACTGGAGAAAGTCGTTTTAGTGTTCAACACTTAATTATGATTAATGGTTCCCTATTGTTTTAAGTTATAGCCATTATCGAACCCAACGGTTGTTGTCGATGTAGAATGTCACAAAATGATGTAGAGATATTGTTGATTCGACATTAAATGTTATTTGAATCTTATCCAGTACAATCGTACATCTTCTTTAACGTTGAAGAAAAAAACAAATTCAATAAATGTATAATATGAATTTTTGGTGGCCAGTAAATTATTTCTATTTCATAACGTTCCTCCAATTAAAACCAATAATAATACAATTTTTTTATCTTCTATAAGGTCTAACAGAGATATTATAATGATTTACAAAATACCTTAAAATGATTTTTAACCCGTAACAAGTCGAAACCGCTTAATCGGACTTGGTATCTCAATGTTGAAACACCGTTCCTAAAAAATCCGGCTGACCTTGAGGCCTGTCAGATACCATCTTACCATTCATCATCCGTTGACCAATCATATTTCAAAATGAATTCATCAAGTGTTGAAGATATGTCAGAGCCCAGTGAGCATGGATACATTTCATATAAATCACTTAATCAAGTAAAATAAATAAACAAATAAAATGCAAATTGTTGTCATTTGTATATTTGTAATTTATAGTTACATTGCTATTTAGATATTTCAATTATTGTTTTAACATTTTTTTATATCGACTTTGATATGCAATCACACATTAAAATATCGTTAAATAAATACAAATAATTATTTTTACATGTTTATCAGGTTATGTTAGTGAATAGAAAGAAACAATGTTCATTTGATAAAACAATATAATACAATATAAAGACTTTAATATATAATATATAATTGTAAGTATATTTAGGTATACTCATTTCTGTTACCTCACTCTTCATGTACGTTTTACACTACTGAGAACGTTGAAAGATAAGTTATTTTTGGTTTATTATTGTCAATATTCTCTTACCTCAATATTACTATCCGCCCTTTCCTTTCACAATGGCGGCCAAAATTCCTGTGTTGGTATAGACTGCACCGCTTAAACAAATGTAACGATTTCTATGAGACTTGGCTAAGCCCTTCCCCTCTATGCTCTTTAAATATATATAGGACTTACTTCTCTGAAAATTACTTCCTTCTTAAGGTGACGACCGAAATACAGGTGTCGTATAGACTGTAGCGCCTAGACAGATGTAAACAATATTAATAGAAGTTGGCTTAAGTATTCTCCTTCGATACTCTTTAAATGTATTTATGTAATATATTTCAAGTGAAGGAAGCCAGATACTAGGGGTGCTAAAATTAGATTACCGGTCAACTCAAAAAGATTGATTATCCCTTCATGATAAGAATCACTATTTTTGACTTTTTTTTTTTTTTTATAAATAATCCAAAAACGCTTATTTCGAGTTAAAGCTTGTTAAACCAGGAAGATTTTAAGATATCTGTAGTATAAAAAAAAAACGGGAATAATTTAGTTTTATTTAAAAACGGAAGTTAGCTTAGTTTATCAGCTCAAAAGTCCTCTTTAAATTGTTTTAACAAGAAAAGTTTGTCTAGTTTTTTGGAATGAAATTTTTAATTACCTCAAGCAATTTTTATTTTACTTATCACTTCCTATTGAACAAAAAAAAAGTGAATGACTTAAAGAAAAATTAAGTTTCCTACTTTTATGTTTAAAATCGGACCATTGTTTATACAAACTTTTTGTAGCTCTTGAGGTCTGCTATCATCTCTTTAAATACTTCCCTCCGTTATGGGACACTCTGCATACACTTTTTACAATCAGTTAAGATAACTCCGAGTCTTGTCCCTCCATCTGCCGAAGAAGGACTTCAAGAGATCCCTGTGCTTCTCTGCCTTGTAATTTATCCTCTCCAACACGTCAAAATCTGAATAGAATATGCACCGAATAGCTAATTTATAAAGATCAAGTGAAAAATAATGAACCCGAGTGTTATGTCAATCGTTTGTGTAGGGAAATTAGGCCCAAACATGAGGCTGGGTCGTTGCTCCCGATATTGTTAGGCTCCTAGGCTATTGGAACATCGAATATTTAGTGGGATCGTGTCCGATGTCTCATTTTAATGACTTCGTTAGTAGTCTTTGGTGAGCCTTAATTGATGGCGGTGTTGTGTAATATTTCTCAAAAAAGTTTAATTGGGCATGCCGTACCCTTCTTCACCTCCAGGTGTCGATGTCCTCGCGTTTCGAAACCGCTGTTAGCTGATATCGATGGCTTTCAGCCTGTCGGCACGATCCGGGAATATCTTAATCAATGGCATCTGGAAATATTCGTGTGTATTTATTTTGATTGGAAAGGTAACAAAATCCAGTTATACTTCGGAGTTATCGAGATTGATTTTGTAAATACTTTTTTGTGTAAGACTATTTATCAGAAAGGCATATAAAATATGAATGTCGATTTTCAGTGTGTTTTTTATGTCTCAGTTTAAATCACTATCTAAATCCTTGATGTGGTTCGTTTATTTTGTCATTACGTAGTTTTTTTTTGTTTTTGTTTTCCCCTAAGATTAGGAAAGCTTATTATTGAAGAAATTCTGTTTCTCCGATGGTAATGACATTACACTTATTATCTTAAATAGCGTTGTGTTGTTCTAAGAATATCCCGTAGAAGATTTTATTCACTAAGCCATAGGTAACTCAGAATAGTCATTGCGGTAGGGTAAAAGAAATAGTTCGCCATTTCTTGAGTTTAAATTCACCAGATGGCACCCATTGAAGGCTCAAAAGATGCTCGATGAGGGATCTCCTTCACTAACTACAAATATTAAAATCAAGATAAGAAGCCTTCTGTCCCTCAAGCCGATTTCAAGACCTATTCCAATCTTCTACACCTCGACATCATACTCGCTGGTTATCGGAACTTCTGACATGTGCGTGTGTAACAAGTATTTTTTTTTAATTGAAGAAACTCAAGGATTTTGAATAATTGTTTTTTCATTTTATAACGAACATAAAACTAACTTTGTAGAAAATTTCAATCTATTTGTCTGGTTATATCATTCTTTAAAATCTTATTCAACATTTTTTTCTTTTACGTATAATTAGAAGAGTTGGGCTAATTGAGAAGCTGAGGAGATTCGTTATCTAGGATAATGCACCGTTCCCCGCAGTGGTTTGACTGTCATTGCCTCAAAATGATAACAATGAGATCGAAATAAGATTATGTTTCGATTACTCTCGTTTTAAAGAACAACTATAACTTTAGAGTTGATAATAAGTGAATGATCCATTCATAGTTGTTGAAGTATGTGATCATATATTATTATTATATATTTTTTGACAATACGAAATTCCTGTTTTGTTTTTTTTATGATTGCTGCATCTTGTAATTAGTCTTTCTTCCGTTAAGATAAACGAAATTTCAATACAATAAATTTTATAAATTTTTTATTTAGCGATATATATTTTTTTTTTTTTGCTGAATGCATGCAATGGTATTCACTGCGTCTTCATGAATTTAATATCTCTTCGAAGGATGGGAACGGATGCAGGTACAAACAAACTTCCTTCGTGGAACGTGTTAGGATTGCTAAAGAACGATAACATTCTTTGTAACGACTTGAAGGTGGCATGCTAGAAACATATCTTTATGTATTTTTATCGGCATGAATATGTTTGTTATTTTTTCTCGGAAAATGAATAGATACATTATTCAACGATTCGTTTAAAATTTATGCCCATGTACAGGCTATAAAATTTAATTTGATCTATTTTATTTACCATTCAAATTCTGGCTTTATGATTTTTAAAAGACTTGAGATACTGCAATCAGGAACTTATTTTATTTTTAAATAATGCTGATTCGCTGCAGTTGTGGAAAGTTAAGCTATGAACCGCCATTCCATAAGTTCATTGCAGCCTTGGTCAATATAATATTATTTTTGTGTTATAATTAATTTAGCAACCTATATTTTTCACTGTCATTATTTGTGACTAAATGTAATGATTATAAGGAATTTATAGAGTTGAGGTTACACAACCCACAAACAAATTTAAATAATAAAAGTTAGGTTAGTCGTTCGATAAAGAAAAAATAATGAACTTCACAAAACGAATTATTGGAATTCCTAAAGGTTTCGTTTTCAAAATCAAAATCTGCAGATCTATTAAAACTATATCAGGTAAAAATATTTTTCTGACACCAAGCATTCGTTGATTATTTAAACATAGTATTTCGAGGTAACATAATCACTGTTTTCTTGAAAAGCAGTTGTGCAGGGAGGTGAAGGAGTCATAATTCATGTTAAACCGTTTGGATTTTTCCCCAAGCTAGTAAAGGGATATCTACGAGGCTTGGTATGCCCTCAGATACGTTTCACAACACCCCAATCCATTATCGGCCGATAAAACTGAAAATTTTAAATTAAATTTTTACTATAGCTTGGATTGAGCTTGGACTCGAAACTCTTCCCATTACTCGTAACCTCCATTGAAATAATTCTGTTGAGTTATTCTTATAATAATATGTATATTCTAGAAATTCATCATAATAACAGCTTTTATGATTAAAGATTCAAATACTTCCTGTTGTTTGTGTAACCAAATTATTAATTCAAACCGTACCGCGGAAGACGATTCCCCATCTTTCTAAGAGAAAGCGTCTCAAATATGAGTTTGTGATCGACAACAGTAATTATTTGACTATGCCAAAAAAATAATTTAAGGTTTTGACCTTTCCATTCGTCTTAATTTTTTTAATTGCTATTTCTGAAAAAAAAAATGCCGTTTCTTTAGCTCCTCATCGTATAATTATTTATCTGGCATTGGCCAGTGAGTGACGTCAGCTGGGCGGGCAGACTGCGCGGCGCCTCCCACTCCCGCCAATTATTAGGCGGGCCCGCGCTTTCGATTTCCTGTTTGATTTATTACAACCTATTAGTCATTTATTTGGCATCCGACCTCCCAACTCCCGCCTTTCTTGTATCCATGTAAAAACCCGGCTTCCATTTTAGGTCTCTTCCTCGTGTTGTTCTTGTCCTGGAGTCCTACTTTTCCTCAGTTCACCCTTGCCGTACCAGAACCATGACCTCTTGAGAGTTTTCCTTATCGGAGTGTTCTTCTCATTTTCGGTTTTGATATGTAGTTATGACTTAGGAATTATTTAACTATCTAATTGCACCAATTAATGGGTGATAAATAGTCGGGACGCAGTCATTATATATATATTTTTTTTTTTTTTTGAGCCAACGTTTCAGAATATTTAACGTTTAAGAAGATACGTGCAACAATTAAGAATATTCATGTCACCTAATTCACGTGACTGTTACGTTGTTCTTTTAATTTTTTGTCGAATTTAAAATTAAACAAATGTGTATATATATATAAATATATATATTAAACATGTGTATATAATATATATGGTGGGGGTTGATTATTTCAAACTCACTAATGAAGAAGAGAAAACAGCGAAGAAAGAAAACGAGTAGTAGAAATATTGTGCTACTTCTTCCAAAAATCTGTTTGCCGAGAGGCAAGGGAAGATGATAATTAAGTATATATTTCTTCTATTTACTTTGTTTTACTTAACTGTATTATTAATTAATTATCGTAACCAATCATTCCTAGAACTATTGCGAATATTTATTTACAATTTAGAATATTTTAACATTATGTTCATGAATAGTAAATTCATTTATAACGGTTAGTGAATGATCCATGCAATTACAAGTCTTCATGAAAATACATCTAATACAGAAAAATACAGAAAAACTATGATATAATCTCGCAAAAAAAATAACGATTCTGCAAATTTTAGTTGCTTTTATAAACAACTTATTTTTTTGTTTTTATTTTTATTTATGAATAATTGAACTTCTAGTTTTTCATAATATTTTTTCCATGTAATATCAAGTAGAATGGGAATTGTTTTCTTTTTCTGATACAATTACCTTAACAATAGCATAAATGTGAGGGAAAATAAAAAAACTATTCTGGGCAAAAAACTCTTACATTGAATAAACAGAAAAATTAGATGATGAGATCAACGAAAAAATAATATTTTTAAAATAATTATTTACTGATTCTACGATTACTAATATGAAAATATTCAGATTAATATTTTTAAATTTGCTTTATCATCTGTTTATTTAAGTATTTAGGTATCATATACAGGGTACTCCAAAAAAAATTGTGTTATTATTTTTAGAACTTAATAATAGAAGTTAATGCATAGCGATTTGTAAAATTCAAGAAAAATATAACTCTTCTAACTAAATGTACTTCTTTCATGCTACTGGAAAACGTTTCCGACGTCCTTTGACTAATTTAATTTCAGTTTCTGTATATTTAGAACATCTATCTATAATTTAGAGTGTTCTTTAAAAATAATACTTAAAAAGTATTTTTTTTATCATGCACTGCTGCAACATTTACGACCTGTATTTTAAATGAAGAAGTTTACATAAAAAAAAAAAAAAAAGTAATCGCTTATTAACTATCCGTTCCTCTTATTCAAAAGGCTGCAGAACATACTAACCTATACAATAAAAAGTGTAATATTGTCCTCAGAGATCTTCTCTCCATTTACCAATGCCTATAAAATGCATAAAGGACCACAATTGCTAATTACATTCTGTATAAAATTCTTGATTTAATTTCCACATCAAGTAATAAATTTTAATTACCAGGGAATCTAGGTAATTGTGGAAATGTAAGTGCAGATCAAATTGCTCGAGACACTGCCAAAGTAATAAGAATTAATTGTCAAGTCCCAAAATACAAACATTTTCCGTCTACTAAGCAAAACAACTGTTAATGAATAGCAGAATTTAAATGGATGGAAATCTCAAAGCAATGGGATTTAATACAATTTAATTTATCCATAAATATCTTTAAAACCATGGTTCGCAAATATTGGAATATGTTTGGAAAGAAATGAGTTGACGAATCTAATTTTTTTTAAATTTCTCTGTTGGCATTACATATCGTGTAGATCTTTTACAGCCTTAACAAGCCCGCTCTATCTCTGCCTGTCTTGGGCTATTTCATTCCATTTATCTGCACTCAGCTCTATTTTATCTTCGTTGATTCTATCTATCCATCTGCTTTTTGATATTCCACGTGGTCTTTTGCCTTCTATTGAGCTATTCCGTTATGTAGAGGCTTCCAAACGGATTGCTACGAGCTACATGCCTCGCCCATCTTAACGTGCCTTCCTATCATGGGATATTGATTGACCAGTTTCTGTAAGCAGTTCTTTATTGGTCTTTCTTTTCTATGTATTACTACTTTGATTCCAGATCGGTCCTGTTATGGTCCGGTTCAGTGTCTAATTAGGTTGAGGTCAAATTATGGAAATATAAAGCAATTCTTAAGTTTATTAAAAATAAAGGCGGCAATATTGAGCAATATTGATATTGATACAATCTACTTAAAAAGATCATTAAAAAAACAAAATCACGGCTTTAATAGTTAAAAGACATAAGGTTATTGCATTATAGTATTTTGTTTAAAAGTTTAATGACAAACAAAAAAATTTATTTTTTTAAATCCCTTACAAAATTTCTTTGTGGAAATATTTATTGGCTTTACTATAATAATTTAAATATTTTTAATTTCACTCATACTTTTAATTGTAGACCGAAAGTAACTAGTTATAATTTTTTTTTGTTTCTTCTCATAAAATTTTTGTATTTAAATAGAATTATAATTGGCCATAAATACGTAGGATGGCAAAGATAATGAAGGAGAGTCCATTAACGATGTCCTCGGCTGTCAGTTACTGGCTTCTTATCTCCCATCATTGTGAGCAACACTAATGAACTTGAAATAACCTCCGCCGCTACGGAGGGAAAATGAGTTCCTTATCTCTTGTCCTAACCAATGAAAATTAGGGAGATAAGAAGGAACGGGATAGGTTACAATTGTTTATTCCAGGACGGAAGAGTGAAAGTCCGAAAGTAGAAAACAAGACGACTTGACTGAGCCATGATATCGAATTAAATTTAGAAGGAGCTTATTTGAGAAGGAGTTCTCAAGGCGTTCATGTATTATTCATCCAGAAAGTGAATTAGGGCTGGACACTTAAAAAAATTAGATACAAGATCATATTACTACAAACTCTCGGATTGGATTGGTAATTTTTTTCTTTACATATATCACGAAGGGATCAAGAAATAGAACATGTAACTATGAATGAAATAAGATTACTATAGATAATAAAAGTGAATTATTTTAGCGTTTTGTTTAATTTAAGTTATTTTTTCCTAAGTTTAAGTTGGGTTGGAACAGTTTTTTTATTACTTTCACTTACCTATATATGACAAATATAATAAAGAAAAATATTTTTAAAATTTTTAGAAATGAACATATCCAATCAAATTACCTTCACCCTTCCTCGTAAACCAATGACTTCCTGTCCTTCAGTATCCTTTAACAACACCTCACTTATTCCTGTTGAACAAATCCGTTACCTAGGACTCCATCTGGACAAACGTCTAATTTGGAATCCTCATACCAGACTGAAACGACAAGAAACAGCTCGACGTTTCCGACTACTTCAAAACTTACTAGGCAAACGCTCTAACCTTCCAATTAATTGTAAAAGACTCATTTATATGACTATTATAAGGCCTATTTGGACTTACGGAGTTGAGCTATGGGGCTCCACCAAACCTTCAAATTCCTCTCGCATCCAATCCTTACAATCCAAAATCCTTCTTAAAATCCTCAATGCTCCTTACTTTGTTACAAATAAAATTATCCATAATGACCTTAATGTTCCTTATGTATCAGATTTGGCCCAATCCAGATATCTGTCCTTCCATAATAAATTTCATAACCATCCCAACCCTCTTGTTTCTAACCTTGCTTCCTATTCAATTCCTGATAACCCTCCGAGGCGTCTGAAAAGAAGTTGGCCACGTGATCTTCTAATATAGATATATTATTAGAGTGCTACCAATGGGTAGTTTCTCAACATGTGTTACATGTCATTATATCCATGTGCAAATTTACCAGATGTATTTTTTGTATACAGTTGTAAATATCATATAAATAAATAAATAAGAAATGAACATATTTGTCCATCACTTGTTTAATTTACAAGATTGGTTCAAATTATGGATAATCCAAACATATAGCATTTACTCTAAGAAAAAACACCTGCCCCCCACTTTATATTGACAACACCTTCGACAGAAAATTGACATGATGCCCCCGTGTAAAAATGAAACGTAAGACACTTAACAAACGGCTCAAAATACTTTACCCTCTTTTTTCCTAAATACTCAAAACTGAAACTGAAACAGAAACTGACTACATATACATACTTACTTAAACCCATATGGACATACACAATCATATTCTATCGCCTAAAAGACTCCAACTCCAATCCAAATTATTGTGACTCATAACAAAAGCACCACGGTAAGTGACTAAAAAAATTCTGATCTCCACCTCTCAATAGTTGAGCAACATATAACGACGCTTTATCAACGATTTTACACTAATTTAATCGAACATAATAACAGACTAATAAGAGATATCGCCACAGCTGACATACGCCAGAACATGAGGAGGAGACTAAAAAGGCGTTGGATGTGAGATCTCTTTCCTTTAACAACCTAAGTAATTGAAAGTAGTTAGGGAAGAGGTGCTGCTGTGTGCTTTCCTTCTCCATACCTGTTATCCCATTTTTTCCTGTATCTCTCCATCACATTTTCTGATTGTCAACAAAACTGACAGGCGCCAATTCATTTTTAAAGGCCAACAAAAAAATTGTTTTTGATCCGGTGTGTATGTGTTTGTTCCGGTGGGTGTTGAACAGTCCAGCTCATAAACGAAACGTCATAACAAACTGAAATTGTGTATTTAAGATTTTTTATACGTTACAGCAACTTTTTCGTCAATATTGGCTTACCGGAAGTGCATAATAAATTTTACAAATTTTGGCAATTTTCTCGAAATGGCTCAATGGTTTTAATGAAACTCAACAAGTCAATGTAATATTAAGTGGGTATATCCTCAGCGATGCAGCTTGACAGGGCTTAAACGGCGAATTTTAAAAATGTCTCCCTCTAAAGTACCTTTAGTTTTTTTTTTAATCGAGGTAATTGACAATTTTAAATGATAGCCTGCTATTAAAAATGGTTCAATATAAAATATGAAAGAATTTAATAATTAACTAGAGGTGAAATAAGGGATCGCAACCGAGAACCGAAGAAATCCGAGTCTAGAATCGAGCTTGGCCGAAAGATTAGAATAGGCTTCTATTTGTAATACGTGATTAATATAATACGGACCCCGATAATATAATGTCCAATATACATTGTGCGCTGGTATTATTTAATATTAAATTGTACAGGATACATCAATATAAATATTAAAATTTATATATATATATATTAATAGTACGGCTCGGTAGTTGCTGATAAAAAGTGATGGCCAAGTTTCTCGTCGTTGACAAACGTTATGTTAATTATTCGGAAACATTTTAAATCTCAGTTCCTAATATGAATGTTAGGTATGACACAACGAAAGAAAAAACAACTTTAACCGTATTATCTTTTTTTAAAAATAACATTCATTGCTTCAGTTCACTTTTCAGTACTGTTTTCATCATTTCTTCGCAGCCATCAATTAAATCTACAAATGCCAATCTTATCCCGTTTTTGTCTTGAAATTTGAGCGCCAGTGAAGTGGTTGAGGGAGAAACGCAGGGATCTCCTTAACATTGTTTTTCCCTCTACAAGTGGGGAGACAAGATTGGTTCGGAGTTTTTCTGGCTGATTGTAAATGGTGTATATAGGTATGCTTGTGCCTTAGATGTTTATGCTACTTTAAATACATTTTATTTTACTTTTGTTTTTATTTTTACTTTTTTATGTTTATATATATTTTTTTCTCTCCTTATAATATTTTATGTTGTTCTTATTTCTATCTATTCTTTTGTTATTACTTTATTTATTTATGTTTCTGTATATACGATGTGAATGTGCTCTCTGAACTATATTCTAAGGGTCCTTAACTGAGACAGATAGTCAAATTCCTCCCAAAAAAAGTTGAGGAATATTTGATGTAAAAATAAGTTATATATATTTTTTTTCTAATGCTATTGTAATGTAATTTTGGATTTACTCGCCAGGCAGCAAAATAGTGAGAAGAAACGGTCAGAAATACTGTATGATATCAGAGAATAACTGATACGGATGATAAATATTTTTTTGCTGTAGATAACATTTCAACCTGCTCAGTGTCACGTCCCATTTTATCACAGATCGCAACGGTTTTTATTTCCCTCTCATGGACATTGGCGGCACCGTTTCTTTTATCGGAGGAGTTAGAGTAAGTGTGTCTGCTCTAGATTAGGACTCATTCATGATCTCTTATTGCTTACATCTTAGGAAATACTCAAGAATATTCTTCAATGGAATCTTTCCGATCTGGCTCTTGATATTTGAGAGCACATTTCAGATAGAAAAAATTAATCTCGGTATTTCTAAGCATTGTTTTGATCTTATGAAATAACGACATATAATATGTAATGTAAGGTTTTAAGATTACTAACATCATTATCGATATCATTAACAATTTAGTAGTTGTGACCAAATATTATTTAATTAAATACTATAAATATTCAGGAAATTGTTGAAATGTGTTCGATTATGTAAGGCAACTTTTCAAACCAAAACATACGTCATTTTAAGAACATCCGAACTCAATGAATGTTGATAGTTCAGAACTACTACAATACTCAATTGTAGAATATTTAAGGCAGAAATATAAACACATCAACAGCACATAGTATACCATTATAATCTATATAATTAGATTATTGTTCGATGTAATTTAAATTATATTTTATTCTATTCGCTCCCCTTTAGTTTTTGTTATTTACTATTTTTAGGAACTATATTATTATTTTTTTAAATAAAATAAAAACATTTTTATTTTATGATATTTCTGTAACCTTCAGATTGATTGGTAGCCACTATAAAAACCTAAAAATTCAACACTCTATAGTCAACTGATACAGAATCAAATGAGGTACTTCATTTATATTTCGCTTTTCTCTTTTATTATGTCTTATTTATTACACTCCTCTTTGCTTTTTAATATTTATCTTTCTGATTTTATTTCTTTCTTTTCATTAGACGTGAAATTAACGGCATCCGAATTGTTTTCTTAAGCTTAAACTTGGGTTCACTATATTCATTTTTTTTTTATTCGTATGTTTCTCTTACAAGGTCACTCCGAAACGGCGATATAAATGAAATATTAAATTTAATTATTGTTACTTTGATTAAATATATGTATTCAAATTTGTAGGTTAGGACTTCACCTTAATAAAACTACATATTTGATCACTATAGTCCTACTTTATTTGTTTTTTTTTAAATCAATGTTTCAGCCCTTAGGCCATTATCAAGAGGAGAAACATTTAACAAATTAATTATTTTCATTTAGTACTCTATTTTACATAGTTATTTTAATACATAAAAATCATTATGGACTGAATTGCCCTTGTCAACTCCATTTAACTAGTCAAAAACTAAAACCTTCCTCTATAAGGTTGTTTATTTCATTACGTTGTCACAATCCCAAAATTAATATTTACATTATTGAAACCATCTTTATGCATTGCTACACTATTTAATAAATATTTCATTAAAGTTAAATACATTCACAGCCCTATTATTTATTCATCCTTTTTTTTATTATAAAAATACATAATTTTGATTTTTTATATTTAATTTTATAACTCAATACAACCATTTTTATATTTAAAATTTAACATAATATATAACATAAATATAACATGATATACTTGAACAGATTAACAACTCATTTTTTTTCCATTTTCATCCATTTATAAATTAATTTTGGTAATTATTTCCGCAATAATGGCCTAAGGCTGAAACGATAAAATAAATAAAGTTGGAATGCAGAGATCAAACAAATGGTTTTATTATTATTGTTATGTTTTTTATTTGTGACTATATTTGCGTTGTCATGAAGTAAAAAATAAATAAATCATATAATTTTATTGGTATAACAGATGAAGCCCTTTTTAAAATTCATTTTGCTTAGCAATCAATAAATTATTCATTACACTGTAGCATTCCTATTCTTTTCCTTTGGATTATGTATTCCTACAGGCAGGACTTACCGTATTAATATTTAATGAGCCAAATGTTTTGATCTAGGTGTGTCTCAAAGGGGTCCAGCCTGGATATCTAGGACAGTTCATTGTTTATAATTAAGATATCTCTGATCCGGTGGAATGCTCCCAACAAAAAGGCAACGGCGTCAAAGAGGATAAAGAAATGAGTTCTTAAAAGATTTTATAATGTCCGCTCGAAGGACATGTTTTAATTAATGGTTTAAGAGAAATAAAAGGCTCCCCGTAAGCCGTCCTTGTGACCGACATTATGGGAGGGCTTGCGGCGGAGGTTACCTGCTCTGTCAGGCAGCTTTTCAAATATTACCTGGGTCTGTTTAACCTAGTTGTCAAGTATTGTTCTTCTGTTTATTTCAACAAATTGTTTATGCTTCGATGCTTACATGTAGTTAAGATTACCAAAGGGATTGTGTTGAGTTTTATTTATTTTTCCTTTATCTTCCTAGTACCATTGTTAACTTTGCCATAAAACTCAATCTGCCATAGGTGATGATCCTGAACTGCATGTCATAATCAAAAGTTGGGATAAAAAATGGTGGATATATTTTGTTGATATAGATTATGGAAGAAACCAGATTGATTTTGTCAAAACTTTATGTTTATCAAGTGGATATCGCAGACGATATTTGTTCCCATTCTCGATCCAATTTATTATCATTTTTTTTTAAGACAAACCTACTCGCTATCTCTGGCATGGGGGGAAGAGGGAGTGTGGGAGTTTTTTTTGATAAATAACCAAAAACTGATCTAACCAAAGTGGAAAGGTCAAGATTTATTCCTCGGTTCCGCCACGAACTTAATTTCAACCCGACTCAAGAATGTTTTAAGAATGTTAAAACAGGCCATTAATCTAATACGCTCGGTAATTTTTTTTAAAAAGTTTCAATATATATATATATACATATATATATATATATATATATATATATATATATATATATATATATATATATATATATATATATATACATATATATTATTATATATAGAATAAAAATAAAGAATAAATAAAGCGAAATTGACAAAATGATTAAATAAAAGTTTTGTAAAAATTAAAGTAAATCCTTTACTTGAAAATTTTCAAGGGGAAAAACTTCTAGTTCCAATATAAGTTTTTCCCCTTGAAAATTTTCAAGTGAAGGATTTACAGAACTTTTATTTTTACAAAACTTTTATTTAATCATTTTGTTAATTTCGCTTTATTTATTTTTATTTTTATTCCAAGCAACTGAAACGACACATTAGAATCGAGGGTAATTCGTTTAAGAAAAAATCCAATTTAATCCCAATTACTGCTTATTTTTCATTTCGTAGAACTTTTTTCTTAAGAATAAAAGTTAAACCTTTACCACAGACCTGAAACTTTATTACAAAAAAGTATCTCAGAAATTTTATTTTAAGAACGTTTTTCGTAAAAATTTTCACGGAAACTGTTAAAATGGAATTGTAAAAAAAGTCCTGTGAATGTTTCAACTCCTGATTCGACCAAAAGGTGTTTTCAAATTACAATTAACTGTATATTTGATTTTTTTTTAATTGATATAATTAATTTGTTTCATTTATGTCTGAGAAAAGTCTTCTGTTTCTTATATTTTTTTTCTGAATTTTCTGTGGAATATGCTTATTTTTCGCACCTGAAAAGATTAATCGTTGCATTTAATGTTCAATTAACGAAGACATGAGATACCGACAAATAATTACTTTGAAAGATGGTATATAAATATATTTCAATGGCAAACTGGCTCCCATAGAGTTCAATTACTTTTTTTTATTAGTTTTATAAATAATCAAAAACTATACTTCTTCTGAAATATTTTAATTGTTACCATACAAAACTCTCTTGAAAAATATAAACCAAAAGTAATATTAAAAAAATAGAAAAAATAATTTATATTATTCAAGGTGTCTTTGAGGCCTCAGAACATTTTTCTTCCGCTTACCATTGCCGCTTACGTATAATTTTTAAAACGTAATTTCTTCCAACTAGATTAATCGATTCACCGACGTCAGAAATTTGAAACCTCCTGCTTTGACTCTGATTTTTACAAAAATTGTAGTAGGAATTCAAGTATCGAAATTGCAATTTGTCAATGTTCTATGAAATTGCCTTTCGTTTAATACCTCATTCATCAAGATTCATCGCTCCTCAAAACTGTAAAAGGTTATCTATCCTACTATATATAGTGTAGATAATAAGATATTATCTATTTTATAATAAATAATTCTGCTGAAGTTTAGCTGAATAACTATTTTTAATTTTACAATCATATGAGATGTATGATAATTATGTTTTCATAAACATAGATTTTTTATCCATTTTGTATTGTATTTGCTTTTTTAATAAAAGATAAATTATTCTCTGAATATTTTAAACATCGAGTAAAAAATGCATCGAGTAGGATAACCGTTGGAGCACCATTTTCTTGACATCAAAGTCGAGAAAGTAGATCACGTCGTTACTGCATATCATCTGGTAGTAGTGGCATATTTTGTGGTCGGAGTTCAGAATCTAATATCTGACGCACTTACAGAGATTCACCGCAGCTCCAGATCCAGACTACCTTCACATCAACTTCAGTACCCCGGCGCGGCTAGAACCCGCACTGACCTACTGGAACAAATAGCTCGTCGCATTAGAACATTATGCGGTAGATTGTTTTTTTTTCTCTTTTTACCGTCTAATGAATTATTGAATTATTTTGTGGGTGTGGATGATCGGTCGATAATAAGTTCCACTTGGAAGGCCCGTGACAATGGGAATTTCGAGTCATTAGGCGGCCTTTGTTTTAGAACCACATTGTCTACTGGCATGGGCATTAAATTGTTAAATATGCTTACTATCAGTATTAGGACGAACCTATCATTAAAATGTTAAATTATAAAAATAAGAATCCAGTGAATCCATTTTTTAATAAATGACTGCAACAAAACAACTAGTTTTTACAAAATAACTGTTTACAACTATAAACAATGGACTGTTTTATTTGATATTTTGGTTCCTACATACTATACTTATTTATATACTCCGGAGGTGAACCACATCATATCCACTTTTCATTTAATAATTTTGTAACGAATAAACAAATTTTAATAGCTCAAAGTTATGGAAAATTAGATCCCTTGAACAAATGGACAAAAATGGACATGGTGCTGTTTAACTCTGGCTTAAGAATATTTTTAAAGACATTAATGTATTAATTTTTTTTTTAAATTTAATTATAAAACGCATGTTGGTCGAATTCGTTTGGGTACCAGCCCATTGCGCCATTGCTGGAAATGAATAAACTGACCAAGCAGGCCATTTAGCAAGAAGTGAAGAAGAAACTGCAGTGATAAGATCAAAGGAAGTTAACTTAGAAGAATGGGTATACTACGCAAAAAAAAAAAAAAAAGACTACTAACAAAATGTGAGAAAGAATATAAAAGGAAAGAATGCAAAATGACATAAATTTGCCTAACTCTGGCAAATGGCTCACAAGCTACAGAAGTTCAAGGATAGAAGAAGTTCTGCTTCACCGACTAAGTATAAGACACTGCCAGTTTACTCATGGCTGGCTACCTTCTGTGAGAACTCGAAGCGCCCACGTGTGAAAAATGTAATAAGGTTCTTCAAACAGTGAAACATTTACTGCAAGAATGTCCTCAATTTGAAAATAACTGAAGAAAAACAGGCTTAGCCAAAACATCAAGGGGAATCCTTCAAGATACTGAAGAAAGAATCGTTACTTTCTATAAATTTTTAAAGTTAACTGAGTATTATAAAGGAATATAAACTGTAGTAAAACGCCAATGACCCTTGAGGGTAAAGGCGTGAAAGAAAGAGAGTAAAAAAATTAACCAATTAATAAAAAATTAATATTTTATTTAATTTTGCTATGAAAAATCTTTAAATATTATCTTGATATCGACTCTATAGTTTCTAATGCAGTAGACTCTCGTTTAACTGATGTAAGAAACCAAATTTTGGGCAAGTGAGGGTATGATAGTAAATAAAAAAATCCGTCGAAAACTCAGATTCAAAAATTTTCTCGATCGCAATACTTACACTTACTATATATTACATATATACGTAAGTGAAAGTAAAAAAATATGAAATTGATCATATTAATTTTGGTGATGGACAAATAAATTGCATTAGATAGGTATTACTACCGTCTAGATTTTACCAGTTATATTGCAATATTAAACTTTATATATTGCGCTAAATATCTAATACTATGATGTATGCGAACACACTTGGTTCAGTTACAGAAGAATTAAATAAAAAGTTCTGGATTTAACAATACTATTCACGTGAAAATAATAAACTGTGTTTATGTTATGCATGAATCGATGCCGTCACATCAAAATGAAAAGAAAAGCCTTAAAGAAACCCCTGAAATATTCTCTTCTTTCCAAATCAAAACGGAAAATCAAACCAGAAACTAAATGCCTACACATTCCTATTTAAACCTCCATGGACATAACCATCGCAGATATATGGTCTATCGAATAAATACGCACTTAAAAAAACTAAATTCATTTCAAGCCAATTTCTTAAGACTAATAGCAGAACTGGTACGTAAATAACAAAACTCTACATGTCGACTTATTACCAACTGTGGATCAACACCCGTACTCTTCATTTCATTTTGCATAATAAACTTCATGGACATAACGACGGATTGATTAATGGGATACCTGCGCTGACATGCCTTTAATCAAAAGGAAACTGAAAAGAAGTTGGAGTAGTGACCTCAAATTGCGAATAAAGAATGTTTATCAATACCGGAAAAAAGTTACTTCTGTTACATGTTACTAATATCTTCCCGTATGACTGAAATACCATAATCCTATTGTTTCAGCTCATTTGCTTATTGTCACTTTCTTTTGTATAAAATGTGAATACAAAATATTAAAAAAAATGTATACGCATTTTAGATTACAGTGAGAATAAAGAGAGGATATGACTCGTTCTTTTACCAAATCTTAAAAGATGATGATTTTTCTTTAATCTTTTCGTTCGTATAATTATACCCTAGTGTCGCTGCAATGGAGTCCTTCACTAGGTGTAATTGATGAATGGTTTAATGATGTTTTCGGAATCCAAATTGATGTTGTGGTATTATGTTTTCGTTTGTCAGTATGTCAAGAAGTCTCTTGTAGAGAAGTTTCTCAAATATTTTAGTGCATATAGGGAGAAGTCTAATGGGTCTATATGATGAAGAAAATTCGGTGTTGGTTTGTAAATCATTGCCATGTATGAATATTTGGTCGTTCTGAGTATAGGAACACTGTACCTAACATAATACATTAATGTTAGGTACACTAGAATTTTCCTCGACATTATCTGGAGCACTTGAGCATTTATGAGGTCATTGCCAAGGGTTTTCTTTTTAGTTAATTGTCTAATTCCCTCTGCGACTTGAGTAGCTGTAAAGCAAGATGAAGGTAAAGGAATGTCTATAGTGTAAATTGTTTTAAACTTTAATATTTGTTTATTTCATCTTAATCTTTATGATTTAAATTCCATTTTGTGAGTACTCATTTACATCTTAAGTAATCATTTTTTTAAAAATAATACTTATTTCACAAGTTTAGTATCAGTCCATATTTCTCTGGCTCCGTACTTAGGGAATAAAGATAGGAAAAGCTATTTTGTTACAAAATATAAACCCTCATCTGCGAGATGATAAGTAACTAACAGTATCAGCTGTCACAACACAGCATTTGAATAAAATGCATTTGTATAATGGATTTCTTCATCTCCATTGTATGGTTGTTTCAATGATTGATGATATCTCAAAGAAATTCTTTATTGACTATATCACCATCTTTATCATATTCCTATGAATTTCTCTTCGATTCCTATTCAAAACCTCCGGATTTCTCCTATGGAGACTTTATTTGAATAATATTTTTAGTTCATCCTTAAATTAAGTCGCTCCAAGAAATGGGTACTCGAAAAATTAACTACAAAAACGAAGAAAAAACAAACATGGTTTCGGATTCGAAATAAAAAAAGTGATATATATTTAAATCTCCCATGTAAAATTCTATAGATTGGTCCATAATTCCAAAATAAATTCTTTTCTACATATCAAAAAATATTCAACAATAAAACTATAAAATATTTACATGAGCTTTTACGAAACGTTTCAAGTTATAAGTTTTTCTTCTCCAATACTTCATCATATTATGTTTTACCTATTGTGTTCCTATGCACCTCTTTCTACAGTGACGGGTACTTGAGTCAGTTGAAAAGAAATTTCAACCCATTCAGGTTGAAACGCTTGAGAATGGTAAGGCAAACAATGACAGGAATAAATAAGATAAGGAATCATATAGATGAGAAATAGAATTAATATACAGAAGACAATAAATAAGTTTAATAATAATAATATAAGTGTATAAGAAGTATAAAAAGTAAGAAAAAATATATAATAATATAATTTAATATGACTTGCTAATTATCTATTACTGTCACGAACTGTGTCATTAATTAAAAGAAAAAAAGTCATTATGAAGTTGAAAAATGTCTTTAATCCTGCATATTGTCCATCAAGGTTGCTATTTCGTAGATATTATTATTAGCATATTTGCATTGACACGATCTCTTTACAATGAAGAACAATCACCATGATATTCATCTCGTTTAGAAAGCGAGATTAATGTACTTATAATGATAAAATTAATTTTCTAACACAATGAAACACGATCTTCACCGTACATCAACACCTTAGCTGATTGCTAATTACGTAACCTTCATACCTCATTATTACTAACTCACTACATCAATTGACTAATTGCTGTGGATGTAATACGCGGCAATGACAATTAAAATTATGTTAAAATTGAAATTTAAAAGATATGGTGTAAGTATAAGGATCATAATATCATATGACTCTAGAAAACTGTAAACACAAATATTTTTTTATCAAAAAAATCATTCGATTTTTCAAGGAAACACGTAAAAATTCCTTTTACGAAGTTGAAGAAAGTCGGTGACAAAGTGAACATTAGTACCTCTCCCTTACCCCGGTTTGCAAACAATGTTGTGGTAAGGGATGGTCTAATAAAAAATAAATAAGAAAGTTCTGCAAACCCGTTCTTTACAGATCTAAAATAATTCATTGTGCTGCATGAAACGATTTCTAAACGAACTGTAATCAGGGCTAAAATTGATCACTATTGTTAATTATGTTAACACCTTGGAGCTTTGTTTCCCGCACTTTAGACGTCTACAATTCCAAGATGAATTATGTGTTGAAATAAGGAATTTCAATCAAATGGATCTATCCTTATGATAAAGGTGACAAATTCGGGAGGGTAATGTTTTAATACCTACTAACTACAGTTCTTCAACATATAAAGATACATAAAACAACTTTTAGATAACGGATAAATGCTTAATTTAATGTACCTATTCGATGACCATTTCTTCCACCATAATTAGGAACCATATTAAATTGTATAGCAGCTCTTAGCACCAACTATATATTTCGAAATCCATTGGCAAAACTTTCTTAATTCGTGGCCTACGTGTACATAATTTACTCCTCTGTCGTATTGTTTTATGAACATGAACTTTATGTGACATTTACCGTGGGTTGTAGCGCACGCCTTTCCTGCTAAAAGTTGTGTTTCTCCCTAATTGAGTCATTTCCTCCTTTCACAATGCTACAAGATCACGGTGCCATTATCTATTAACCATAATGTGATGTTATCAGCGGCGGCTAGGGGCTATTTCCTTCCCACCATAAATGTGAAACCGTGGGAACACACGCCCCGCAAATTGACACCTGGATGACCGTGGCTCCGTGCCTCCTCCAGCTCTTGGTGCAAGTCTGACAGTAGTCGTGGAAATGTCGACTATTCTTCGGACTTGATATAACTTATTGTATATCTCATTACTATTTAGTTGGAAACAAGTATCGAAAATAATTGCATAAGAAGTGTATGAATATATTAAAAAAAAATAATAATAATGTCAGTATTTTCTTGTTTCCTTTCAGATTTATGAAATAAAATTAGCATTCCAGAGGTTTCACCATTGTTATATTTAGATTAAACATGCTAAATGAGTTTGAACACTTTTGAAGATTTAATAATATCTATGGCAACTGCTTCGATCGTTATATGTCGTAGAGCGATGCTGTAAAGTCTAATACTTTCATTAGTAATAAGTCTATTTAACACATAAATATTTTTTTAAACCTGGCTGATTGTCCCGGTGTGTAAAAAGCATCATTCTCTTTACATATTACTATTAAAAAAAATTATCGAATAGATGTATACTAGGTACACCCCAGAAGTAAAGTACACCATATCCATTAATATATTTGTTCATGAGAGCCAATTTTCCGAAACTTTGAGCTGTTAAAATTTGTTTCTTATTTAATAAATTATTTAATAAAAAATTGGACATGGTGTTCCATACCTTCGGGACATAAAATTATTATTAAAATTAATGAAACATTTGTTGATTTGATTATTAGTAAATTTTCTGAAGACCATGAAGAAGGTAGAGCCATTCTTACTGGTCTCCTGAAAGTTTCAAAATAATAAAATCCTTATTTGTTTCACTAATTTCAGTAATTATTCATCTGTATAATAAATGATTTTTTTTTTTTGCATTGTACAATAAATTATAAAGATAAAATTTATGATTAATTGTATTCACTAATTATAGAAACTGTCAATCAGATTTAAATTATATTGCTCTGGCTGCCTATATATTAACTGCTAATGGGGAATTTTACTTGACTAATTAATTAACTAACGCATACACAATACTCAAAATATATCGTTCCTTTCAAATTGTAAAAAAGGAGTATATGTACAGAGTACCTCAGAACTTAATGCCCTCACTCTTGGGGATGTTTCTAGACCGAATTTCCAATAAAAAAGTTCATTTGATGCATTAGTCGATTCCAAACAGAAAATGCGACCAATTTTGTGTTGTCACGTTTTTTATTTTATAAGAAAGAATAGCCCAAAAACTTTTCAAGATAATAACATTTTATGTTCACCATCGTAAAAAAAAACAATTTTTTTTTGAGGGGGTGGGAGAAATTGTGATTAAATTCATAAAAGTCAATGATAAAAGGGACTTTCAGGAGGTCTAAAACGGTCGCTGTACTGCTAAAGTCAGATTTTCCACAAACGAGCAGCAAACTTGTATCCAGCAGACCTTCTAAAAGTCCTTCCATCAGTGACCTTAGTAAATTTAATCACTATTTTTTCAGAACATTTTTTTACTTTACGACGATGTACTTAGAATTTTATTACCACGAAAATTGTTTATGCAATTTTTTCTCATAACATAAAAAAAATGACCACTCAAAATTTGTCTGAACTCCTTTTTCGTTCAAAATTGGCTTCAAATGAACGTTTTTTGTTGTAAATTTTGTCTAGAATCGCCCCCAAGAGGCTGGCCATTAGGAACTGAGACACCCTGTATATGTGTGTGTATGTATATATATATATATATATATATATATATATATATATATATATATATATATATATATATTTATTACATATATATAAATTTAGCTGTTTGTGTCCGTTGTAAAGAGCCTAATTATACATTATTTTATTATGCTTTAGGCAGTTGATTTATACGATGTCCTGTTATCTTGCACATACTTTTAGGTCTTTGTAACACTGTAGTCTTTAATCAACATAACTTACAAACATGTTTTTTTTTTTTTTTTTTTTTTTATTATTAGTAGAAAATTAATACATTCTGCCTCATTGGAGGGCATTAATATTAGGGCTTCATTAAACATTCACAAAATATATACATGCAAATGATAACTAAAATAGAGATAATAGAAAAAGAGATGTAGAAAGTGAAATAAGAAAATTAACATACTTATGTAAAAAAAAAAAAATATATATATATAATATAACTTACAAAATAATAAGATAATTTATTTGTAAACACTGCTCCTTTGAAAACAGGTTTAAAATATTGGCTATTTTTACTCCATTTGCTTTCATAAAATGTATATTAATATGGTAATGTTAAACGGCAGCCGCTGACCACATTTTGTAACTAAGTAGCGAACATGAAGCAGTTTAACCTGAAAGGAATACCCGGCGACGAAGGGAAGAAGTTAATGCGATTACACCTCCCTCTTTATCCGGCATCAGGTGTCAGTTAATGCTAAGAGGATAAATATCTTTTGGAACGCTCACTTTACACATAAGGGGTTTTATTTTATTTATTTTTTTTAATCTCTCTGAAGCCATTGTAATTGATGGTAACTTGCAGGCAGTAGAATTTTCTTGTGGGTTCTCATAACACTCTTAAGTTACTTATTGTTTAAATATTGACAATGAAAACCTTAATTATAACTTGTAGGTTATTATTTATATTTTTGGTAGGTAACTATTAAACCTACAGAGCGACCGATGTTGCTTTCTATGTCCTTCGGAGCAACAATTATATTGAATATTTTTATAGTTGACCGTTGCATTACAAAGGAAAGAGATGGTCCAGGATGGCGGTCATAAACAATGTCAAAACTATTTTATTAAAAGCCAACGTTTCGACCCGACTTTGCAGGTCTTCTTCAGCGCTAGAACGGACAAGATACAAAATGATATAGAGAATTGTGGAAGTTTCATAATATTAAGGCAAAAATTATAAACAATGTGAATAAGCTTATTAAAACTATAAAAAGTAAGTACATTAAAATATAAACAGAGTAAGCTAAGTAACAAGATCCTAACCTGAAATATAATTTGGATCTTGTTACTTAGCTTGCTCTGTTTATATTTTAATGTACTTACTGTTTATAATTTTAATAAGCTTATTCGCATTGTTTATAATTTTTTGACTGAATATTATGTCAGTTCTAGTCCTGAAGAAGACCTACAAAGTCATGTCGAAACATTAGCTTTTAATAAAATTGTTTTACCAATATGTCGCCTATTTATGACCGCCACCGCGGACCATCTCCTTCCTTTTCAAAAATTATACTGATTTTATTTTTATTTTAACTTTTTATCCGTATAATTTACTAATAATCAGGCAATTCGATGAAAATAAGAATGTTTGGGCAGATCAGGCAAGAAGAATCATCACTTCATTTCTTATTCAGTTTCTATCCTTTCGCCTGCATTTATTGTGAGGATTCGGAATAAAAACAAAAACATAATGTGATTTTCAACTTGTTATGAATTTATCTTCGCGTTACCAACTAATCCTGTTCGATCTATAGCTACATCTATAATTAAAAAAAAACCTTTATGGAGGAATTTCAATAAAGGATCATATTCTAGAATCTAAAATACGAAAAAGAAAATAACAAAAAGAAAAAAATACAAAACTAATGAAAAATATTGCAGGCGATTCATATAAGCATACATAACTGAAAGCAAATACACACTTCGTTGGCCAAAATATTCCATTCGTGGTGAGAATACATGAAGCCATAAAAGAAATTCTAAAATTAATGTGGTTGTGAGCTTAAAGCACATCGAACGGGCTATTAATTCTTTAAATGACCTCTTAAATCTTGTGTTCGGAATGGTGATTAGGATGGAATTTATGTATTTATTTCCTCTAATATTTGGAGTTGTTTTTAAATTATACTCGTAAAACAATATTATAAAAAATCCATTTCCGTCATGGTTTATAATCATTCCCAATCACTTGTACTTAAAAATTAGTAAAAAAGATATTAAAACTAGTCTAGCATAAAATAAATATTAAAAAGCATATTGGAATATATTTTATATATATAAGGAATGGTCTATAGTTTTCGCAGGTGTGAGTATCCATTCTTATGGATGGAGCTTATAATCGTTGTCCATTCCTCTATCAAGAAGTTTAAATTTGAACTTCGGTTATATTGCTTCCCTATTTCGGAACTCCATCCACTTCTTGTATGTAATATCAAGAACTCGTTTAGTACTCTGGAATCCAGGAAGTTATAGGCTGGGAGAGATTTCAAGCTCACCACCGATTCGAAATGTACATTTCTGAATTAAATCGATTGTGTATTTGAATTATACTGTTATGGTGCTAATTGTTTTTAAATGTCATCCATTGAGCCCATTAATAGTGTACATTTTTGTATTCTGGAGTTTCTTATTAGTCACTTATCTTTAATGAATTGTATATATACTAATTTCTTTTGAATTATTATAAATGTGACTCGATAAAATATTGTATGTGGAAGTAACTAGTACACCCCAATGAGAATTCAAATTACATAGCTAAGATTATTGTCAATATATTCGAATCACATTTGGCATTCACGAAACTTATTTATTCCTATACAAGATGTCTTAGTCCTTAATAGCCAAACTATGGGGGCTCTAGTCAAAATTTCCAACAAATAATTTGGTTTCATGCATGGATCGATTCAGAACGGAAAAGGAATTAAGACCACTTTTGTTTCTTCCTTAAAGTGGTCACACGTTTTATTAATTAAGAAGAAATTACTCAAAAACTATTCAATATAATTAAATTCTAAGTAGACAAAATTTTCTTTAAGAAAACAGTAATTGGATTTACCGAAGTCAATGATAAAAGATAGTTCCAGGAGGTCTATTTTATATTGTGTACAGTTTATAACACTGCACTGTTGTCTATGAATTTGGAATACAGAGATATGCTGCTAGTGGATGGATACTGTAACTACAGCAGTATAGCCTTAGTTAATCCAATTACTGTTTTCTTAAATTAAATTGTGTCTACTTTACGAAGATATACTTAAAATTTAATTATCTTCAACAGTTTTTGAGCAATTTCTTCTTATTCAATGATAACCTGACCATCTTAAGGAATATAAAAATTGGTCTAAACTCCTTTTTCGTTCGAAATTGGCCTATATATCAAATGAACTTTTTTTCTTTTTAGAAATTTTGTCTAGAATTCCTCCCCAGAGTTTTCCCATTAATAACTGATGAGACACCCTATATAATATAATATTATCAAGAACGACTTTTTTTTCCCCCCGATTGGAAAAGTTTCATAATTTATCATGGTTGTTAAAATAACAATTTAGTTATTAAGAGATTAACAGTTCCCACTGGAAATATTTCTTTAGGTTAATAGTTAGGCAATCAGACATAGTTGTCGCTTATAGTGTAGTTAATTTGCAATAAAGAAAATAAAAAGGTAAAATAAAAGCAACTTTACATTATTTTTAACAAATATGCATAAATATTATTAAAAAAAGAACGAAATAACGAATGGCTTAATAATAAAATGCTGAGCTGGGTGGTAGGGACTTCCGCCACCCACAGCGCACTGATATGTAAATGGCTTGGGTGACCATTTCATTAGCTATCATTATAGCAATTGTAGTCTTCATGGAGATATCTGACAGTTATTTGAGGCCGGTTATTCCGATGCTGTAATTTGTAGAGATCTTCTTCATCTTAGTAATTATCGTGGAGTAATTTGTTTGAAACGCTCCTCACCTACTTAGCTCTTTGCCGAAAGATACACTGCGCAGTTATTTATTACAATAGGGTAATATTACTTTTTATTTGACTATTTACAGTCCTTACCTTAATACAGTATTTATTTTACGAAAATTCGCAAACATTTATTGAATAAACCATTCATCGCTTTGTCTTTCCTAATTCATGAATGAAGAAAAGATTAAAGGACTTGATGTAAAATGAGATCTCATTACCAGTCCCTCATGATAATGGTGTTTCCCTGTAACTGTAATGGCGTTTACAAGTGCTCAAGATTATTTGAGATAAGACTTGAATTAAGTGGACCTAATTCTGGTGCATTCCGCCTCCCAAAAAAATTATAGGGCCCGAAATGCCAAATCATGTTGTGGATCAAAACAAGATAGGGCTCTAAAAGTATCACTACCCAAGTGAATAATTAATAAGTGAAATCTATAATGGTGAACGAGGCTACGAATCATCGGGCCAGTGCTGAATTTTACTGCTGCCTAGATAACGCAACAAGAATATCCACTTTTTATTAAGTGGCCTTCCTTCATTTCTTAGCGAAAGCTAGGATCACTCACATTTACGGTAAATCAGACTTTTTTCTACACACCTTTCAGATCTTTTCCCGCGTTAACAACACTACTCTATCTTGTCTGTTTTCGTCGATCATTTTTTAATTTAATGTCTTTAACTCTGTGTTTTGTTTTTAATTTCATCTATTCCTGTGGTATTAGACATCCTATATGGTATTTTGCCAGCTGCTGTTTCATTCTCGGTCGCGTATAGAAATTAAGATGCACCTTTTCGGATTGCATCGCACCAGCTTTCCTCATTTAACTTTCTTACCTTCTTATCTTATATATATATATATATATATGTGTGTGTGTCACGTATATCAACGGCTAATAAATTTCTCTAGGTAACATTACATTTTCCTTCACCTTTCATTTTTATACGCTTCCATTCTAGGTCAGAATTGTAATTATGAACAACAAATATCTTAGAAAATTTTTGTTCACTTTTTGAGGACCAAGTCCCAACCTAACTTAAAGTTTCTTAATTTTTGTGTTGATTGCAATATTCGTACCGGGAGGTTTTGTTTTTCGGGTTACTGTTTATCATTATTGTTATCTTAATTTATTCGTATACCGATTTGCATTACTTTTCTTATCACCCACAGCAAGTATTTCTAATCCGTTTTTAATTTCCTACCCATTTTCGTGTTTTAATCAATTTTCATATTTTTATTAATTTTTCAATGGCTAGGCTGAATAGCTATGTCTATACAGATAGGTCCCTTGCAATGTTCCTGAACCAACTTAAGGTAAATATACTTCTATCACTACCCTATTTTTACTGTCACTTATACATTTTCTCTTTGATCGTAACAGTAATTTGGCTAGTACATCTTGATCTGATCCTCATCTTTGTTGAGAAACTAAATAACGATGATGTTATTCACCTTTCTCCTCTTTCTCTTCTTGATGATTTTCTATGTTGATATCTTTAGTTCTTTTCGTTTTTGCTTCTTCTTTTTTCATTAGTTTATTACGTGAATTTATGTTCTCCACTCCTTCTCATCGTGAAAGGACACACTTATACTTTATAATACATATCATATAAATATATTTTAATATAAAATAATGCAATATGACAAGATTATTAATGGGCTGTCATATAAATAAATTGTCTCCAATACTTTTGAAATTTGCCAATAAATAAAAAAGTGACACATTAGCTAAGTGTTAACAGATCTGAAATCAAATTATAAAAAAATAAAATAAGTACACAACTATTTAATAAAAGTTGAGATGTTCGTTTTATCAAATAATTAATTTTTTTAAAAATCTCCTAGATCATGGAGGAAAATAAGTCTGATTTACCACACGTAAAAGTCGACAGTTGGGAGATAGACTAATTTATAAATCATGTAATATTTTAAAATAAATGGTTCAAACATTTTTTCTTTCTTTCGGAGTCGTTCTTGGTTCGTGATTGCTGTCTAAAAAGCATTTCTTTTAGTAGGGAATGCAAATTGATAAACACAAAAATTTGATATTTTTCTTAAAATATATCCTCCATTAAGTTATCTTCTTTAAAGTACTTTTAATATTTTAAAATTTTTAAGTTGTTCCTGTTTTTTTCTGTTACTAAGTATTTAAAAAACAAGCAAATGGGTTTTCATCGATACGAACTAGAAATTTAAAATTTAAAAATATTTTATTTATGGTTGTCATATTTTGCATTAGTTATAGTTCATACGTTATGTAAACTTTTGTTCTTGTAAATCTACATAAATTTATCATAAAGTGAAGCAAACAGTTTGACATTTTTAGACCCAAAACAATAAATCATGTAATATGCTCGACCGAAAAATATACAGAATTTCCAAAATACTGTGAGTTTGTTCCATTTTGTTTTACAAATTATTGAAATATGAGAGAAAGAACACAGGGACTGAATACTATCCATTGATAAACGCTTAAATCTATTAACAACTCTACTGTTATTTTTTTTTTCAATTTATTAAATAAAGTTTGTAAAATTTACGATCATACTCGTAAGTGCGGAAATGACACTAACATCCCTGAAAAAGTTAGACGATGTGTGGTCTCATTCATCTATTTCAAATTTTCGGTTAATACGATTCAGATCAATGAACTCTTTTAGTTCATGCGGATAGTTCATGGTACCGATTTGTTAGTGTAAACAGCCCCATTCAAATGTATCGAATCAATAATTCATAGATTTATTCATAAGGAATGTTTAAGATACTAATGTAATCCTATGGCCATGCCGATATCACGAGGTGTGAACGGTATAATGATCTGTTTCATCTTTCATATAACCTTATATTAGTTTTCATTAGTTCTGATTTGAGTAAAAAACTCAATTATTCCTATATATTATTTTTTTAGTACAACAGCGTGTTATCAGCGTGGCGTTAAATACCCCTGATTAATTTGCTTAAGTCCATTGTAAGATATTAAATTTATTGAGTGGATCCAGGAAGCATATGTTACACCACGACTCCTGTACAAGTTCCACTAATATTCTGTCTTGAGTAAATTTATTTTTACATATTATTTAAACTACAAACAGGAACATTCATTATGTATACCAACTTCTTCTATGAATAGATGACTGACGCTGATACAAAGTGCCATGTTTTTCTGCGCATTATCTTATATAGTGACTCCAAAAACCAACTTGATTCCTTTTTTATTTTCTGTGGGATCAAACATGGGACGAACTATAGCCTTGTGTTCATAGACCCATAGTCGTTATGTTATCTTATCCCGTGCCCATAGATGGGGAGTTGTTCCAGTCTGAAAGTTTTTTAGCGTTGAAAGAAAAAAAAAATGTGTATACCCAGAAAATGTTCTTGTAGCTTTTAAAACAGCCCGTCCTTTAACATGCTTTAACCTTATGTTGTGTTCCGCATACTTTAGATATTTCTCCAGCTCAGAGGTACCTAGTGGTGAGGAATTTTATTGCTTCACAGGTCATTAAATGCGTGTAATTAAAATAGTTTATGAGTGTGTATACTTTATTTATTTTATTTTTTATTTGCCTTCCCTCCCGATGCTGTCATTATTATGGACTTGATAATTAGCCTGAGCATTAGGAAAATGTTTTGTTTCGAAAACGGATATTGTGTTAGATGTAGTAATGACGTAATCGTTTGTTTCGTAGTTATTAATGGTTGTGGAAATTCGCGATGATTTGCGTTTATTGTAGAAACTATTGTTTTGAAATATTATGAATCCTCATTACAATGAATCGTATTATACAATGGATTCGAAACTAATGGTGTTCGAACCCTGGTTTCAATCTCTAATTAAAATTTGATTAAGATAATACCAGATATTTTTAAATTTTCCTACACGGTTGAACAACATATATATATTTCTTTGTTTTTTTTATGATCTAGGTAGGATCCACCATAAATATTCTAATAAAGTCTATCAATTCAAAATAATGTTTATTTTACAGTTTTGATCCCCCATCCCTGAATTTTCTCCTTAAATCACCAGTCTCATTTAAAAGTCAAAGACGGAGTAAAAGATCCCAGCTCTTTTCTTTCGATTTCCTCACTACTATTAAAAGCCAGAGGGGACTGAAGGCTACAAGTAGAACTAGAATTAGCACGTTCACAAAAGGTCTGGGGACTATTACCGTTTTCATTTATGGAAGTTATTATACTCATGAATAAGGCTTTGACGAACATTTGAAAATCTTGTTGGAATTACGTCGAGATCAAATGGAATGTTGAGGTTATGATGCAATATTTCGTTTGTCACAATTAACTCACTCAAAGGATTGAATAGGTTTGGTGTTTAAAGATTCAGCAGCTCCCGATCGGTCAAGTCCATAGGTTCAGGTGGGTTTCAGCATGATCATATACATTAGCAGTTTGTTTTCAATCGAACGAGGAGAGTTTGTATCCAGTCTATGTAATTGCCCTAATCGTCGGTTAAGCTCTTCTCTAAAAGTAAATCAGGTACTGAACTGTATCCAAGAAGAAAAGAGTTTTGAAGTAAAAAAAGGTAGACCAACAGGATTCTTGTCGAAGAGTATGTTGTGTGTTGGCATTTTGATTCATTTAATTTAATATGTCAATCGTCTAAACAGCTGTTGGATTTCATTTTTGATTTTCACAATTTGCTTATTTTACTTTCTTGAATTGAACATATTTTAAGATTCGTTTTGATTATTTTCGTAAATTCCATCCTGTTCGTTGCGTTGACAAATCTCCACAACGACACAACCTGCGCAGGAGTAGCGACCTCCGTGTGGGTTCACTTTGGCATTGCCCAAATCTGTCCAAGGTGAGTCTCTTTCTCTTAATGCCTTTGCCTCTTCCAAGGGCGCCCTATCGAGGAAAATAGAGAAATGCGGAGGTAATGAAAACCTTATCTGCTGGTAATTCTCTCGTAATTGAGGTGAGGGCGATTACGTTTGTTTGAAGTTCCGCTGCTCGCTGCTTCAAACGTCATTTGAATTACAGAGTTCTTGGAAATAAAATTGCTTCGTGAATTCCCAATTCTGAGAACTTCATTAATGGTATCTGCCCTTGTCTTGTCTTCACCTAGGATGTTATTCTTTACTACTTATTTTTATATATTACATGTAGTTTCATAAATAATACCATCGAAAAAAAACAACTATATTTGTAAAATAAAATGTCAGAGATCAATCCTGATTCCCTTCATAAATTTAATCATTCAAATACCGACGGTAAGTAATATTTAACGAGCTTATTTAATGATTATAACTCTACTTTCGTTGAGTAAGAATGAATGAAATGAATAAATAATTTCTGTGATACTTTCATACCCTTTCATAGCTATTCCCAATCCTTAAAATGCCCTCGGGCAGTGGAAGGAATTTGGTACTTGTATATTGTATTGTTATGTAATTTAATACTATACATGTAATTTGAGTAATAATAAACATATTAATAAACATTTTGGAGGGTTAGAAAAAAAAAAAAAATGTGATACTTTCAATGCTGGGCGGTCCCTCCACGCCCAGTGGTATAATAAAAGCCTCTGGCCACAGATGCAAAGTACGTATACAGAAATTAGAAATTTTTTAAATATATATTTCATTATGCATTTATATATCGTATTTTGTATAGGAAATAAATTCTCGGGAAGTAGGAAAAAAAAAATGTGATACTTTGATGATTGGGATGAGGGGAAAAAAAAACGCATATGAATATATTGTATTTGTTCAATAAAATCGTGGGAGGTAGATAAAAAAAAAAGTGATACGTTTTACAAATAAGAATTAATTATTAATGAACATTTGTAATTATTTTCAAAATGTTTTGGTGATAATAGGACGAAAAGTATTCGATGTATCAGGGTTCTTTCCAATGCGCCTAGAAGAGACTATAAAATACGTTTTTTAACATTTCATCATTTGTTATATGTTTTCTGCCTTTTCTCTGCTCGTTTTTCTGTTTTATAATCGCTTGTTGGTTGATTGATTTTGTGCAAAACAGAAACAAAAAAATATTGCAGATTGTATTTAACGAACTAGAATATACAATAAAATACAAAAACTAAAAGATGCCTTCTGAAAATTAAGTTATGTTAAATTTCTTAATGAAAAAGCAATTCTGGTTTGTTTTTAACGTATATAATAATAGCTCTTTTACTGGAAGCGTTTTAGTTATTGTAATTTATTATATATTGGAATTCATTATATTCACTCAGCAATATATGTTTTCATATTTTACACACACAAAAAATCATTAGATTTATAACCTAGAAATCCAAGCAGAGAAAAGATTAAAAAGTGTAATTTTTTTTCGGCTTCAAGGATGCATTGATTTCTGATACCCATTTCCAAGTGTATCAAATTTTTTGAGCTAGTATCACCGAAAAAAGGTTTATTAAAATCGACGACAGCTCGCACAATCGATTGCTCTTGTTAGTCAAAAGTTAATTCTTTGTCACAGGATGGCACTAAAGTTTAAACTACGTGAATAGTGGAGAATTTTGTCAATTATAAGTTTTAATATGATTATTTTACTTCACTTTTCTGTAATTTCCTTCTCAGTTTGTAACTATTACTAATTGTAAGTGAAGGTACTTTTTCAATTTTTTTTTACTATTATTGTGAATAATATCTAGGGTAATGTCAATTTCAATTGGATGCCGTCTGTTTAACAGGGTGTCTTGAAGTAATGTTATTAGAGGGAAATATTTAAAGCGTTTATAGATCTCTGGAACTATAAAGAAGCTCATTAAAACATTTTTCCAATTTTCATCTTAAAATAAAGAAATTTAATTTTTGTATTTTTTTTTAATCATTTAGTTATTTGTTAAATTGGGAGTGGTAATTAAAAAAATACTTAATTTAAATAATTTTCATTTGATTTAAAAAAAAAATAGATAAAATTCAAATCAAATGAAATTGGAGCTTGTCATTAGTAAAACCATTTAAAGAGGAATTTTAGGTGGCAAAGCGAAGCTAAGTTCTGTTAACAAAAAAAAACACGAATTATTCCCGACTTTTTATTATTACTCCTCAACCATACTGCGGATATATGCCCAACTTTTAGATAAACTTCCTTGTTTAATGAGCTTCACATCTATATTATGTTGAGGGTTTATTACGATATGAAGTTGAATTCATCTCAAGTTGTAAATAAATCAGTGATTTGATATCTTCTCACTTTCTAGGCTTTTAGAATATTTCGACTTTTTTCCTAGGGCTTAGAGAGAAGACGGGAGAATTATGCCAGCATGAAAAATCCCTTCAGTATCGGGATTTGAACTCGTAAATCTTCAGTTTATTAGGTTGACGTGCAACGCGTATTTTACCTACCCGTTAGCTTGCTTGGCCATTGTATATGAGTTTTCGTTTATATAGTTTTCATTGATTAAATTTAATACCAGCCAAAATTCCAAAACGTTGACAACAAATCACATGATATCGATGTTTTAATTTAGTTGTAAGCTGTAGAGGATAAGGTCAACTCAAGCCTGAGGTGAGCCCCATCACCTTTATATTACAGATGGAGAACGAAATACTTAGAAACGACAAAAATCTAAAAATAAACCTTACAATGCTTTTAAGCAGTAAAAGGTGTATTATTAAGACAATCCAAGGATTAAGGACAAAAATAAGTATAAAGGGGCTAAGAAAAAAAAAAAAAAATTAATATGAAGTGTTTATTAATGATTTATTTTTGTATCAGAGTTACTGTTTATCCGAAAAAAAGTCAAAAGTATCAAAACTAGGATCAAAATCAAAAATTATTCTTGTAGCATTAACTGGCAGCTATTTGCGTTGACTAAGTATAAAATAAATGTTTTAAACATTGGATCATAAAAACGCAGGTAATACTCCTATTTGAGCTTTGTTTTCTATATCAGTTTCTATATCAAGTGGCATTTCTTCTAAATTTATTGATAGTAAAAATTAATGTGACTAACTGTAAGCCATTGATGTGATGCGTACGAGTCGAATACAAAGGGTTTCCATTCTAAACAAACAAGCGAATGCTTAGTGTAGGGACTGGCCGATGGTGGACGATCGTTAGATAAAGTCCCCTATAAAGTACCAAGTACCTCCCACGTTGGAGCATTGTCTCGGAGCTCAGGTATAGACATAACTTATTCTGGTCCTATAGCGCTGACATGTTTATTGGTCCTTGCAGGTCGGGATGGAAACAGTGAGTCGTCCTGACGAGCGGGCGGCTGGAGTCATCTCCGGCTCGGACCCCTACAGGGAGCTCGAGCTATATCTGGAAAAAGTAAACGTGAGTAGCCATTATTTTATATATTCATGCCTATTTCTATGTCCCAAATTTATTTATTTGTATTAATATTGCATGTTACTGAATATTGTTCATATATTGAATAGTTGACCGTTGCATTATAAAGGAAGGAAATGGTCCTGGGTGGCGGTCATAAATAGGCTAAATAGTGGTAAAGCTATTTAATTTAATTTAATTGGTAAACTAGAACTCCTGGAGTTCTAAGAGAATCTCCTAGCTGAGAACACGTCCCTGAAGAAGACCTGCAAAGTCGGATCGAAACATTGGCTTTTAATAAAATAGTTTTACCACTATTTAGCCTATTTATGACCGCCACCCAGGACCATCTCTTTCCTTTATAAGTTAATTATGTTATAAATGGAAAGATCCAAACTACTAAGCTATGGGTCTCCAAACATACAAGTGAGTAGGTAACTTGCCAAATTTTCGCCAATTTAGCCTGAATTGGCGAAACGTTAGGGGGAAAACTCCTGGCTTTGCATGCATTTTTAATTTATAACATAATAAAAAAAAAATTAGAATAAAAAAAAATTACTTTGAGAATAACTTTTTAAGCAATATTATAATAAATATTCTGTCAACTTGAAAAAATCTCAACAATTTTTAACAATTATTATTGATCTGATTATTATTGAATTAGTATAACTACAACCTTTTTTTTATTCATATCTTTCACATCCTTAACTGTAACTAAATTAATATTTTAAGTTGTTTATTTTCCACTTGTTTAAGTTCCCCTTTTCCGCTTCAACTTTTTATTTTTATTTATTTTCAGAAGTTTCAAAATTTAGTTACTTTTCAAAAATCTAAAAGCTAAGATCTCATGATTTATATTTCTGTTTCTTGCCACTATAGTGTTTCCTTAAAGAATTTTACGCATACAACTAAAGTAATATTTTTCTGGTCAACAGTTGACTCATTTTCTCATATAAACTCATGTTAACCAGTCATGCATCTGATTGTTTGTATATGTGTGTGTGTGTTTGGATATATACATACATATACATATTTAAACAAGAAGGAGTTAATTGTTTATTGTTTTAAAAATAGCATATATATATATATATATATATATTCTTCTTCTTTCCCGGTGGCTCTTGGAAAGTCCTCCCTGTCCAATGCTTTCGGGCTTTCATTTCTAGGCAATTAATAGATTTATTAATAGATACTAAACAATAATATTAAATATAATAATAATATATAATAATATTAAAGGTAATATTAAAGAAGAAATCACTAAATAATATAAGTGATAATTCTCTACTGGCTTACCTTATTTTTCATAAAAATAAGTTATGAATTTAAAGAAAATCATGTTATATTACCTGTCGCAATATTTTTTATCCAATAAATTATTTTAATGTAGATAGTACTAATGTGTATTACAAGAAGAAATTTTATGAAAAACCATCATTACAAAATTTTGTAAAGGTCTGTCATTGACAACGTGAGTGAGATCCTGGCGTATCGATGTAATTTAATCACAAATATGTATGTTATTGATAATATTGAATTTCACAAATATCAAAATGTATTTATTGCAATGAAATCTCCGTTGATGTTGATTTTCAGTCAGCATTACTGGTTTAAATGCCGAAGAACTATATTTTTCACATAAAAGGGCAAATAGGGTCATAAGCTATAGGGTTAACGCATTTCATTAATTACATGTTCTCCAATTTTGCCGGATATCCCATCAACTTGAAGCTAATTGACGAAATACGTGTTGATGACACTGAGATCAACATATTTCTAACTGGTCTGAACTTGTCTTTGAATTTGGCCAGTTGAAGGTCATCAATTTTAGTGAATATGTTCACATCAGTATATTTTATTTGTAACACACACACGTTTATTAAGAAACCAGTTTATATAAAACTTTAAGAAGTTATTTATAAAGACATAACTGGATAGATATAAATCAAAGTATAAATTTATAACATATTATTAAATAATGATCTTGATAACAAAACATGGAAATAGAAATATCATGTTGTACGTCATAATTTAAATAAATTTTTATCAAGCTCAAATTGAAAAAAAAAATATTAATATCCTCAACCAATTTGTTCAGTTGGGACTCGAAGCTTTCATCCAATCAGCATACAACTTTCTACTTGTTTCTAAGATATGATTGCTGCTATAAAATCGATGCGCACATGTTAACATTGACGGCACGAACGGCCTACAGCGAAGCCAAATTAAGATATCAATGGACTCCATCAATGGGTTCCATCCTCGCAGAGTTATATGAATGATCTTTTGCCAATAATTGGGCGAGAGAGGTCCCAATTACGGGTTTGTGGTCCATATAACCTGTTCGTGGGGTCTAAATATCGCCATGCCTGCCGTTATCACAGCCATCACCTTGGGTTTGCTATTGCCGGTGCTAATAGCCCGTGTTCAAGCCTTATTTGTGTTGTATAATGTTCGAGCGGTGTGGGTCGCCAACGTTCACATACCTTACCGATTATAAGCTTACGACTCTTATAGCTTGTCCTTTCTCTGAATGAGTATATGTTTATTTTATATGTAAGTCAGTTCCGAATCAGTAAAGAGCTCTCTTTTGGTTATATCACTCCAGAAAAGTAAGAATCCTATTCTCATAATTCACCAATACATTATCACATTACATTTAGCTTTTAATTAAGATTAGTTAGATAATAACCATCAACACATGTTCAATATTGTTTGCAGTTTATTTTTTTGATATATTTATGGATAATAGACAGTCAGGACGCATTCAGTTTTTAAGATTATTATTGTTCCTAACGTTTTAACACAAGCTTAATGGTCATCGTCAAGGCATGTTAGTAGCTCAGTATTCTCGTACTGAAACATTGGCAACAATAAAAATCCTAAAAGCTGACTGCGTCCTGACTAGATATCACCCATGATAAGTAGAAAGGCCCATTAATTTCCTTCATTAATAAATTTATATTTATCGGTCACATTTATTGTTAATTTTTTTAACTTTAAATGAAAAAATCTATATCATTTTTTTTTCATTTGTCATCGCCTCTATCCTAATATTCCTCTATTGTAATATTGGATTTTTATTAAGTATTGGAATAAAGTGGTAACTCCATCTTTGTTGTCACGTGATATCTACTTCTTTACTATTGGTAGTTGGTAGTTTTGCCGAATGTTTTTGAACTCGTGGCACTCTACTAATAGATGTTTTGCTGATTGCGGCATATTGCCACACTTTTGGTACGTGGGTGCTTTTTAGTCCTCTGAGACGGTACCCGTAAGTAAACAGGTAGTGACCAATTCGTATTCGGTAAAATATAGTTTCCTCACTTCTGGATTTTCTTGTAGCTCATGTGTTGCAATCTGTTTTTATTTCTAATAGTTTTGACTGTTTAGTTTTCCATCTGTTTATCCAATTTTCCAACAACTTCTTTTTTTTTTTTGCGTGTACCCAGTCTTCTACTGTGGTACAGTTTATTGAAATTATCGTTGATACATCACCCTTTCTTGCTAAATTAGCTGCATGGTCTGCTCTTTCATTGACTGAGATACCGCTATGATATGGAACCCAGACAAATACTACATAAATAAATAATTATTTATTTATTATATTTTTTTTCTAAAGAAGCATTAGATATGTTTATTCATTACTCTTTTAATATTGTTATTTAACAATGTATATTTACTCTATATAAATTTTTTGTTTTTGTTTTGTTTTTCTTTCTAAATATATTTTACGATCCCATCTCAATCTCTTCATTGAAATTAATTTGAAACGATCTAGAATATTAGGTGAAATCCCATATAATCCATAAAAAGAGGATCATCATCAACATCTGCAACATTGGATTAACTATAGCTGTTGTCTTGCCCGTTCCATGGAACCAAATCTATTCCTTGCTATCTATGACGTAAAACGTGGTGGAATTTTTCTAATCTGATGCAAAAATTAATTTCACTTTGTGCATTAATATAATGCATTTCTACTTTCGATGGTGAAGGAGTGAAAGATAACAGAAACACTTATACAAAAATGATGAATACATTTAATCAATAGAAAAAACTTAACAAAACGACAAAAAATAACAGGTAAATTATTAAAGAATGGTTAATGACAAAGGACGGGATAACATACTATAGTCTTACTATAGTAGATACTATACTATAGTCGATATCTAACATATAAGATAGGAAGAAAGTGAAATCGAGAAAACAAATAAATTTTACGTTCTACATGTTTTATCTATACAATTCAATATAAAGCTAAAACAACAAAAAATTAAGAAAATAAACGTTAATAACTGCACAGGAAAATATCTGGTTTGTCCACTCACACGACTTTCCTAAATATTTCAGAAAAGTTTTTATATCTTTACATATGTTCATGAAGAAACAAAAAAGAATTGAAGTGGATGCATTTTCCTGAAAATTGATCAAACATAAGATTTGAGTACGATTTATTTGATAAACTAAAGCAATGTAAACCAGCTTAAGGTAGATCAGTGTTAAAACTTCAATACTTCCTAATATTGCTCATCAAAAACTTTGGCATAGCTTAGTATTATCAAACAATAATTTCTGTTAAAAGTAGAGGAAATAATGAATATTGTGTGTTGCGGGCAACAGATTTTCTTACTCTCACTTAGTCATCTTTATTCTCTCATTCACCCCTTTCTGTCACAGGGATCAGTAATCAAAACCCTACAAAATAAAATAAGAAACAACAAAATCGGTTCAGTAGTTTCCGAGAAAATCTTAGCACAGACAGACAGACCAATGGCTAAAAATGTGTTTTTCGGACTCAGGGGGCTGTGAAACGTATAGATCTGTCGAAAACCTCATGTCCGAAATTTGACCCGATTGCAATACTTTTCTTGTCTAGTATAAGTAGGAAAGTAAAAAGTAAATGTGTTTGGAAAATATTTAAATATATTTCTCATTGCTAGTAATGGCTCTAATAAAAGCTCATCATTCAATTAAATAATCTGAAATAATACTCTTGATGAGTTGTAATTCGTAAACAGCTAATACTAAGAATGATGTCATGCCTTGAATATGAAAAATATCCATTTAGAAAAACATAACCCTTTTTAATCTTGATAGCGATCTGAGTTGTTCCCTCTGAGGGCATTATTCAAGTTGGCATATCGCCTCGGGGGAAGACATAACAACGAGGGCTTCCAGCCGCAGCGTACCGTCGGTCGTGACTAGCCTGACTCTTGCGAAGGACGATGAAGGTTGTAGTCGGTTTGAATGTTCGTTAGAAGAGTTTCTGTTCAGTTCGTGAAGGACTGCTTCAGTTGCTCCTTATCTTATGGAGTTAATTACGGTAGCTATCCGTCTCCATGACCTCTTTTACCTCTCTCTTATGTAAGGTGTCATTTAACCCTAACTCGCACAACAAACAGAAGCGTGACTTACGAGCAAACCAGAGCTCTAATGGTTGCCTTCTCGTAACCTTGTGCTGTACTCTTGGCTGAAATGCTCTCCTACAGGAATCGTTCACAGGAAGATAAAAGACTTCGATAAGTGTTATGGCCTATTTTTTAAAATACGTCTATCTCTAGTATTAAAACCTTCATAAATATAATCGAAAATCACTAAAAAAGTTTTAGAAGTTTAATTTTTTAAACAATGTTTTAATGGTATTGTTATTTTATTAATATTACAACTTACGGTTTTTCACTATTTACTTCGTCCTCTTAAATGGAAAATAGGTAACGAGGCATTTAAAAAAATAATTCTAAATTGTTATTTCTTGGTAACATCTCTACTTGGCAGACATCAACCACTAATGATTTAACAGATCGATTGTCGCCAAAATTTTCACTTAACTATTCTCTTTCAAAACTATTGAATTTCTCTTTAATGAGTATTAGGAACGACAATAACCTTGTAAATCCTAATTTACAGATTTAATAAAGACAATTAGAAATACAAATCATCAAACTTTGATGATTGATCACTGAGCTGATATGATGGGTGGGGGGGGAGATGCTTTCGGGCTGAAGACCTCTCCAAAATGGTAAAATATAGTCACATTTTACATAAAAAATATCTCTTAAAGTATTCTTGTTAGTGTAATTACATTTAATAGGAGTTCAAGAACCACTTAAACACAATTCATGTAGGTAATTAATTTCTATTTTTTTTTCAAATTAATTATCATATATATATATATATATATATACATGAAAAAATCTTACGGGCTGAAGCCCCTAAAACTAAATCCTGGACCCACTAGTGCAAATTATTGATAATCATTGTTAAGAGATGTGATATGAGGAAGGTGGAATCACGCTTTTTGATGTAAAATTGAATTTTTGATTAAAATATATACATAACTTTATTTTGTTATTTATGACTGTCAATAAAACGTGGGGCGGGTTGTGGTGCTTTTTTTTGACCACCCCTTCCTCCACTTTTAGCCTATACGTGTTTTTTCCGGACCAGAGGATAGTGCGGGAGATTCTGCCTGTTAAAAGCGCCCCAATACCGGGATGCGAATATATAGTTATTTTATCATGTTAACGTCGATTTATCTGTTTGCCGGGCAATGCGTGATTTGCACACTCATTAGTCCCTCAAATTAACCTACTAGACAGACGATATCAAAATAAAATTTAGATCGCGTCCCAGGAAAACCCCTCGTACAGCGTAAAAACCGAGGAAGAGAAGGACTAAATAATAAAAAATGTCAGAAATATTAACGAGTGATTTTTTTTATCATACAAGGCTTTAGCTAGACGCTATTAGTCAAAATTTTAAGTAGTAATTATTCAAACTGATTTTTTAGCTGAATCATTAGCTAACAACCTTCATTTTTTATAATTTAATACCTATAGATTGTACGAAGTGAGATCAGGCTTCCAAAAAAATAATTAGGGTTTGTTATTATATCAATATAATCAATAAGATGGATTGTCTTTATTTATTGATAAAATGGTATCTTCCTGTAGCATATATAACGCACGACATCAATAGAATGAGTTTGCTGTATGGAAGTGGAATAGTGCTAGGTTGCATTAGTATGAGAGAGGAATGCCCAGCGGCATCCTTTCCTATTGTCTTGAATTTAGTATTTATAGCTTTGTAAGAAGATCACTACAGCTTCTATTGAATCTAAATGCGGTTGTTATTGGGCATGTTAATTGCGAACATGCCTTGTATGAAGATATTAGTATGTCCATGTATGTTATCGAGAAATCTTTTGTAGTGTGCCCTATGCGAGCGTTAACTGTTGGCATCTGTAAGTCTTTATATAAAATAATGTTCGCGATTATTATGAAACTTGTATATCAATCCATTGTTTGGCGTGGAGTTTATTTTCGCATATTGAATAATAATATTAGCTATTATGAACTGTCCTTGGTGAAAATATGCTTCCTAGCAACACTGGGTGATTGCAGCACGTAAAATTAATTAAATTAAAAGAATAAAGTATTTATATTTTTTAATAGAGCTGAAAAAGAGAAGAGTGTTATTTAAATCACAGTTAAAGGGCGAAGGCTTTGAGGATCCATAGAAACCCAACACTAGGAATTATAGCGAACTGATGACACATCCAGTAGCAAATTGAAAGTTTCTGTCCAGTAACATCCTCACTTTCCCCTAGCCTTGGACTGGGAAATATAGGAGTGGCCCAGATGTTGGGCTCTCATATTAAGGATAATTCCAGAGTACGGCGCTTCCCCTTACAACCCGACCCTCGGGCTATCCCTGACCTCGATATCCATCCGGCTTCCAATCCATGATCCTCCGATGCCAATTTTCGGGTTAGTTGCAGAAGTCTTTGAACCCTGTTTTATCTCTGACAGGTTGCTGTTATAGACTAGCATAAAAAATATATATAAAAATCTCCAGTTGCATGTAAGTTTCTTTCTTATTTGATCAGAAACGTTTAGAGATACATCAATTCCGACGATATAAAAAAAGAATCAATTAAAAATCGTTGAGAGTATTTTTTTAAACATTATTCATGATTTTACCATCTAGATGTCAAGATATTTTTTACTCGGATTCAACTAATCGTAGATCTGTTTAGCTAATTTAATTCTTGTCCCGTATTATTTCCCAAAATATTTAATATTTTTTTAGAAAATGTATTTCAATTACAAAATACTTTTTGGTGGACGATCCTCGTATAATACTAGGAACCTACTCTATTTGGCAACTTTTATTTTCTCATTTAACTGTATAAAAAATACAATAAACTAGTAAAACTGAACACATTGGAAATAATGATATGAACAGTCTTGAAGAGATTCTACCCAGTGGTAGCACTCCCTAAATAATTCTAAGTAAGAAGATCACGAGGCCATCTTCTTTTCAGACTTTTAGGGGGATTATCAGGGATCAAGGAAGAAGCAAGGCTGGAAACAAGTGGATTTGGATGGGACTAGATTTTATCATGAAAGGATTGATATCTGGCTGGGGGTAAATTAGCGACATATGGAACATTAAGGTCTTTATGAATAGTTTTATTTGTGACAAAATATGGGGCATTAAGGATTTTGGATTGTAAGGATTGGATACGATAGGAATTCGATGGTTTGGTAGATCCTCAAAGATTTGGTAATTTATTTTGAGTATTTTGAATACAAAATAATATACATTTTTTGTATTTCTTGAAAATAAAATACTAATATTTCTTGTATTTTAAAAAGGAAATACAGTTATAAACAATCTATTTTTATATGTTCTGCCTTTTTTTTTCTTTCTTTTTTTTCTTCTCCGCACTTGTTAGAAGTTCCGACAAACAGCGGGTGTGATGACGAGATGTAGATGTTGGAATATGTCTTAGAATAGGCACGACAGAGAGGAATGCCCAGCGATGTCCTTCCTTTCTTGATTTTAATATTTGTAATTAGTGAAGGAGTTCCCTCATCCAGGTTAAAATGTAAAAATACAAAAAAATCTACTTTATTTTAAATGTTAAAAACCTTTTTTTGAAATACTGTCCAAGTCTACTTTGTACTACGAAAATTGCACTTCAAGAGCTACTATCGTTTAAAACCAATAATATCTTTCCAGTTAGGAAAGTAGGATTTTATCGATGCATTTTTGATAGAAAAGAAAATTATTGTTATCAAGTTTTAACAAACTGCCTTGATTGGAATTGTGTTAAGTCCTACTTTCTATTTTTCAATTTAATTCATTTTTTCTTAATGTAGCTAATTCGGTTGATGGAGTTGTGAGTAGATATTCCTCATTCCATCACTAGAAACATATTTTCAACTTCTTTCTAAGATCGCTTCAGATGTCCTCTCATGTCCAACTACAGAAGCTGATAGTAATTAGCATGATACGAGCATTTTATGACATCCTCAGTTAGTTGAAAACCGGTCGGAACCTACTATAAAAGGTAAAACAAGTGCCGAAGGAAAGAGTTCCGATTCCACTCAGTGGAAGCAGGTTTGAATACCATGCCCTCTAAGGTTGGATTGAGAGCATCCAGGATTTCCCTACCTGCTAGGGTGGATCTTGAAGAGATGCAGACCTTTCGAATTTTCTTTGATCATTGAGCAGAAGAGATACCGGAGATTTTAATAAAAAGGTGTTTATTAAAACAGATGCTGATTGATCATCTACACTCAGATAATAGTTATTTATAAACACATATTATCTAGAATATCAATAATTGTTGAACCCCAAATTATAGTTTTATGTTTTATATTTTATATTAAACTAAAATTAAGAAAGTGAGAATAAAAAAACAATAAAATGTTATATTAAACATCGAAATGTTTATATTTCATGACGGTCCTATCTACAACCTTTCCGATCAGTATTTATAAAAGTCCTAGATAAGAAGGATCGGGGTTGATTCTGAAACCACCCCTTCCCATACAACAACATTATTTTATTTCGTTTGCTTTAAAATTCGTATACTCATTTCTAGTTTATTTGCATTCTTATTTAAGAATTGCTTGAGATCTCAAACCGAAAGGTAAAGCATTTCAATAATCTACCAAATGAGAAAGAGGAAGGGAGAAAAACATTGATAACTAAAGCATACTACGGTTGGCATTGTTAATTTTCATTCGGTTCCAAAAAATAACCTGACTAAATTCGTCGGTAGAGCAATATTTTTTTCGATATTGATGGAATCGTGGACCTTCAATGGGTTCCCGCAGGTTAAACTATTAATCAACATTATTATTACATTTACGTTCTTACTGAACTCCGTAAAAGAATAAGGAAAAAGGGAACCGAATCGTGGTAGGACACGACATGGATTCTTCACCATTGAATGCATTGGCTCATTTGTCGAGAGGTTTGTAGCCAATTACAGCATGTGCTAGACCACCCGCCGTATTCACTGGGGCTTGCGCAGTGTTACTTAAATCTATTTATTAACGTGAAATCTGCTTTAAAAAGAACCAGATTTGGGTCCATTGAAGCTCTGAAAGAGAAAGCGATACGGTTCCTAAAGAAGCTAGCAGAAGAGGATTTTCAGCGCTGTTGCGTAGAATGGATAGTTTTAGGGATAGAAAAGGGATGCATAGTAAAGGTAATAATAAGTAAATATGTTTGAAATAAAAACAAAATGTTTTACTACACCAGTCTCGTTATTTAATAGCCACATCACGTTTGCAAATATTGGAATTTCGGCAATTGCATTTCCCACTCAAGACTCGCCCATATTCATCATATATACATCATACATATATCACCCCGCCCATTTTAATCTCCTTTCCTGGATATCGTGAGATATTGATCAATCATTTTTTTTTTTAAGTAACTAATTTATTGGTCTTCCTATCCATGTTTTAGCATTAATGTCCAGGTCGTACAACCAAATATTGCAACTGGCTTTATGATAGCATAGTAAATCCTTAATTTTTAATTTTTTGAGATTTTTTGGGGTTTTCAATACCTTTGAAAGGAAGCAGAATGTTTGCGCTGGTGGTACACTGGTTTATTTCCAACCGTTGGTCATTCGTTTGGGTAATCGAATTTTCTACTCTTTGGAAGAATTACTCTTGTACGCAGATTCTGTTATTGTTTTGAAATATTCGGCTTGTTGTTATTTAGTTATATATTTTTTTCAAACCTTCTCCACACTAGGTTATTGTCATTTAGTTATAATTTTTTTTGTAATAAAATATCCATACTATTTATATTTTGACTTGATTTATTTATATTCTCTGTGTATATATCCAAAACTAGGCATTTTGGATTAAGCTACAGTATTTTTTAAGAAATTTTAAAGAGCATTGAAACAGAATTCCTTCCTCATTAGTTGACATTAGCATTGCTTACAGTCCTGGTTGATGCCCTCACTTGGTGTAGTCTATACTAATTGGCACTTACTTGACTAATAACCTAGCGTTAATAATGTTGAGGGTACCACCTCGTTAGTAGATCTGGTGTCAAAAGCTGCCATTAGATGCAAAAGACCTTGGCCAGTGTGAAAATTATAAATCTTCTAAAGCGATTAGTGGAGCAGTGGCAGCCTTGCCCTAATGATGGCGTGCAGCGGTAGCTTTAATATCAAAAAGGCATTTTTAACAATTAACTTTAATCACAGCTTACCCGGGTATTAGCGGCTTAAGGAAATTTTTCTCAAGGTTATTTTTATCTTCCTCCTAAATAGCTTTTTCCTGTTGGCTCCTTTGAAGTGGGCAATATTTTATTAGAAAGTAGGTAATTGATACGGTTTTATCGTTTCTTGTTCAAGTGGTGGTTAACTTCTCGTTAACATTTTCATCTCGTCGCCACTGGCGTATCTACGTGGGAAGGAGGACTTTCGGGCTAAAGATCCCTAAAATGGAATATATATATATATTTATATATATATATTGTTCCTTAGTTCATGTTTGTATCTATGATTGTTCAGAGTTAAATAATTAAACAATAAAAATGTGTAATATTTTTAAACTGTCATACATCTAAGCTACTTGATGTGAGGACGTGGCTAGAAAAAATTTAAAACAATTTATCTATTTAAACATAACTTTTTATATTTTTTTTATTCTAGAGTAATTACGAATATTCATAAAATAAAAGTTCTAACCGAAAATTCTGGATCTGCTACTGTTCGTTGTTAAAACATTTTCTAATCCTTCAATTTGTGTTGTTCTAAAAATGACTTATCATTCATTATTAGTGAAACAACGTACTAAATTGATTTTATGTCCGACAAATGTTAAATGAATACTAGACCATTAAGATGTGGTGGGAAAAGCCAGTCTAGGAGATTCTTGAGCGAATGTATATATTGTATATAGTTATGATTGTGTTTAGAAGTTTTTATTTTATTTTATTTGTTTATTTTATTTATTTTTATTTATTTTCTTCATCAGTATTATTTATTTACTTCTTATATTTATATTTATTTCTCTATCATTTGTATATATTGTATGAATGAGAACTCTTAGCCCTAATACTTATGGCCCTCCAGCAGAGGCTGATTGTATTATTATTCAATAAATAGATTTTTTTTTTAAAAAGACCATTTATATTACTAAGTAAACTCCGAATTCATTTTCTTTTTTTATTTGATTATAGCATTTATCAGTGGTACATTTGCCGTAACATTTATATTGTTTCTAATGGTTCTTATTAAAGATTTGGAGTAATATAATAGATGAAAGAAAATAATGAAGAGGTGCAACCGTGGACCAGCTCCAGACGCAGCCGTCGTAGAGAAGAGGTCGTCCTCACGAGGATCGGACATACTAGACTGACTCACATCCACCTCATAACAAAAGATTCTATCACCAGATGTCAAAAGTGTAACCAATAACTAACTATAAAACATATTTGCCCTTTTTACACCGCAAGATTAAAAGAACTCGGAATACCCCAGAATATATCAGCATCCCTGGGAAATCAGGAAGAAATCGTTACCAAAGTCATCAAGTTCCTGGATCGTGAAAGACTTAAGAAACACATATGACAGTCTTATAATTAATGATCCTTTGCAGATTTTATTATTTTTTATTTATTATTTTTTTTATCTATTATTTTTATTCTATTTTCTCTATTATTATTCTTTCTATTTATTTATTTTTTCATTTGATTTCATTTCATTTTAAATTCATTTGTTTATTAATCTCAATTCATTTATTGATTTTACTGCTATTTTTTAAAGTTTATTTATTTGTACATTCTATCTTATTACCTATAAATGTCTATTATTATCCTTATTTATTTATTTTATTCTATCAATCCACTTCTTTATTTATTTATTTTATTGTTATTATTATTTTATTTTTTATTTATTTTATTTATTTATTTTATTTTTTTTTTTGTACCAACCATCCAAATAGTATTAAGTGATGTTATTTAGTTGATCGGGCGCTTATGACCTGGATGTTTTCGCCTGGACATCGAAACAAACAAACAAGAAAATAATGATAATTAAAATTATAGTTAAAAAATATATTTGGTCTAGTTTTAAAATGTTGGTACGCAGTGGACGATTTTTTAATTTTTTTTTTTTTTTGGTTTTTCCTCTAACTTTCTCATTTTCAAGCTGAAGAATCATTTATAATCAAAGTTTGTAAAACCGGTCGTTATTAACCTAAGTTTTTAATATATAATATTCAACCTAAAATTGAACTTCTTTAATTTCTGAAATAGCAAGATTTTGCTTGAATTCACTATTCATGAGTTAAAAGTGAATAAAGTCCAAAAATAGGGTTTTTTAACTGTAGAAAATGCTCCTGAAGTTGCCCATGGGAGTATTTGTTCTGTGTTTGCACTAATATTGCCATGTTAAATTTAATCTCATTTTCGATCGTCAACTGACAGGCTCAATATTTTTTAAATGAAATGACATTTTTTAAATCACCGGTTTTGGATTAGAAGACAAGATTCATTTTACTTAGAATAACATACACGTCCGTAATTCGCTTTCAAACCTTCTCTTGCTATGAGTACTCGTAGGACCTGTCTCCAGTATATCACAACGGTTTTTATTTTTATTTCATTTTGCCTGAAATTCTTTTGAAACTTATTCAAAGTATATTTACAATACTGCAAGATAAGTGAAGGACAGGTAAATAGAGATTAACGTCCCCTAGTTGCTATGAACCCCTCGTTGCTATTCTAATAGAACAGGATAAAACCTTTCTCTAAAATGCGATAAAAATGTAATTTGTGCGCTCAAGGCCACAGGATAGAAGTTAAAATATTAATTAACAACGCATAATTAATAATATGAAATACATATATATATTTGTTCTATATTCACAAAGTAATAACATCTAGATTATATACAATTGTAACTGTGTATAAATTACTGTAGTAAATTTTGCACTGACTGTAGTCATTTGTATCATATTTTAACAAAGAAAAAACGTTTATGCTAGCTTAAATACGTGATGAATACTTTAAATTGAAACCTTTATCATAAATATCTAACAGAACCTCCATCAATTGTTGATCCTTATTTTGCTGTGCTTTCACTTGGATTATTCGACATATCAAAATCTAATGTTAATTTCAAAAACACTATTGAGTCCAACAGAAAATGAAGTTGGAAAACTTAATTTCTTATTTTTACGGCTAATTAAAAAAGATATCGGTATTGACTTCTGAAGATTGGCTTATAAATTCTCTATGACATTTAAATTTTGAGATATTTTAGTCCGAATGTTATTATTTGTTTTTGTTTTTTGACGCTTTATTTTTTCTTGTTCGACACCCTAGCTCGGCCTCATGTCAAAATTAAGTTTGATTTGAATTACTGTACATTACAATTACAGTACATTACAAGATGATGAAATGCTTCAAATTTCAATCGCTTACAGTATGAGCGTCCAAATATTAATTGAGCGTGACGGCGCAATCTCAATCTCGTAATACCCACAAAAGCGCTAAGCCTGCCTTAAGAAGATTTCACTTCAATAAATATAATATAAGAAGGTATAATATAACCCTCTGTATTATATAAACAATTTTTAGAGATTTTGAAATATTTTATTTTGCATATACAAAGCGGGACGGACCATACCGAAGACACCACACTTTACCAGAATTATTCCTCCCTCATTAAGATTACAAATTGGCAATAAGGCACGATGTATAATATATATTTTTAAAGTAATTAAAATTTGTCCGAACGGTGGTTTCGTTCACTTTATTTTATATTACTAAAAAATAATACTATCTAAACTACTGAATACATTAAATTACAGTTATGCAATTTGAGCAACGAGTAGTAAATTAAATGAACAGTTGTATAATTTTTAAAATGGGGGTTGGTCCACATTCAGGTTGATAAGGGGGATACCCTCTTATAAATATAAAACATAAAGTCTATACTTCTGTCCCTAAATAAACATGTTTCATAATGCGAAACGGTTCGTTGGGAGAGCGCGACTGTCTTAGAAGTTAAGGGACAGAACCAACACGTGTCCTATTGTTCTCTACTGATCGGTATTCGGGGTTGTCTTTCCGTTACAGGCAGAACTGTAGGAGTACGTGGTTAACCTGGCTTTTCTCAACCCACTTTGTTTATAATTTCCGCTTCCTTCATATTTCATAATTAGTGCTCTTCATAGTTAGTGCTTGCAAGACAAAAACTTTATTTTTTTATCATAATAATTATTTCATAGTGAAATAATATTTGATTTAACTAGTTAAGTAAGTATTCATTGGTTGAAAGTACGTCGAGAAACGACAAATGTTTGCCCCATCACTATGTAGTTGATTGGTATCGAACCCTTAAGAAAAATTTACTTGTTCGTCAAACGCTGCTAACCTCACCTACAAACCCTTGACGATTGACGTTTGACATGTCGGATGTCGAACGTATTGTGTATTTCATTTAGCTCACATTAATTTTATTTTAAATAAAAATAATCGAAAGCTTAAAAAAATGTGAGATCACTGCAGTCGTATTTTCCTATTAATTTTTCTTATAGAAAACATACGTGAACTAATTATTTGATTAATGCTTACCTGGGAAAGTAAGTAAGATTTAAAATCAATTAAGCAGCTAGTTTCTTTTTCATGTTTTGATTTTATATAATTGGTTATTTATTTATAAATTTGATTGATAATAGAGAGGTTGATAAGACAATATTGAAAAAAAAAACATATATACAGACTGTCCTGTAAGTGGAGGAAAATTTAGGAGGATGGCAGACTTAAAGAGCTACAAAAAATTACATATGAAGAATCGGCATTATTTTTGCAGAAAAGTAGAAATTTTAAGATTTGCGTTTTTTAACAAGTTTATTTTTTAAAGTCACATTTTTTGTTGAATAGGGATAACTTAAAAGATGTTGGATTTAAATTATTAAAATAATTAAACATTGCTCCAAAGTAAAGTAGACAAAATTATCTTTAAAATAAAGTAGAGTTTGTCATTATTAAAACTACTTAAACAAGACTTTTGGACGGACAAGCACACCTAAGTTCCGTTAAAAAAAAAAATGTAATTAATTATTTCTGATTATTTTCATCCTTCAACTACATTTACCCCACTTTTAGAAAAACGTCCTCGTTTAATAGGCTTTTAGTCCACATTAATTATGTTGAAGTTTATTAGACAAAATTTTGATAATCACCTCAAGTGCTGTAAAGAAATTATGATTTCCTATGCAGTCACCTTAAAGTACTCGTTTTGGTTCTGCAAAAATGACTATAATTAACTGTTTCAAAGCTTTTATTTTTTTGTTTTTAGTGTATTGTGATAAATATAATCGACTAAAGACGCATTTTATTTATAAATATAAAAATGTCAATAATAATTTTTTCAATGTTTTTCACGTAAAGTAGTTATGAAACTGTGTTTTTCTCCCAGATCTCCGTCATAGGAATTAATGCGAATTTATGAGTGATAAAATTGATGTTTCTGGAGCTAATATTTACGTTTTCATGAAAATAATTGAAGCGAGGTTTATTTATTTTAAACGTCAATTTTAGGGCTAGAAACATTATTTTGGTCACTGATAAATGCGGATCAATTTTCTATGACAGAAATATGGTAGGAAAACTCAATTTCATATCCAAATTACATGAAAAATATTTGAAACATCATCATTTTTAATTTTAATAATTTTTATAAATAAAACGTGTAGTTAGGCAATTATTCTTATTAAAATACATCTCAAATCATAGAAGAACGAGAAATAAAAGCATTGCAATAGTTAATTGTAATCATTTTTGCAGAAAGCTTTTGCCAACTAAAACTCAATTTAATTAATATAAACATAAACTATATATATATATTATACATAATATACTCTACTACAAACTTTTAAAAATATTATTATTGGCAAAGAATGAAATTTGAATAACGCACAGGTAAGCGGGCTTTTACTCATTTATTCGATACAAAAGAAAAAAAAATCTATTTAGCGAATTATGACGTATTCTGCCAGCAACAGTGTTGGTGGTAATTGGCCACTGTTTATATTTATAATATTTATAACTATATAAATTATTCAAATTATTTTCAATGTCAGACATGATACAATAATACCAGAAATAAAGAATAATGAAGAAGTATGATAGTCCTGAGTTACTATTAGCGGCATTATAGATGGATGACCCTAGATGTTTTATGATAGACATCAACGGGTTTTACTGCAGCATTTAATTTGCCTTTCGCATGTACTGTGGGGTTACTCACTTTCCAACAACCGATATAATTACCATAGAAAGTGTTAACTGCAACATATTTATTACTCTTATAAATAGAGTCTTAAATGTTTCCAGATAATCGATGCTTTCTCTCCTTAAATAGTGGTGCTGATTTCCTTTATCAAATAGAAAGGTGACTTAGATAAAGCAGCGGATAGCAGCAGTTCCAGCGGCTACTTATCTCCTGCTCTTGCAAGGGCAATATATTTAAGATTAGTCAAACCAGCAAACCGAATTACCCTCTGCTCCGTTCCCTTATCTGTTACCGTTGTTAGTTATTGCTTACTGTGGAACTATTTATAGCGGTCAGTTCTAAAAGTAAACAGTCCACTAATTCATTGGTAGCTTTGTAATGTACTGCTTTGAATTTAAATGCACTGTTAGAAGTAAAGAAAATATCATTAGTTCAGTCATTTCACGTTTTTTATTACCGCAAATATTTGCCCCTTTGCCTGCAAAAAAAATTCAAGTTACACAACTTTTGGCTACGTAAAAACGGTTGTACGGGTCGGTAGTCTACTGTTTGTTAATAGGCTACTATTATCATCTTGCGAAATCGCAAGGGTGTTTGCTGTAGTTTGCAGAGAACTGGGCCTTTATTTATTCAGATCTTTTAATAAAGTTAGTTTTTTTTTGGTGATGGATCCATGTTAATCCATATTGTAGCCAAGCAGCAATGACGCATTGAGATCGTGTAAAGTGTGCCCCGTGATGGTAAAAATTAAATCCTTTGGCTCCTACTGGCGTAAGGTATCCACGATTTCTTTCCATTTCTCTTTGTCAGCAGCAATCCTCCTGGCCATATTCCTAGTGTCATTCGCGTACTTACAACTCCTATACGAATTCAGGCACCCTGTCTGTCTGATCCAGCCCCGGGGGCCCATTACAAACCCTACTGATTCAGACACCTCAAATCAGCTTGCCCGGTAGGAAACTTTCGTTTTTTAAAATTGATGTTATATATATTAATTATTTATTTATATGTATTAACTAAATTATTAATTTTGTTTTAAATATTTTTTCTGACAAACAATACTGTTAAAATACAAGAGGAAAAAGTGCTAAATATAAATAATTTGTAAATATTATAATTGTATAATAAGGACTAAGATTATAATAAATTAAATAATAAATTTTAAAAATAAATAAGAAAATGATAATATGAACTTTTCAGTAAGGTAATGTAGAAATTGGTTGCTAATAATGAATAATGTTCTTTTGGGAAAAAAAAAAGTATAAAGGTTGTCTTTTAATATTATATATAATATAGACAATACTAATAATTTTAATTTTAATATTTTTTTACTAACAGACAATACAGTCAAAAGGAAAGAGGGATAAATGCTAATCTAGTTGGGCCGTGTAAAAATTCGCAGAAAATTTAGTTTAGTGAAGAAATAGCAAAACAATATGGAAATAAATAGTTCCTATGTATTATGGAAGGAAGGAATTAATATTTTTTCCTTGATCAATTACAATATTCCATTAAACATAATAGACCAAAATATTTGTAAAAATTGCTTTCCTGAGACCTATTTTTAAACGCTGACTGGATAGATAATAAAAGTAATAAAGAGAAAATAATGCCTCGATCATGGTATATTCTAGATTATTAAAAATAATTAGAACAACCAAATGTCTTTAAGAAATAATAGTAATAGACTATTCTACTCCTAAATTCAATATGTTTAAACAGGAAGACATTATTAAGTATACCAAAACAAATGGACTGTGTTTTTGTTAATAATGGTCCGATTTTTTTTTTGTTTTGTAGGTAATTTAGTATTTTTCGTAATTATTAGTAGAGGTACAATATCGATAAAAATGTATATTTTTTTCAGTTATCTGCAAATAAAGTTTCTTTTCCTTCTTAACTTTTTTTCCGGAAATTTCGGTGGGACAGTACTATTTTTCGTATGTGAAGGAGAAGAATATCTTCAAAATGAGTGGTCAAGCATTGGATTTGATGAAGAATTGACGAAGTTATGGACTACCGACAAAAAAACATCTTTTAGAAATAATATATGGGATTATAAATAATTTTAAAAAATAATAAAACTAAGATAAAATAAATAAGAAATCGTAAAAAGGAAACGGAAAATAAGAATAAGTGTATATGATATAAAGATAAACAAGAATGGATTTTAGTTGAAACATCCAAAGTTGGAACACGAAAATGTAAAAGCGAGAAATGGCCCTGACGACCTGTAATGAAAACCTACATTAAAACATACTCTCATATTAATAATTATTAAAATCGGAGATGAAAAAGTTAGCTTAATTTGTAGATGCATTGTCCGCCTTAAAAAATATGTTTCCCTTCCTTAATTGCACAGGTCATTCTATGATGATGGACATCTTAGAATTTACTTTATGCTCATACCAAACGCTGACAATAATTTACATTGCAAAATAAATTACGGAAGCTTATAAATTTTTGTTGCAATTAATTATCCCTTTTTTTCTTTTAAATTTCTCCGACAAGAAAATAAGTCTTATAAACAAGCACAAAGGCGAACGGAGAAACTCCTAATATATGGCATTGACCCGGAGAACTACGATGTTACCCGAGAAGAGAAGAAGATCCTGGGGACTGACTCACTAGTAAGATGGTGAAGACATGCCACTTCTCATTTGCACACAATGTACAGAGGACGCCCACCTCAACCACCGCACCGATCAGTCACTCCACTTGTCTGTCACTCATCGTCCTCTGCACTCGTTGAAATGTGGAGAGAGTGCGTTTTCTCTACTTGGTTTGCTTCATTGACTGACGTTTTGCATGTAACAAAAGAGTTTTACATGTGGACATCCTTAGTATACGTGCTCAATGAATCTTTTACAAATGAATGCCTGCCGATTGCATTTGTAGATCGACAACAATACAAGTCCTGAAGGAATAATGTTTACAAAATCGGTACTGTGAGTGCCTGCTGTATAAGATTATTATATTACTATTTACTGTATTGGATTGCAACATCATTTAGTTAAAAAAAAAATTCTAGGAGTCAGAATGTACAAGGAAATTGAAAATGAAAAATATGTAACGACAATATCACTAATAGTATTATTTCATAACTTTTATAGTATACAATATTAAAATACCTCTAATATCAATTAATTTTAAATATTAAGACAAAAAACCTTTATTTTCGCCTGAAGCTGTTCATCCATATAAGCATAATTTGTGTTGTATGGTGCACGCCAGATCGGTCGTGTTAGCAAAGCAACTAGGAACAGGTTAAAAGATTTCCGAACCGAAAATAGTAAGAGGATCATCAGATGCAGAGATTGAAAACATTAGATATACAAGCAGTATCAAATGTATTTTTGCTAAAACAGTTGCCTAATCCTCTTTTGAACAGCTTAATAACAGCAAACATTCCAAAACGTTGGCAACAACTTACGCTAGACTAGTTTTTAAATTTAATTCTATGATTTAAGGTGTAAGGTCAACTCAAGCCTAATGGATCTTACTGAATTTTTTTTTCACTTTCAAGATGAAGAGATGGTTTCAAATCCGCATAAATGACTACGAAAAAATGTCACATGTGTTCTACTGAAAAGTCTATTATTAGAGAAATCGTTACATCCTGTCCCATTAGAGTCTCTGTAAGAAACACCATCCACTAGCGGCGCCGTTCGACCACCATAAACGGAGGAATAGAACGCTCTAGAAAAAGGAAGATTCCTTGTGAAATGGGGATGCCAACCACCAGGCTTGACATCGAAGAATGTGTCTAGGCATTCTAAAAACTTCTCTGAGTAACACTTTGAAAGTATGGATGAAATGACTCGACTCCATAACAAAAAATAGTTGTATAAAAAAAAAAAAAAAAAAAAAAAAAAAATATATATATATATATATAAATATATATATATACCGATTATATATTAAACTACACGGACACAACAACAAGGTGATGATTAATTTCAGGAGGCGACTGAGATGTTGCTGGATGAGAGATCTGTTATCCTGAATCAGTAAGTAATCCTGAAAGAGGGGTGATGATGGGTGCTTTCCTTTCTCATGTCTATGATGCCGATTATGCTATGTAAGACAAAAAGTCTGTTGATTGTCATTATCATGACAGGTGCGGATAAATACTTGAAGAGAGAAACAAATAATTTAAGAAAATATAATTAATTGAGGAAAGGATTATTCTAATTTTCTATTTAATATAAGAAGAAAAAACTAAGGTGTATGTTTTAGACCACACGATAGAAGTAAAAACATCAACAAGGCGAAATTAATAATATAAAATATAAATAATAGCTCATTATAATAATAGTCAATTACAGAGAGAATAACATTCGGAAAATTTTCCTTGCTTACAGTATGTAGATCCGATTTTTAGTTTCTCAGATCTTTTGATCCATATCTTCACTAGAAATTGCTATAAATTTGGTTATCGATACTATTTTTCCTTTTCGCATTTCTAACACGGTGTCACGTTAAGATACAAATTTAAATAATAGTCTATTACAGAAAGGATTAAATGCTGAATAATTCGTTCGCTTACAGTATGCAGATTCATTTTTAGTTTCTGAGATATTATAATCCATATATTTAATAAAACTGGTTGTCATTTTGTTTTTGACGCCATTTTTTCCATTTTCGCTTATCTAATTTTGAATTGTAGCTTATTGCAAAGAGCGTGAAATACATTTCACTCGCTCACAATATGCAGGTCCGATTATTAACTTTTGGGGTATTTTAATCCTTTTGCAAAAACACTTTAATTATTCGACTCCAGCCAACTTTAGCCAACCGATACACACCGAAAATCTGACGGCTCAACCTGATTCATTCTCCACAAAAATTTGCAAACCGCTCCGAACCGAACCGAAGTATTCACTTAAATAAAAAAAAAAATACTTAATAATTTTATCATCATTTTGTATACTTTTTCAAACATTATGATAAATTTAGATTTGATTAATAAATTTAATAATGAAACAAATCTAATATACCACTCAGATAAAATATAATTGTAACTCAATAACTTATGAAATATGTACATACATAAATTATATATAAAGATAATTTATATCTTTATTGATATATTTACACATTTACTTTTAGTTTGTATATGTGATTTTATTGTTTGTTTTGATAGAATGTAATATGTATAGAAATTGGTGAGAAGTAAATATTCAAACTACTTGATCAATTATTACCTGATGGCATATGTACATTTACAGCAATAATTTTTAGTTCCACAAATTACCTTTTTTTACTTACCTGAAGTTCTTGTTTGTTTTTGGATATATGATTCGTTCTTATGGTGTCACTTTGAGGTATTTTTTTCCATTGTTTTCTATCCTAAAGTTGGTATTTGATCAGCTAACAGATTTTTGCTTGGATTATAATCTAGTTTTTCATTCATATCTTATGTAGGTTTTTTAGGAGGTTTTTCCTACTGTACAAAATGGATTTCAATCTTATAAACAGCATTCATACCACTAGTATGTCATGTATAAGGTTACTGCAACCACAAACATGTAATTTATCATTATGACATGATGTAATGTATATATAAATAAATAAATAAAAAAAAGAAGATTTTTGCTAAACAGGTATCTATTAGTTCCTAGTATATTTCGTTTTTATTTGTTTTTTCGGATTAGTTTTTTTAACTAACTAAGATTAATTTTTTTAAAAATTGAAATAAAAAAAATTGGAATTTATTTTTATTGATACCCATTTCTCCAGAGAAGCAATCGCATATGAAAATGAGAAATTCATTGGTGACAATTATGTATAATTATTCTATTAAGATGATATACTATTAGCCATGGCTCTACGTCAGAGACCATCTGGTTCCTCTCTTAATTAACAAGATGGCTTTGATGATCTGACTCTTGGATCTTTTTACAGCCTTCATATATTGCAGTTGAGCGTTAATTGACTGGTATATTTTCAAATAACTCCTCAAGATTATTTCTTTTGGTTATAACTGGTTGACGCGCGATATGTCAAAGGAATTCTGACTTCTATAATATAACAAATCCCAGAGTGGATGTAGTATATTTTAGATTTAATAACATTAATTGACATATTAATCTCGCATTGGAATCTGATCTATCTTATCTAATATTGTCATGATATGTTATCTCGGCGTCTTTATTACCAGCCGAATTTCATTCATGAAATTCTTTCGTAACGTTTCAATTAATATTGGCTGATTATCAACCGCGTCCACTATACGATTGTTTTCATTTATTTAAACAGTGCATAAATATGCTTAAATAAGAATCTTTTGAATTAATATATAATGTGACAGATAATACAGTCTTGGTAATCCGAACATGTAGATTGCATAGCCTGTTCGGAATATAAAAGGTTAAATTTAAAAGGATGTAGAAATTGGAAACAAAAATATATGTATTAGGTATTAATTATCAGCTTAATATAAACACTTTGCAAAAAAAAAAAAATTAAATAATCATTTAATGTACGTCGAGCCTCTGATTTTGTTGGCTTTGTACCATTATCTACTCCGAGCAAGTATTGAATGCCTTTATTACGTTTTTATTATTGATCTATAATGAAAAATAAAGTAAGGTATAAAGACATTTTTCAGTTTAGCGATTAATATAAAAACGTATTCCTTACCTACTTTTGAAATTATCAAACAAACCGTTACTGGCATTAAAATCTGCTTTATCATCCTTCTTAAAAAAATTAATAAAGAAAGCTTAAACTTGTCAGCTAATACGTCTCCGGAAATCGGACACTCTCATGACCTTTGCTGCAAAAACCATATCTAAAGAGGTGCCTAATCTTCTGGATGACCGGCTAGCTTTAATTTTTTTCTGGTTAGAGAAAACACAGTACAATTTTGACCCAACTACGCGAATTAATTCCAGTAATATGTACTGAAAAACAGTGCTATTTCCATTACTTCTCTATGAATTATCGAAACCGTTGTGTACTTAAAGAAATCCTGTCAACTTAAATCTTCATGTCTTCTATAATAGTTTAGTTTATTAGTTGTTTTATACTTTTATGTTGATTTAGTTCTGGAGTTAAAGAATTCTCAGAAAGCAAGAAGTCACCATCTTTGTCAGTTTCGCTAAATTATCTCAAGCAAGCAACAGGATGTGGGCCTCATCCAAGGATCGCAGATAGCGTCCAATTTCTGATATTTAACTGAGTTTTCTCATCAGAAATCACTCCGTTCTGCCTTCTTACTCTAGCTTTCAAAACTTTTCTTGTTCGATGGATTTCTTCAATGATCAGTCGTTTTTCTTGGGAGGACCAGGATCACCCCAAACCAGTGAAACCATCTTATTTTTACGACAGAGCAATTTCCTTGTCATTGTACGGATCAAGGATTTATCAGTTTTCCCTTTTTCTACTAATTCTATAAGCGTTTGCAACCCAACTGGTCCAAGCAGTAATATTTTTTCCTCTAAGAGGAGGAGTTTTATCAAATTTGCGGTTGTCTGCTTCGTATCCATAATAACAGAATGGCTCGATCCGATGTTTTGTAGTGTTTGAATTGGTTATTAATAGATTCAAACTTAATTTTTAAAAGGTTTGTAAACAGTTGGTTGCTGTGATCCTTGTGCCAACTTTCTAGGAATCACCATTCTTAGAATCAAGCCCTGTTTTTAGATTGACGAAAGAATCTGTTTTTCTTATACGCATTGTTTAATTTCTGATTATGTTCCCTAATTTTAATATTTTTCCTCTCTAACATGTGGGAAAAAAATTCTCAGAAAGATCATTGGCTCTACAAAAGAAGGATATCGCTAGTGGATGAAGACAAACAAGGAACTTAGAAATCTATTTAAAACACCAAATATTGATAAGATGTCTGAGGCACATATGAAGAATGGAAAGTAGTATACAACCAAAAATGGCGATGGAGGAACACTCTGGTAGAGGAAGGTGCAGAGGAAGACCTAGACTTCGTTGGCTGTAGGATGTAGAGGAGGACTTTTAGACGTTGGGTGTCCGCAGATGAAGAAAGACAGCCGAAGACAGGCCAGAGTGCAGGAGGAATGCCAAGGTCCTACAAGGACCATAGCTCCGTTAGATAAAACTTTTTTTAATATTTTTCCACCATCATGATTTTAAATATTTACAATTGTATACATATATACAACAAGCGAATCTGCTAAAATAATATAAAACATGATAAAAACTTGTGATAAAACTATTCATTGGTAGTACTTTAGAGGTAATCAGTACTTGAAGGGTTATCAGGAACTGATTTGGATGAAAGGTTATAAAATGGAGGTTTGGGTTGACCAACGAGTTTGGAAATAAAAGAGGAATATCTAATTTGTCGCAAGTCTTCAACAAATGGAATGTTTAGGTCTTTACGAATAATTACTCATATATTATTATTATTGTTTAATCCGCATCATTCGAACTCACTGTCAGAACTTTAAAGAATTATAATGATTTCTATTAGTGCTCTATTCGATCAGACTACTATGTCAAATCATCTACAAATATATACTAATTTGGAGAAAGTTTAAAATAAAGACGCATGAGTGTAATTTTCTAGTGTTGCTCCCCATCGATCCTACCAGATGTACTAATATACGGACAGCATACTCGGTTCTATGAGTTATTTGACCAAACCTAATTAGCTTCTATAAAATTGAAAATACTTTTATGTTGTTTAACCTTAAAAAGCTACCGTTAGCAGAATTGAATAAATAGTGGTTTACCCGCTCTATCCAAATTAATTTAAAATAAGGATATGTAGAAGTATTTTTGAGAATTTCTAAATAATATCATCAAAACAACTGTTAGCTCTTTATTATTTATTTCGTGAATGACATATAACGGAAGGAAACGAGCTAAATCGGAGCTGGGTTGAGGAAACGCTGGGAACTCGGCCGCTGGCTACTAAAGGCAAGTTAGTCCAACTATAACTGCCCGTCATAAAAGCCTGAAACCAGTCAGGGGTGACTTTGTTTTTGCCATCTCAGGGACTTACTCAGGCTCTAACGGAACTTAGGTGAATATCTATCATCCCGAAGAGATTAACAATTATTCCGGTCCGGAGTTTAATTTTCTGGAATATCAAATTTTGATTCTTCTTTTATTGCATAATTTCGTAGATAATGAAAACAATAATATATAACAATTGAAAGAACATCAAAGATGTTTATTATCTAAGAGCATTATTTTTTAGATAAATTTTTACAAAGTTATGTAGGGGAGGTTGTGCCAGGGTCACATATTAGCGAAACTATAAGGAATAGCCGATAGGTTTATAGAGAAAAAATATAGAATATATGCAGATCTGAACATATGTAACATTATTAACGCTAGTAAAGGCCTTAACTACTTTTTAACAACCAAAAATAGCTGTTTTTATTCTTTTTCTTGGAATAATTGTTGATATATACGTAAATATAGAATAATGAATGCCGACCCCAAGGACTGTCACAATCCGTGACTGAGATGTGATCGGTTGTGATATTTTATTTTTTCTAGTTAATTTAACCGTTGTACTTACCGACAAAATTTTTGTATTTACACATAGTCTAGTGTACACTTTGATTAATCTTCACCAAAACCTCATTCACCATCCTAATCCCTTACAATCATCCTGGAAGGTTGAAACGGCAGTGGCCTCGAGATCTTTTGTAAATATATCATTGGAGTCCTGGCACTGACCAGGCTCTCCACTCAAGTCTTGTCTGAGTGTCTGTGGTTCTATTTACCAGTATTCTTCCGTAGTGGTTGTTTTCCCTCGTCCTCCACACGTGGGAGAAAGGACCGGACTCGGAGCTCCCCTGGCTGATTGTAGATAGCTCTAAAATAAGCACTTTAGATAGTTCTTAAAGCACATAGCTTTAAAACTAAAATGTATTGCTTAATAATAAAAAGATATAAAAAAAAAAATAAACCCATAAATAAAAATAAACCCATATCAGTAAACGGTGTAAAGGCTCTGGTAGCCGAGCATGTTAGATTAAAGTGTTTCTTGATCTCTCACATTATACGATGGTTTGAATCTGCCCTTGGCGAATTAAAAAATATTTCTTTTCCTTCTCTGTCAGGTTGTATTTGGCTTCGTTGTACCTCTATAATATCCTACTCCCTCCCCTGTATGCCAGGAGTGGCGAGGTAGTGGATAAACGACAAAAAGAAATGTGTCAAGTGTTGGGATATCTCTTTGTTGTTTATAGGCATAAGAACAAAACCCATGTTTATATCATTCCGCATTTCGTTTATTTCTACCTTATTTGATACTTTCAAATTGATTTTAATTTTGTCCTACTATTTTTACAATACCCAATGCGGATGAATTCGTTAGTTACAATCGAGTTTCTTTGTTGAAGTTGTGTCTGTGATGAATACCACAGAAGGACGCCTAGTCATCTAGCGAGGTGAGTGACTCCAGTAGCCCGATCTGTGGAGTACTTATGTATGTGCACCTGCTCATCGCATGCCTGCCTCAAACATGGCTGGAGCCAGCTACAGTGAGCTGTCTGGGCTCTGACATTTACTGCTTGGTATCGTACCAGCAGCAATATATCACGTTGCTGGCGATGGATGCGGGACCCACAGCCTCCTCGAGATCCTTGATAATAATTACACCTCCTATAATTCATGGTTGTTGGTTTTACTGCCGATAACTGGAATGGTTTCTCAATCCATTATTTATAACTCCGTTACATTCTTAAGTTAGTTAGCGTAACCGAAAAATGTTCAAGTTCCTTATTTTTAATATCCGGAATCGAAGTTATGGAATAGGTGCTACATCTGAAATCATGAATCTAATTATTCAACAAAAATCGTAGTAGAATATATTCTATAAATATCAATGTATCACAACATTAGAACTAGCTAAGTAATAATAATAATAAAAATTTTAATTCGCATTTATACCAATCAGTGAAAAGATGACATTCTTAGTTATAAACCAAAACAAATGTATCAATTACCTTTGGCTGTATATATGTCAAAAACACTGGAAATTATTTCACAATGGTTTATTATTTTAAAATAGTCATACAAGGTATCCCGTAATTAGAGGCAAATATTCAAAAGGGCGATACAAGACCTAATGAACTACTAAAAAGTTTACATAAACAATGGTCCAACTTTCTGCAAAAAGTAGGAAATCAAAGTTTTGCACTTTTTAAGTTATATTTTTTGGTGAGTTGAAAGCAATAACTAAACTTTATTTAATGTAAGTAATAAAAAAAGGCTTCCCTCTGAACTAGTAAAAATTTACTTCAAATAAAACTAGAGTTGGTCCTTTTACCCTGGACCATTTACAGAGGAATTTTGAGCTACTAAACTAAGCTAAGTTCTATTTTTTAAAATATCATGAATTATGCTCGATTTTTTTTTATCGGCCTCCAACTATATCTACATTTTTAGATAAACTTCATTGTTCAATAAGCTTGAAGTCCATATAGGGTAAGTTCAGAGTTTATTACGAAATGAGTTGAAATTCATCCCAAGTTGTGTAATATAATGATGTGATTTGATGTCCTGTTAACTAAAATTAACCACGTTTTTAGGGAAAATGACTACAATAAATTATTTTAAAGCTGTGATTTTAATTTTTTTTCTCTGACCTGAGATTTATTTTATTAAATAAAATTCAGAAATACATTTTTTATTTTAAAAAAAATGTACGTTAAAAATAATTTTTCAGATATGCATCATCTAAAGTAATTATGAACTTTATTTGTTAACCAAATCTCTATCGTAGGAATCTAACCGCATTTATAAGTGATCAACTAAATGTTCCTAATCCTAATATTTTCGTTGTAATGAAAATAATTACCAGGCTTATTTTCTCTATTATACAGGATGTTTCATGATTAAGTGGCCAAACTGTAAAAATGTATTAAGAACCTCAAATCAAGAAAAAAATTAGCTCTAAAGGTATGTCCGCAAACGCTGTGTTTAGGAGATATTCACACCTAAAGATTATCGTTGTTATGAATTATTTACGTTATATGAAATAAATAAAACCTATTTATTTGTTCTAACTATTTTATTAATTAAATGCAAACATTAACATCCATGTTAAATTTTGTTCAAAGTGAAGCTATGTCCGCAAACGCTTTGTTTAGAAGATGGATGAGATAGAATACTGATGTGGCCTTTCCTGCCTAGCCTGTCTTAATGTTCAAGAAATTACTTTGAACAATATTTAATATGAATTTAATGTTTACGTGTGACTATTTATTTATTTATTTGATGTTTGTTGCCGCTACCCTGTATGGTCATTGGCAACGCCTTTAAATTGCACTCTGCTGTAGAGTTTTATCTCTTTTAAAAACCTTAAAGTTTTTTTTACTGCACTTTCACTGTCTTTTAGATTTTGTTTTAGACTCTGTGCCATGTCTAACTTTTTTCTTGTAGGTTCAGATGAAGGGCAGTCTTGAATAATGTGCTTTACTGTCCTGTGGACATTGCAGCTCTCGCAGGTCGGAAGATCAAGTCCTCTTAGTAGGTAGGAGTACGAGAACTCACAATGTCCAATTTGTAATCTGCAGAGGGCCGTCTCCTCTTTTCGAGACGATCGGTGAGAGGTTTCCCATTTTAGACATTGGGGTTTAATTTCTTTTAATTTAGATTCTTTTTGTTCCCACTTGTTTTGCCACAAGTTCCACAGGTTTTCCTTAATTTTTTTAACGTAATCCTCTAGAGGGATTTCATTAATTGATTTCACCGGCATTGTATCTGGCTTGCCATGTTGGCTGCTTGATCGGCTTGTTCATTACCAATGATCCCGCAATGCGAAGGGACCCAAATGAACACTACTTCCTTGCCCTTCTCCCTTAGTAGCCTCCAAACGTTTCTTACATCTTTTGCGAGAGTGGTTTTGGGCCTGGAATGTTCAATGGCTATTAATGAACTCGTAGAGTCTGTCACCACTGCCAAATTGGTAGTTTCACTTGTCTATATGTGTTTAAGTGCTTCTCTAATTGCTATCATTTCACCAGTAAACATCGAACAAGCCTCCGGAATTTTGAATAGTTTTTGAGTATTACAATTTATAACGGAACATCCTACTTTCTTGTCTACTTTTGAAGGAATCCGTATACAAGATGTGACACTCCTTATATTTTTCCAAAGTTTCTAAAAATATGAGAAGGAGTTAGTTGAGGGTGCGGTCAAATAAATAAAAAAAAAATTAAAATATATAAATAATTTTAAGTTTTGCCGACGTTTCGACCCACTTTGCAGGTCGTCTTCAGGGCTACAAAAGATAAGGAAGGTTATCTACCTATGATAAAGTGTTATTGTGCTTCTCAGTGTTTTGTGTTTTTCAAGTTTGTTTTGTTAGTTTTGTTGTATCGTTTCCTACTGTTTGTGTTATTTTAGTGTTTTATAGTTTTTTTGAACATGATTTAGTTTTAGTTTATGTTTATTTAGTTAATTTTATAAACTTTTTGAGTGAACAGTGGAGGTTAAGGTTAACTTTGTGGTTTTCACGAAGGTTTAATCTAACCAAAAGGACGTTTAGAGACTATTACGTTGGTGAAGCACTAAGGTAAGTTCATATTAAAGTCTTACTTTTGAAGATAGGAAATTTATAAGTTTCCCGAACGTAGGTTAGATTTTGAGTGTTGAATATTTCCTTCTACTGTTGTTCACCCATTATTTCAACGTATAAAGTTGTTAATTTTGGATTGCGTAAGATGGCTGATGAAATTGCATCAGCAATGGAGCAGGAAATGGTGGAAGAACAGGCTATAAAGTGCCCAAGGCCTTCAGCAAAGAGGCAAAGGAAAGGATCTCCTGACGCCCGAGAAGAAGCAGATAAAGAACGTGTAGACGATAGTCTTCTGCAAGATGCACGTAGAATCAAAGAAAACATCAGGGTCTACATGAACGCAACAGACAGGAACGTGAGTGCGAAGGTACAAAAGCACGTTAATGGGAAAATGCAGCAGTTAATAGATATAATGGAGACAATATATGATAAGAACTATGAAAAAACGTTTTTAGTACAACGTGTGGTAAAGGACACATTAGCTTCCTCTGAAATGTATGATATCATAGTAAATGCATTAGTGGAAAAAGCAGTACCTATGGTTATCGAGGGACTCAAGTCGGAAAGTAAAACCATACAAAGACCACTGTCAGAACCTCAGACATCTCGGGAGTTTCCATGCGTTAAAGAACAACCGCTATTAGCCGATGCCCACGCTATTATTGAGACCACGGAGAATGAAAGTTTCCAGGAAGTAAAGAAAAAGCAAAGAAGGAAAAAGGCTCTTCCACAAGTGGCCAAAGAGATCGAGGCCTCTAAACCAATATCAGAGGAAAGTTTGACCAAGAAAAGGTCTACACATCAGACTACGATGGCCGATATTGTTAAAGGGCTTCCATTAAAACCGATGGATACTACAAGACCAACTTATGTTACCATCGCTTCTCAAGGTAAAAGTGCAGCTGACATCATCAACAATCTGCCTTCTCCAACTGAACTAGGAGTCAAGGCGAGAGTTGTACGGGCGACCAAAGCTGGCTCAGTTTTAGTTTGTGTAGATGAGGGTGCCCATGCTAAAAAAATAATTGAATGGCAAAAATTAAAAGAAGTTGGGATGGAGGCAAAACTAGCCTTAAAAAGAAAACCAAAAGTGGAGGTAAAAGGAGTTCCCCTTTCATGGAGTGCGGAAAATCTAGAAAGGGTGCTATGGGAAAGGTTGGCTGCAAAATCGGCCGTTATTTCTGAGAACCAATTAGGTAATATAAAGCCATTGTTCTCATCAATGGCTAGAAATAAAATTACCAATAATTGGGTGTTAGAAGTACATCCAATGGTAAGATATAATCTACTCAAGGAGGAAATAATTACAGGAGGTTGGTGGTCACTGACAATCTTAGATTACCCCGATGCTCCTCCCTGTCTAAGGTGTCAGGGATATGGACATACAAAAGCTACTTGTGAGGCAAATGGCATAGTATGCAAGTGGTGTGCGGCGAGTGGGCATATTGCTAAAAACTGTCCCGCAAAAGGAAATAAGACCGCACCTACATGCGTTAACTGCGTGAGGGAAGGTGTTCAAAAAAGTAAGGCTAAACACCAGGCAGGAAGTAGAGAATGCCCAGTGCACATCAAGAGATCTCAAGAATTAGTGAGGAGAACTCACTATGATTAGACTCAACATCCTGCAGTTGAATATGGGCCGCCGGCATATTGTGGCTGACGAGCTTCGCGCCATGGCACAACGCTACGATATCATGGCGGTCCAGGAACCTAGCTGCCGTGGGAACAGGGTTACGGGGTTTGGCCTCACGTCAAGAGTTATAGCCCTGAGCAGTGGAGAGAGGAGGCCCAGGGCTGCAATAGTGATTAATAATCCTAACCTTGACGTGATGGATCTGAGGCAACACACCATGGCGGATTATGCGTCTTGCTACGTTAAGTGGGGCAAGATTTCTTTCACATTGGTATCGGCATACCTACCTGTGAATAGTGATGTAGAAGAAAGCATATCCGCTATGGAGGCGATCATTAGAGAGATGAGGAATGTGATCATGTGCTCAGATACCAACTCCTGGAACACGGTCTGGGGGTCCAATATTACTGACAGGCGAGGCGCTAAAATGGGAAATTTCATAGGCAGAAATCACCTTGTCGTGATGAACGAACCCTCTGCCACCCCCACCTTCTCTGGAGGCATGGGGCAGAGTTGGATTGACGTCACGATCGCCACGCCTGCGCTTACGAGGTATATTGCTGATTGGACTCTCAGATCTGATACGAGTTCCGATCACGTTGCGATAGCAATTGGCCTGGTAAATGAGCCAGGATGTTCCCACGGTACTGATAAGGGTTTCGTCACTAAAATAAATGACTGGAGTGTCTTCAGGTCCTACCTGGAAGGAGTGATTGCAGACGAGGAGTGGGAAGCGGCAGAGATGGATGTAGTTGACAATCTGGACTACAAGGTGTCCAGGATTACCAACAACATTCGTGATGCTGCCGAACACTCCCTCAAGCACCGGAAGGCGAGGGTTCGACCTGTCCCATGGTGGACGCCAGCCTTAACTGTTCTAAAACGAGACCTCTACAAGGCCCGGCGGTCATATCAGAGGTGCAGATGCGAAGAGAGGCGCACTGTACTTCGCAATGAGTACAAGTCAAAAGCCAGGATATACCGAAACGAGGTTCGCTCACAAAAGCGGAAGTCTTGGGATGATTTCATCATTGAAGAGTCTTCGAAGAATCCCTGGGGTATTCCGTATAGGGTAGCATTGGGTAAGTTGTCCCCGATGCAGACTATTGCAGCCTTGCGGTATCATAATACTGAGGCAACCACCCTTGAAGAAACTGCCAATGTTTTCATTGAAGCAATATATCCCAGAGATGACCCAACCCAGGACAGCGAAAATGATGATTTTGTGAGACGCACCACGGTATATCCACCTGGTTCAGATTTGTGCCCACCATGGGACATTCACGATCTTCGTATTGCCGTGGATAAGCAGAAGACTAATCGTGCTCCAGGACTTGATGCAATAGATGCAGCGATCTTGAGGAACAGTATCACGTATATTGAAGACCGGCTGTTGAGTATTTTCAATGAATGTCTGGATATGGGATACTTTCCAAGAAGATGGAAGATCGCTGATTTGAGACTACTCTACAAGGGAGGAGATAGGGACAAACAACTCCCTAATTCATATAGACCTATATGTCTCCTCCCTGTGATTAGCAAGGTCCTGGAGAACCTCATGATGACTAGTTTACGGCCTGTTTTCGCTAGAGCAAGTCATCCACGGCAATATGGATCAACCAGAGGCAGAGGAACCGCTGATGCCCTGCTGAGAGTGCGCAGAGATGTTGAGGAGAGGGCGGAGCGGTATGTCATGTTGCTTCTTTTCGATATATCCTCCGCCTTTGACAGCGTATGGTGGCCTAGCGTGCTCCAGCAGCTGCAGAGGTATGATGCTCCTAGTAACTTATACACATTAGTAAGAAGTTATCTCCAGGATAGAAGTGTCAAGATTAGAGGCAATTACTACGAGGTAGAAGCTTCCATAGAGAGAGGTTGCCCTCAGGGATCGGTGCTTGGTCCTGCTCTATGGAAGCTCGTCTTTGATGAGTTACTGGGAGTGTTAGAGGAGGAGCGGTTTCCTGCCACTGCTTACGTTGACGACCTAGCTGCTGTGGTGGCCTCCAACAGCAGAGCTGGAGTCAAGAGAGAAGCAGAGCGATGCGCCAGCCTAGTCGCTAGATGGTGTGAGGGGAAGAAGATGAGGATGGCTGCTGCTAAGACTCAAGCCATCCTCCTTAAGGGAAAGACTGATAGGGCACACCCTATAACGATGTACATAGAAGGTCAGAGGATACGTCCAAGTGAGGTGGTAACCTACCTAGGGGTTAGGTTAGGTGTAGGCCTCAATATGACGCCTCATTTGGAATATCTGGCAGGTAGGGTGGCCCTAGCAATGAACGGTCTAAGTCGTGTGGGGGGCGCATTTTGGGGCCTTAGGTATCCAGCCACTATCACTATTTATAAGGGTGTTGTGGAGGGTATCCTTAGGTATGCGTCTCCCTTCTGGTTCCGAAACCTCACACTCAGACAAAGAAATAGGCTAGCATCGACTCAGAGAACTGCTCTGCTTCGGGTCACCAGAGCATATAGGTCTACGTCGCATGAAGCAGTGCAGGTCTTAGCGGGGGTGGTGCCTCTCGACCTCCTCCTGCGAGAAGAAGTGACCAGGTATGACTACAAGAAGGAGGGCTCAACTAGTCTATCGGAGAACCTACGGATGAGGATTATTGAAAACCCAAATAAATGGAAAAAGATTATCCGGGAGGAAACAATTGAAGATTGGAGCAGACGGTGGGTGACGACTCCGAAAGGCAGTACCTTAAGAAAATACTTTCCCACCGTTGAATCTCGGTTACAGGCGAAATGGGTCCTCCCGGACTATTGGGTTTCACAATTTCTCACGGGACATGGGGGTTTCAGAGCTAAACTCCATGGCTACGGACAGGATATAGATCCCCACTGCCCCGATTGTGGTGTTCCGGAGACTGTTGAGCATGTGGTCACGGCCTGCACTGCTTTCGACGAATTAAGAGCGAGGTTAATGAGAACCACGGGGATTTACGTCCTCACTGAGGAGGAGTTTCCTCAGTTGGTGAGTGAAGAAAACTTCCCGCGGTTCAAAGAGTTTATAAATGGCTGGAAGACGGCGGTGGGCCCAGCTCACTTTAACCTAGGTGCACGCAGGAGAAGAGGACCAGTCCCAGGAAGACCTCCGGATTCGGGAAGCCAGGCCTAAAGGAGCCAGGAAAAAGTAGAAGAGCTAGCTGTGTGCACAGCTTAGAATTTTGTAAACTGATATTATGGCAGTAGTTGTGTTATTATGCATTAATGCTTAACATCACACTACTGCATACACCCGTGTTGCCCTGGTGGCATGGGAGGGTGGAAAACAAATAAAAAAATAAAAAAAAGGGCTACAAAAGATACAAACATTTTGAAAAAATAAAAATAAAATAAAAAATAAATATAAGTATATATAAATCACGAAGAAGTTGTCAGATACAGAAATAAAAGATAAAGAAAATAAATACATGATAAGAAAATAGATAAAAGAAAATAAATACATGAATGTTAACGAATAAATGAATGTTAACGAATAAATAGATTGAAAATTGAATAACTATTGTTACAGTAAAGTTAAAATATGGATAAGATAACATAATAATAAGATATCAGTGGATAACAAGCAAGTGGAGGTTACCTTTAATTGTAAATAAACAGATAACGGGACCAAAGGTTAAGAAGTGAAGAAATTGAAAGATTAATAGGGTAACATTAGTGTAATATTGTTGGGATAGATTATTAAGTATAAATAACTCTATAAGAAAACAATAATTTTAAAAGAATACTTTAAAATGTAAGAATAAATGTAAAAACAAGGTTATGATGATAAAGAAACAAAAAACAGGTTGTACTATATATAGATGACAATTGACATTTAGTTTTTTGAAAGCGGTAATGGAATGGTAGGCTGCATGAAGATAATAATAAGGTGTATAGTTGAAGGATAGGTGTGTTAAGAAAAGAATCACAATAAAAGTCAAAACATACCGTTGGATGTGGCACTGCGGGAGGCAGTTGAAACACTGGCAGTGTCAAAAAACTCTAGTTAGCAGTGTCAAAAAAAAGTTCTAGTAAAAATAAACGCATACATACATACACATATATACACATACAAACACACACACACACACACACACACACACACACACAACACACACATAATACACACACATATATATATACATAAAAAATAAAAAAAAAATATATAATATATAAATAAATAAAATATATATATATATGAAAGAAAAGTAAAAAAAAGTATAAATGGAAGTGAGAAGATTAAATAGAGGTTTATGATCGAGACTTTTTAAAAATGTTGATGATTTGGGAGTAGGCGAGTGATAGATTTTGCTTGTCGGTTTTTAAGTTAAGTGGTTTGTAGTCTAATTGAATGAAAACACTTTCCGTAAGTAGTCTTTTGTCATGGTTAGGTACTGTGGCAAGAATGGAGGTATTGTCAAAGTCAAATGTGTGGTTTGAGGTTAAGGCGTGTTCAGAGAGTTTAGAAGCAGTAGAGTTCTTAGAAGTAATTGAGTATTTGTGTTGTTTGATGCGGTCTTTAAGTTGGTTTTTGGTTTCTCCAATATAGGCAGAGTTACAATTGGTGGTAGAGCAAGGAATGCGGTATACGATATTAGAGCGGTGTTGTGGAGGGATGGGGTCTTTTAGGTTGGAGTAAATATTGGCAAGTTTGTTATAGTTTTTAAAAGCAACTCGCAGGTTGGGAATAGAGGAACGTAAAGATTTTTGAATTCTATCCGAAAGTAAAGGGATGTATGGTAGAGATCTATATAAAGGAATGGGGGGCTGATTTTGAGAACTAGAGAAAGGGATGGAGGATGAGGGGCGGGTTTTGTAGTCAGTAATAAGTTTTTTAATGGTGTTGGAGGGGAAGTTATTAGACAATAGTATCCGTTGTATGCGTCTAGTGTTTGTTTCATGTAGGTAAGGGTCAGATAGAGAAAAACATCGGTGAATGAGGTTTTTGGCAACGTTAAGTTTTTGGTGAAAGGGTGTTGAGAATAGTAGTTGAGTAATCTGCCAGAGTATGTTGGTTTTGTGTACCAGTCTGTGGATAAAGTATTGTTGGGATGTCTTTTAATGAGAAGATCGAGGAAAGGGAGGGAATAGTTATCTTCGTATTCAACTTTACTTTCGGATAGAATTCAAAAATCTTTACGTTCCTCTATTCCCAACCTACGAGTTGCTTTTAAAAACTATAACAAACTTGCCAATATTTACTCCAACCTAAAAGACCCCATCCCTCCGCAACACCGCTCTAATATCGTATACCGCATTCCTTGCTCTACCACCAATTGTAACTCTGCCTATATTGGAGAAACCAAAAACCAACTTAAAGACCGCATCAAACAACACAAATACTCAATTACTTCTAAGAACTCTACTGCTTCTAAACTCTCTGAACACGCCTTAACCTCAAACCACACATTTGACTTTGACAATACCTCCATTCTTGCCACAGTACCTAACCACGACAAAAGACTACTTACGGAAAGTGTTTTCATTCAATTAGACTACAAACCACTTAACTTAAAAACCGACAAGCAAAATCTATCACTCGCCTACTCCCAAATCATCAACATTTTAAAAAAGTCTCGATCATAAACCTCTATTTAATCTTCTCACTTCCATTTATACTTTCTTTTACTTTTCTTTCATATATATATATTTTATATTTATATATATATATATATATATATATTTATATATATATATTATTTTTTTTTTTATATGTGTGTGTGTGTGTGTGTTTGTATGTGTATATATGTGTATGTATGTATGCGTTTATTTTTACTAGAACTTTTTTTGACACTGCTAACTAGAGTTTTTTGACACTGCCAGTGTTTCAACTGCCTCCCGCAGTGCCACATCCAACGGTATGTTTTGACTTTTATTGTGATTCTTTTCTTAACACACCTATCCTTCAACTATACACCTTACTATTATCTTCATGCAGCCTACCATTCCATTACCGCTTTCAAAAAACTAAATGTCAATTGTCATCTATATATAGTACAACCTGTTTTTTGTTTCTTTATCATCATAACCTTGTTTTTACATTTATTCTTACATTTTAAAGTATTCTTTTAAAATTATTGTTTTCTTATAGAGTTATTTATACTTAATAATCTATCCCAACAATATTACACTAATGTTACCCTATTAATCTTTCAATTTCTTCACTTCTTAACCTTTGGTCCCGTTATCTGTTTATTTACAATTAAAGGTAACCTCCACTTGCTTGTTATCCACTGATATCTTATTATTATGTTATCTTATCCATATTTTAACTTTACTGTAACAATAGTGATTCAATTTTCAATCTATTTATTCGTTAACATTCATTTATTCGTTAACATTCATGTATTTATTTTCTTTTATCTATTTTCTTATCATGTATTTATTTTATTTTATTTATCTTTTATTTCTGTATCTGACAACTTCTTCGTGATTTATATATACTTATATTTATTTTTTATTTTATTTTTATTTTTTCAACATGTTTGTATCTTTTGTAGCCCTGAAGACTACCTGCAAAGTGGGTCGAAACGTCGACAAAAATTAAAATTATTTATATATTTTAATTTTTTTATTTATTTGACCGCACCCTCAACTAACTCCTTCTCATATCATATCAACGGTCAACCATCTCTACATCGTTTCTAAAAATAGTTTATGAACTTCAACTGGAAATGCCATATCCTTTTTATATCTGACAATCGAGGTATAGTTGGTTTGGCATTAGTCCATCGGGGAATTATTATATCCGGCACATCCAGAGCATTTTCAATGTTTAGGCCCGAAAAATGATCAAGAAGAATAATACCTTATTTAGTATGTGTCTCGGGTTAGTCTTGATTTTAAGACCATACTTCGTTTTCATGAATAAATGTAAATAATTCATAACAATGAAAATCTTTAGATTTGATTATCTCCTAAATAAATCTTGAGTACTTCATAGAATTTTTTTTTCTTCTTTTGAGATCATTAATTCATATTTTCAGTTTGGCCACTTAATCCTGGTACACCCTGTATATATATTTAGAAATGTTAATTTATCATCTTAAATTGGAATTGAAGTCCAATTAGCAATAAAAGATGTATTTGGATGCACTATTTAAAAAACAAATTCAAATAATACTTCCATAACGTAAAACTTCTTTTCTGAAGAAGATTTAAATGATTTTTATTCGTTTCCTAGGTAATTTTTCATCTTTCAAACAACAGACTAAAGGGCTTCATGTAAGAGATTTTAGGTTTAATCAAAATCTTTCAGACGTTTCGGTTCTACAATCTATACCGACACAGGGTTTTGGGACGCTATTTTAAAAGAGAATACCGCTTGGCAAAGTAGAGTAGGGAGGATCATCCTCTGGTGACCTCCGACTTTGATTTCAAATATTTGAAAAATCGTCCCAGTTATCTCAGAAAAAAATCGTGGACGTTGAAGGAACAATTTCTTTTATTGTTTTTTTTTTTTTTTTTTTTTAATTTCTGAAGGGAAGCGCTTATCTTTCGCACCTAAAGAAGTAAATAATATTCAAAATGATAGCTCCGACATCGGATTCGATGAAAAAATTACGAATATTTGTCGTATGGCAAAAAAAAATAATTTTTTTTTTAAATAATGCATAAAGATAATGCCAGTTCAATGAATTCATTGTATGCGTAATGTTCTCATCAAAATTCTAGTAGAATTGCTTTAATATAAATGAAAAATGGCGTAATGGAACAGTAAAAGATATAAGATTTATGTTTCAATTTAAGAAAGGACCTCATTGTTTTGTGAAAGTCGACAACATTTCAAAATCTGCCCCGTGATTTCACTTGAACTCACGACGATTTCGCGGTTGGAATGATATCACCACAATACAAATGTCAATGTTAATTTCTTCTTTCTCTTGGCCAAGAAACGGTTTAATGGAAATCCGTATGAAGACTTGTTATTTTTCAACAAAATTTGTTTCATCACTTCATATTTGTCATATTTATATTTAAAAAAATGGAAAATAAGACGGCGTTTTCTATCATTGAATTTCGATACTGGGTGTGAATTTTCACTTTAAAGATGTGTCAAAGTTATAAATAAGAATTTCTGTATGTTTCTGAGTTTAATAGCCGAATAAGATATAATGATAAACTTATTATTTTTTACACAAAATCCGGAGTTTCGTTTTATTCCTAATTAATCCGGAAAAGTTATCGCTATTACACCCACGTTAAAGGTGTTGCTTAGTCAAATGGACGAAATCTTTTCTTAGTCATCCGTTTTTTTTTTTTTTTCCCTGATAATATAATTCTTATAGAACTGTTTATCAACCTGTTTAGGACATATTTAACTAATCCAATTTAAGCATCGATAACTATAACCGTAACAACGTAATTCATAAAAAAATAGACATCGAAATGCATTCAAAAAAGAACTTTTTATATGGAGGTAAAAAGATTTTACAATGTTAATAAACAAATTATTTATTTTATTAGATAAATAATTCAATATAGATAAATAAAAACAAAATAAACATATGTAATAAAATATCATTATATTTAGAAACATTAGTAGATACACTCTCACTACATTTCAAAAACTACAAAACAAAAAACATAAGATCATTATTCTAAGACTAGAAATATTACAAAATATGAAGAGATCATTATTCTAAAAAAAAAAAAAAAAAAAAAGAGATCATGTAAAGATATGGCTAGAGATATTACAAAAATAAAGAAAGCATCCCATCAATTACTTAGGTATAATATTATAAAAAAAATTAGAAAGAAATATCCAACATTACTTTAACTACCGATGTATTACTATTAACGGTACAATTCGTCTCTACAACAAAGAAAAATTAATGCCATAGCTTTGTCATTTAGGCCAGGTTACCTCTACTAAATAATAAAAATAATCAGACTTATCTGTTGTGGTAGCGTTTCATCGTGGAGATAGAACTGCTGAGGAGGAGTGCTATAGGGAGATGGTACCAGTTAACTAATTGCTTCAAGTAACTTCGTTATTTTGACGAACAGTGCCTCTCTTGGCTCTGCTTTTTCTCATTTTAGTTTTACAACATGGAAAAAAACTAATTATTTTTATTAAGAGTGGGACATGTAGACATAATTATTTCGTCAAAAATGTATCAAATTAAATAATTTAGAAAATCTTATAGCAATTCTGAAAAGTTCTTAGAACTTAAATTAATCATGATCGTACCCATCTGACCACCACCAATCAACTAACAGTTGTTTTTACTTTTGAAACTTAAACTAAGCAGGCTTTACCAGTTTCTCATTCGTTATAAAAATTATTACTTTAATATGCTCCATCACACTCATTTACACTTTGTCGTCATCACAGATGTTGAGACGGATCTGAAGCGAACATCTGACAGCAGTTGTTCACACATGAAACTGAAAAAATAACTTATGAAGAGCTGTGAATCTTCTACAACTAGCAGACTAAAAAAAAACACTATTTTTTCTGTTATGTTCACGAACGTTTCATGCTTATAGATCTTCCTTAATTATTAGTCGTGGGAAAGTTGTTTTCTCAACTGGATTATTTATTTTAGAATATTTATTATCAGTTCTACATATCAAATAGAGAAAATTGCAAGTTAATGAAAACTGACGTAGTATTTTGGGATGATCTGCTTGAGAAGAGAGATATATTGTTCAATTAGAAAATTAAATAATTTCTTTCTTTTTATATAAAAAATTATTGTAAACGTCATGATATTTGTTATATTTTTTTATAACAACTTCTTTATTTTTACTGACAATTATATCAGAAGTAGAATCATCAATTTCAATAAAACATGGTTTCGTCAGAAATTAAGTATCATCATATTAGGCCAAAAAATATTTGACAACTCGAAATGTCTGTTTACATTTATTTCTGTTTAAAAATCAGATTCGAATTTTTATACGATAGAAATTTTATTAGCAGGAATTTTATTAGTGCTGCTTTGCATTCAGATAAAAAGCTCATTATTCATCGGCTTTTATAGGAGTCAGTAATTTTTTTTTGCAGTCGAGTCTGTATAGCGCGCGCCTCAGGTGACGCATCAGCTCACCGAAGATTCCTTTCAAAATCGCCGAGCCATTTTAAAGGAGTGGCTGAATGGTGAAAGATAAACTAGGCAATAGGGAACGTGAGAGAACAAAAGATGCGCGAGGAGTGGTGCCTTAAGTATTCAATTTAGACAAGGCGAGGATATGATTGGAGAGGCGGAGCTAAAGGGGCTATTAATGAGTGTTGGTGGCTGGGGGCTAAGCATCAGTCATCGGAAGGCTTAGCTTAGCCTAATGCCGGGTTCGATGACTACTTAGCTTTGTCATTAGCTAGCCTAATCTGCCACCGTTGGCGGTCCTCGAGGCTCCTCCTGCCATGGATGGATGGACTTGGCGAGGTCGGCAATTAGAGTTAATCATCCGGTGTTCTGAGATCCCGTTCTATCATCCGTTTCAAAGAATGAGATATGAGCGTGATTTGATTCAATTCTTGGACTTCGTCATGGAAAATTCCTGCCACATATCACAGACTAGTGGAATCGCCAAGTATCCTTTAGAAAAAGTGATTAATATGGAATGGTTATGATTATAAAGTGATTATTATGGAAATACTTATTCTAAGATAATTTTATTTTCTTAATACACTTTGCACATTTTTTATAATAAATGAGATGGAATGAAGACATAATTTCATTCTGGGACTAAAGTCCCCTAAGAATAATGACAGAGTTCAGATATTATGCAAATTTATCTGGTATAAAGAAATACAAAACATTAATGATTGAATATTATTAGCGATTTTAATTATAGAAACAAATAATAGTAGTGGAATAGGAGTTATTTAAAAGTATTTGTGATCATCTGGAAACAGATCAGGAGTTCCATCCAAAAGGAGATAGCACAAATGACGAAGAATTTACTAAACGAAGTGGTTTTATAAAAGGGATTATATAGATCAAGACGTTCAGATCTACTATATGGATTGTGGATAAAGAAGAGTAGAGAAAGGAGTCCGTGGGTGTAGAGAAATGTTTTTGGTTTTGAAGATGCGGAAGATAAATACACTAAAGAGGAATTGCCGTTGGAAGTAGGATATAACCACTTCAGCTCGGTGAACCAGTAGGAAACCTGAGAACCCCTAGGAATCCCAAAGATGAAACTTATGAAACAGTTCATAAATCTCTTCCATCATATTTTTAGCATTGTAGACAGCCCTTTATAAAGCAAGCAGCTATAGCCGAAGTGAGAGAAAACAAGGGAGGTTTTATATTATAGTAGACATATATCATAACCTTTATCATATGGCCTTGTATTTCGATTCTTCACTCACCCTTATACCGCAAAATTTCTTCTTTAACTTAACAACACCAATTATTTCTCCATATCCACAGATATATTAATATTCTAAATATATGTTAGAATTAATTATTTTGTATTTTATTGTTGCTAAACTAACTTCACCTTATTTCGCACTATTTATTTTCTGTTGGTTAACACTGAAAAATGTAGGGCTTCACTGGACCCTCGAATTCCTCTCGTATCCAATCCTTAACCCATCCAAAAATTCTCAATGTTCCTTTCATTATCACAAACTAAAATATATATAAATGAATTTAATTCTCCCTATATTGCAGATTTGGCCTAATCCAGATAACTATCCTTCCGTAATAAACTTCAGAACAATCCTTGCTTCTGTGTAGAGAACTTTTATTGGAGTGTACTACCAACGGGTAGTTCCTCTCGAAGCCTTTTCATGTTTTGTTTTTTTGTAGTTTGTTTCAGTTTAGATTTAATTGTATCTTGTTTTAATACAGTTGTAAATTTTACAAATAAAAAATATATATGAACATACTGACATTTATTTTTCAATAATTTAATTTTTTTTTTTTTTCGTTTGGTTTTGTATTATTTTGCTTTAATTTCAACGTTGTTTTTTTTTTTTTAACTCTTTAATTGAATCACTTCTTAAATATCATTTTGTGCCAGACATATATATCTTCTATCGTTATTTTCATTGTTCTTAGAGGGCTAAATTTCACAGAATAAAGTTTACATTTCACTTTAATCTGAAGAGCAATCTGAATACATTCATGATATTTACAACTATATTAAAAAAAAAAAAAATACATTCAGTAAATGTGCACTCAATAATATAATAACATGAAAACGCTTGTTGAGAAACAACTACCCTCACTCAAATAATAAAGCACTCAAATAATAAATTTACACAAAAAGATCACGAGGTCACCTTCTTTTGACACGCCTGGGAGGGTTATCAAGGATTGAACAGGAAGCAAGGTTTGAAACGTGAGGGTTCGGATAGTTCTGAAGTTTGTTATATAAGGATACGTATCTGAATTGGACCAAATCGGAAACATATGGAACATTAAGGTTGTCATGGATGATTTCATTTGTGACAAAATAAGGAGTGTTGAGGATTTTACGAAGGATTTTCGATTGTAAGGATTCGATATGAGAGAAATTCGATAGTAATCTTAAAATAATATTCATTTATTCAGTTGCATAAGTGAATGAAATTTTAAAAACTAATAATTTTCTATTTAATGAAGTCGAGGCGGCTGCTCAACCATACATATGCTGCTAATTTACAGACCTGTCTTTTTAGGAGAATTGTGAAAAACAAAAATAATAAATTCATGTAGAAATTGGCGAAATGTTAAGTTGTTAGATCTTTGCTAATTTCATAGAAAATGAGAATTCCTTATTTGGGAACACTCATAATATTAATCACTGGGATATATTAATTAGTGTGAGCCAAATGAGTTTTAAACCTTGTGAGTGTAATTTACGTCCTTTATTGTGCTCCCCTTTCTCGCCTTTTTGGCTATATGTAGTTTTTCTTGGGATAGGGAAAATGGTGAGCGAGTTAAAAGCCCTCTCGGCACTAGTATACTAAATCGTAGTTATTTTATCATATAGATTTCGGTTGATCAATTTGACAGATATCGCGTGCTTTGCACATGCGTTAGTCCATCCGGCCATCCAGCACGCAAAAATGTAATGTAAGTTACCTTAAATTTATTTCCAAATTCAAAAAAGGAAAACATTATTTTATTTGTTTTTTCTTGCTTTAGTATTCCACTGTTGCTCCTGTATTCCTTGTTTATTACAGAAGAGCGCAATTAGCAAGTCCGTGTGTAACCTTGGGCACGCAGATGACCTCTTGGTTGCCAAAGACTATCCAAGGCCCTTACGTCATCGACGCCAATTTCCCGCCGCCTTCCGATCCTTGCGAAATCCTCTTCGATAGCGGTCCTTTTCATTTGCACTTATCTAGAATCTGTTTTCATTTCTAAATCCGTCTCCATGACATGCTGGCGAAATGTCATTGGCCGCATGGTATCCAAGACGAAGAGTATTTCCATCCATTGGAAACAAGACTTTCTAGACCAGATTATTACTTAATATATTATATAGTTATTTGGGTAAATATTCCGATTATGAATAATTGAATCCAAAATAGACAAAAACTCTTAATAATTTAGGTTGGCATTAATTAACATCTAAAAAAATTATATATCTTAAGTAATTAGTTCATGTTAAAATGTGTCACGTTTGACTTTTAAAGAATAGAATTTTGCGTTTTCGTTAAGAAAATATAACCAATGTATATATTGGCCAGGAGGTGCAGGTTTTTTTTTCATGTTAACTTTAATGTATTTTTTTTTCACTTCAAATATGTACCGAAACCTATTATGGTATTGTCAATCAGCAGATTTGTTGTGATAGTTAATGATTGACAATATATGCATGAAAAAGGATAGCATCCAGCAACGCATCTTCCTGATCATTATTTACTTCCTTGATTTTAGATAATTTCATAAAATTAATATTTTATTAATTTTTATTAATAATAAAAAAAGTAAGAAAATTAAAATTCCTATATGTCTCATAGGTATGCTTAATAAATTTATTTTTATTAAGAAATAAGAGTTGTCTCTTGGAAGACACGTAGGGATGAATCGCACTGCAATCTGCAATACCTTGCAGTGTTGCAGATTAGTATCGTTACAATTGCCTCATGTTCTATTAATTGATTTGGGCATCTTAAAAATGTTTCTTTAGCATTAATTATTGTGTAACCATAATATTATACGATATTTATTATACGATATATTAATTTTAAAATTTGTATTCCTGTAAAGTTATTATTATTATTATTTCATATTTATAAAATAATATATTTATTTCTTTATGAATATTAAGTAGTTTTAGACTAAGGTGCTTCAAATATTTCCAAAAACGTTTCTAACTATTTTAATCAAACTTTTTATTTCAGTGTAGAAGTAAATTATTGTTAATATCCATCATCATATTGTTAATTATTATATTCTATCATCTACAGAGTATATTGAACAATATTTCTGTTCACCTTTGTAATTATTATATACCGGCGATTTTTCCAAAAATAATTAATCTTCTTTATTTCCCTTTAGAACTTCATCAGCACTTGTCATGAAATGATCAGCAGATTTAATGGAATTATTGATGACAATAAAAAAATAGGCTGCTGAGTACTATCCTGAGGAAGGATAGTACTCAGCCATATCTTTACCTAGTCTCTGTTTATTTCCTTAAATCAGGAAACGAATATCTAGTTTCTTTGTTGTTTTTTTTCATAACCCTTTTTTATTTATCTTCATCTTGAATCCTTAAAAAGCATATCAACTGTGGCCATACTGTTAAGTCTAATAAGTCTCCAAGTATTATTTATTTACTTCTTATATTTATATTTATTTCTTTATTATTTGTTTATATTGTATGAATGAGAACTTTTAGCCCTAATGCTTATAGCCCTCCAGCAGTGGCTGATTGTATTATTATTAAATAAATAGATTTATAAAAAAAATAAGTCTAGGAAGCTGTACCTTGTCGTTTAATCGGGTGTAACAGTACATATGTGTTGGTTGTCCAAAGTCTGTATATGAAGTTTATTTTGGTATTCCAGAGAGCTTATGTTATTAGTTGTAAAATTTTTGACTGAAAATATTTTCGATTTTGTAAGTGAGTCTGTTTTTGCTGAACTAAATACTGTGAGGCCTATTTCCATATGAATTTAATGAATTTAGTTTTCGTACTCCACTGGCTTTATTACCAGTGACGCGGTTGAGATAGTAGCGCAGGAATATCTTAGAGTCCTGCTTTTCGTTCTATAGTTGGAGGGAGAAGTCTGGCTCTGCGTTCCCTGTCTGATTGTATAAGGTTTGCCTGTGTTTTCATGTTTTTAATTTACTTATCTTTAGGTTATTTTATTTTTTTATCGTACATATTTTTTTCATTATTATTTTACTTTTGTTAATTTTATATTTTCTGTATATTGTGTGAATGTGTTCATTTATCACTATAGTTATTGTCCACGAGAGAGAATATTATATATCCAAATAAATAAAAAAAAAAAAAGTTTTTGTCTGATTTTAAATTTTAATTTGGTAAACCGAGGGTAGAGTATTTTCAATCGTTTCTTTTCACTTTGACAGGAGTACGCCAAATCATTATTTTGTCGTATAATAGCCCGAAGAAATTATTTATTTTTAAGAACCATTAATACTTACTAAAGAAGTAAATTCATCAGTTAAAATTTGTCAAAAATTGAAAATGAAGTTTTCAAACTCTTCTGTTTGGCTTGTGATGTATTTGGCACATTATTAATTAGGCTGTGATATACCATGCTGTTGATATAGAAAAGGCACTGGATAAATGTCAAGGTACGATCTAGTTGGCCTAAGCAGCGCTGAGGCAGAAGCTATTCATTCTAATGCATTCATCCTCGCTTATCAGATGGACAGATGTCCTCATGAATGCTATCTCTTCCCTTTTCTATTCAATATCTGATTAAGATCCAGGAGGTACTTCTGCATTCCAAGGATCCATTGTCTTCTTTTGGTCCTCCTGGCTGCTATGGGGACCGTTCATCTACGTATAAGCGACCATAGGCCAATGAGAGTACCAAAATAAATGAGAGATATCATTCAAAAATCAAAATATTCTCTCTAAGAAAATTATTTTCTTATTAATGAGAATTTAATACAAATTTTGTTTCTAATGAGTTGTGAATGGCATTCGACCGATCATCAACATTCTTTGATGTCAATTATCCATAAATAAATTGCATTTTAATTTCTTTGGGTTGGATAAGAATATTCCTGCAATCTGTTTTTTTTTATCAACATTTTTCAACCTTAACTGTTTCAATTACTGACAATGTATATTCATCACATATCAACACGAGGTTACACCTGTTATAATATGAAACGAAAAAAAATATATAAAGAATGAAAATACTTTATATATCTGTGCCCCGAAGGTAAACGCAACCACGTCCATTTTTTTCATTAAATAATATAATAACGAAGAAGCAAATTTTAATAGCTCAAAGTTATAGAACATTGGCTCCCTTGAAAAGATACGTGGTGTTTTTACTTCCAAGGTACAATATAACAGAATTTTTTTTTGAGTGTTTTATAACTCTTACCGGACCTCACTGAATAATTTGAGCTATCAAACTTATAAATCAGTATAGCCATTCTCTTAAAAACAAGCGAAAAACATAAACAAATTATCCTTTTAGAAGGTTATCTATAATAGGAAGTCCGTAATCAAAAACATTACTTTTTTGATATGAACAACCCATAATAACCATATAAAGGCTGTATGGTATATAATATGGGACATTTATAGCGTATCCATTATAATTTTTTCCCCTTTATTTTCTGAAATTTGTATTTATACATTTTTGAAGATTGTTAAATACACATGCTACTATCGTTAATTATTTTTTCAGATGTTTTGTAAAATACTTCAAGTAAAATCAAGTAACGTATTACATTCATGAACCGTAGGTGTATTGCTAAAAATTACCAAGTTACATTTTATAAAACTACACAACTAAGTACTTCAGCTTATATTCTCTTTGTGAAATCAAAACATTGTAGACTTACTGTCTTTTCCCATGGATGAATAAATTGTAAATTCACAAAAACCACCATTTAACTATAGCTTCATCAAAAATATGCTTATCGACTTTTTCAGATAAACCGACGATATATTTTAATACATATCAAGAAATTCATCATATAATGGACAAAATTATTTTATTTACTTTGTTAAATATAAATTTACTTGAGTGGGGACTGACAATGCCTAAACGTATTCGGTTTTCCAAATCAGACACAGAGAAATCCTCTAAAAGCATAGGACTTATGAATTCTATAACCCCCATTCATAAGCAAGTCATACTAAACAAATTTATTATTAGACATATTATATTTTATTAACAGTTAAGTGGCTTTGTTTATTATTCACTGCTCTCTAATAAATTATTGAACCAACGCTTCTGACGAGACGTTTAAGGTACTGCGTATGAACACAGATTGTTTTTTCATCTAACAGCGTAATCCATCTTCACGCTTGATGTCCTTGCATCATTATTTCCATAGGCCATTATCGCCTAAGAAACAAAAAGTCCGTTACTGCGAACTGTTTTTAGCTTAGCTGAAGCTATCAGGGGGTAATTCTTTTGTCTTTAAGATCATTAAGGCAAAGGCAAGGACAAAACTGCTATTATTTCGATACCTATCCAGTTACTAAATTTATACCCTTTTATTTTGTCATAACATTCATAAATCAAGTAAAATTTATTTTCTTGTATGATTGAAATTTGAGTTTGGTGTGTAATATTTTTTTAAAAGTAAACATGGTGTTTATATATTTTCCATAGTTTGATAATACGTCGTGTAATCAGGATTTATTTTTAACGGGATCATTAAATCTGTTGTGTTAATTATCAAATAAAAAATCAATAATAACGCTAATGAATGAAACATCCATACTAACAAGCCATGGGCATCCAACACACAGGTGAATATTTAAAAAAAAATGTAGGCATAACTAAAATATAATAATACGTTTCTAGCTTTATGCTCATTTTAGTAATATTACTTGTTCCACTGAGTTTTGTTGGAAATAGATGTCATATATACCTTTGACCTTATTTCTTTTAAATTTAATTATTTGTTATTTTATTTCATTTAAAACCTTTTGTATTATTATATTTTATTTATGCCTACATTTTTTTTTCTATTCTTCCTTGTATTTTCGCTTATCAGTTTTTCAATATAACCTTCCATAGCTTCTTGTAGTAGAACCTTCTCTTTCCTCCAGTACTTGGAAGGTTCCGTGAAATGTCTGCAGCAATTTCTTATACTTTTTTTTTCTATCTGCATATGAGCCATCTTGATTTTTTCGTACCCAGATTATGGCTGAATTGGCGAAATGTTGGCAAGTTAATTATTAGTATTAGTATTTGTGTTGTAGACTCATGGCCTTGTAATATGCATTTTTCCATTTATAGCCTATCTTATGTCTCGTTCCTAGCTGTATGCGTATCTATCAATAATAACTCTCACGAGCTGCGATATTTGATTCCCATAGTGTCATCATTTTAAAGTTAAATTCTATTTAAATTATTACGTAAAATCGGTGGTTGCTGTTATTGATTTTTAAGCCTTAAGTATCTCAAATAGTATTAAATAACTGAGAAGGGAACGTAATTCAGGTATGGCGTACCGCAAATTATAAAAGAAATTTTAGACTGTTTAAAATATTCTAAAGGAAAAATGAGGTAACGGTCTTGATAATAATAAATTTTAATCGAATTAAATTTCTTTCAGTCTTTAACAAGAACCGCCTATTTATTAATATTTTTATATGGGTGCTATTATGCTCCTTTAAAATAATTTAATAAATACATTAGTTTAAAGCTTAAGCCTTTCTTATTATTTTTTTCCTCACTTCTTGTTCTTAGGTCTAGTTAAAGAAAATAAACACCTCTATACACGGTGGGCCAGACCCCCTTACCGTGCACCTCTCCCCTCCTCCACATCCCTATTAATTGCATATCGTTGTGTCCTTGTAACTATTTATTAAAAAAAAAAGCCAATGTTCCCACAAAAAAAAGATAACGCACTGCCCCATAATGGCGTCCAAAGATGACGGATTGACGACTTTGACTTTAGTTAGTTTTTTGGTCACTGAAAATCAGCATTTGGCTTAATTTCCTCATAGTTGGTCTTTTATTAAAGCTGAATAGTCATAGACTAATAAAACATGAAGAAATATTAAACAATAATTGACTTAAACTAGGAAAAACGCCAGTAAAGTCAATTTTTTTAACAAAAAATTTTTTAAGTTACAAGTCAAGCGACGTTTGTAATTTAACGGTCTACAATAACGCAAAACGTGCTGAAATAAAACATCTGGGGAATATATTTATCTTTCTAAAACGCTGATTATTTTTAAAAAAATTTTAAGCAGTTCCGTAGAAAATGCACTTATCCTGCAGAAAAGCGGTACTGGCGTGGGTGCCTGCAGGCCTCTACAACACCATTCAGTACATATAAATATAATAAATATAAATATAAAGTACATAGTGATATAATAACATTTTTGGTACATTATATTGTTTTATTAACGAACAAATATTAATGCAATAATTTAATTGTGAAAAAAAATTTATTATTTTTTTTTAATTTAACCTCCTTTATTCTATACGTAGGTCGTTTAAGAAGACAAATGATATAATTATAATAATAACACTTAGTTAAAAAATGTCTTGATTTTTTTTATTTAACGTTTGTAATTTAACACTGTGTTTTGTATATTTACTGATTCTTAGAGGTAATTAAAATTTTTATATACTTCTCAGGAAATGGGTCATATTAATACCTGTTTTATAAACTAAAATAATATACACTTAATCTGAATATCTATATACTATATATAATGAATAGCTACCGGGTTGTTTAGTAAAACTCATATATCACTAATTAAAAAATTAATTTTTATTTCCTTTATTTTGTGCAGAAGTTGGACTATATCATAAATAAATAGGAAATTGAACCAAGAAATTGGAAAAATACATTAAGCTAACAAGAAAGAAAGTGCCAAAACCTCGGAAAAGATAAAAAGGACCAGTATCCATTATATAGCTAAATGAATGTATGGTAGACAGATAAACAGAATATTTCAAGATGCTGCTAATAGGGGGTCAATTGCAGTTCGGATGATATCAAGTGGACGATGTAGGTTTATTATGGTGAAAACCACTTTATTTTCGATTGCTGAAGGTGCACATCGGGACTATCTTCACTTTGAAGCAGGATATAGAGAGGTGTATCGAGAAAGTTATAGCTCATAGCTCTCCTTCTGTTTAGTGCATTTGCAAAAGATTTTTAAATAATATTTATTTAGCTAAATTTCGTTCAATGTATACTGTCCACCATTAATGTATTAATATTGTTATATAACTGCTGACTTAGTCATTTAAAATAATTAAGTAAACAGTAATTTATCAAATCCTGAACCTTTTCGCTGCAGTGACATTCTCAAGCAGTTATGCCTTAGTCCACACCCACTGACGAATAAGATATTTTAAGTGATGCGTGATGGAACTTTGCCGTGAGTAAACGTAATCCTTATTCTATTCTTCGTCACGTTTTGGGTTATTGTCTATATTCTCATTTCGGAAATAAAATTTCTTTTTTTTTTAATCAAATCTTTAAAAAAAATGTTTTTTGTTACATGATATAATATGCCATGCCATTAGCTGGATCGATTTGTTCCAAATTTAACTAAAAGATAAATTTCACAATCTTAATTCAGTGTTTACTTTCTGAAACATGAAGTAGCTTGCATTTCTTTAACAGTTTAGAAACTGATTGAAGTGGGTGGTAAAAAGTGTAAAAGAGATCAAAGTGGAAATTAATTATCGAATAAAACAAAAAAGATAAGGAAAAAAATGCAAAGTGCAAGACCAAGAACGATATTGGGCAACAATATGTATAAGTACTCTGTTAACTAAGAAAATAGCACAGGAAAATAAAATATGAAATTTTACAAATAAATCAAACAATAAACAATAGGTTTTTCACTGCTCTTTTGGGAAAAAAAAGTCAATTTTTACATAAGACCATTTACAATAACAGTAGCAATATACAATATTATTTTATCTATATTCTTATGTATTATATGTTTTATTTAGTATATATTATGAAAATGAAATTCATGATATAATTTGCTATGTCATTCTAGGCTGTATGATATAATTTGTCATGTTATTCATTAGATCTATGTGCTCAAAAATTAATTAAGGATATACTTCATAATATTATTTCTCAAGATTTACATCTCAAAAATGAGGTTATATAAAAGAGAACTAAATAGAAATTAGTTATCTAATAAAAAACAAAAACATTAAAATGAAAAAAGATGTATAAGAAATGAAAATAAAAATAATGATCGAGAACTTTTATAAAAAAATGTTTAATAGATGTGTATAACGGTAATCTTTTACGAAATTATCAATTAAGGTATATTGTCTGAATCTAATTATCAACTTCACCAATTTCTAATAAATTGAAGACGAAACTTCTTTGCTTAATGTTTCTACGATTTTCCGTTTCTTATATAGTTTCTAAGGGCTATGGTATTGTACTAGGTTGGATTCTAAGGGACGATTTAAGTTCCCAAAATAGATTAGTTCCCTTGGAGGGAGATGTTACGTTGTAAATAGTCTGTGTAAGTGTTGTTTCCAGCGAACACGTGTGTTGTTTCTCCGTCTTTCTTTGCTCTTCACACATTTGGCCTCCTCATGATTATTCAGATGTGGTTAGGGCAATTGTTTCAGGAGAAGCAAGAAATAAATTACTTTTTAAAGAATAATATTTGAGTATTATTAGACCATGTTGCCCGAATATTGTGGGTTCTTAGTTATTGTTGATTTATTTGTGTTTCGGTTTCTATAGGAATAGAAATCTTGATTTATCATTAAAATTTATTGTATTGAAAATACTATACTAATTAATAGATTAACAAAAAAACTTTTTTTTAAATATTATCAATATTATGAAAATAATGGTCTGATGGAGGTTCTTCTATATGTATTTTTTCCAGGTTACGTGTTATAAAATATTTAATTAATAAGGATTTTGTATGTATTTAAATATATGTTTGGCTGTTTAAACCATTTAAATAAACATTACAATTGTATACAAAATCAGGGTTGCTGTAGTTGACTTTTACCTATAGTTACTGTACCATTTTTTTTTTTTTTAAATATTTCAATGACAGAATATTATAAAATCAATAAATTTATCTATCTATTAGACCAGTTGTTAATCTCTTGCATAGAAAAAGATATTTCTGAATGGACCAAAAAATAAATAAATAAAATAGGCCTGTGTAAAAAAAAGGAAAGCCACTAGTTGGCTTAGGCAGAGCTACAAATATTGGTTATAGAGATTTTTAATTAAAATAAATAACCAGAGAATTAGCAATATATCTATTCGAAGAGGTGGTCTAATTCTTTTTTTATAAGGGTAATTTGAAGAACAATAATGCTTTTAGACATAAAATGTATTAATTTTATTTGACCTGTTTTATTTCAGTTCAAATTTGGTAACTTAAGTTCAAGCGTTATTATTTAGATGGAGAACGATTGTGGTTGATTATCTATTAGGTTAAGATTACTCCTACAAACAAATATGGCCCAATGAAAAACTACGTTTGTTTTCGTATTTGAAGAGTGGTTTCAACTCCAAATCTTCTCTCTTGAGTCCAACTGTGTATACCTAAATGAAGAAATGTAGTTATTGTTTGCTTATAAGGCTATAAAAATATTATTTCCTACTATATCTTTTCTTAGTGAATACATATGCAAATTGATTATTGTATATAGTACAAAGAAAACTGTTAAAGAAAATATTAGGGTGGTGATGTTAAGAGACCGTCTCAATCCGCTGTTGAGCACATGTAAACATTTACCGCGTCCTAACGGTGTATGTAAAATATTCTCCATTGAATCCTAATGTCGAGGTGTATATCACAATCAAAAGCCTTTACGAAAGCAGGATGACATCCGTGCAGACTCCAAGCTCTCCCCCAATTAGGAAGAAACTGGACACCAGCAATATATTTGTCTTCAATGTATTCCTACCATCTCTCAACCTTCAGCTCTACGTGTGGTCCTTTCTCCGCTCCATTTTTCTAAAACTGTGTTTGTTTATTTTTGTTTCTTGTCTGCCTTCTATCTTCATTTGGGTCCGTGTCCTCGTCTTTCGAAGCTGGATCCTCCTCTGTTACCTTAATCGTCAGTTGTATTTGTTATGTATGACCTAAAGTGTTCTAATCTTATTCTATGGAGATAATAGAAAACTAATGGATAGCAATACAAGAATAACAATAACTAAACGTTTAAGTTTAAACTTGGCGGGTTTACGATAAGATTTAGATTTTACATTTAGGTTTCGGTAAACAAAAATATGGAAGTTGGGTAACTCCGTGAGTATAGCAATGTGGTCTTATGATCCGGATTCAATACTTGCCACAGTAATTAATTATTGTTTTAAATCAGCCGTGAATCGACCTTATGTTCGGGAAACCCGTTTGGAGCACACGCTTCTTCTATAAAGTGGATACTTTTAATTAAATAATTTAATGGGAGAAATATGATAGTTGGGCATGGTCCCAGTCAAATCGCTTCGTTGCACAACCATTGACCAAGAAGTAATACTTTCTTACAAAGTACAGAACCCAAGATCCGCCATGTTTTTTTGTATTAAAGGTTTTGGAGGGAGAAAATGCGTGACTGATCTATGTTATTGAGATCTGTTCTAAATTATTCAATGCACAAGCTGTCTATAAACAAATAATACATTTTGCCACACTTAAGGGCAGTTAGTATTGCATCTGATTGGGGCACATTCGTACCTTGCATGTATTACAATAAGAAACAAAACAAGGGAAAAACTGTTTAAAAAGGAAAGAAATGTAACGAAGTGAAATTAAATAAAATCGAGAAATTCGTAGATAAATAAATAAATAAAAAACATATTCATACCTAATTAAATTATATACAATGAGCCCAGAGCGATCTGAGTACATCCTTTTTCACTACATTTGGAGAACAAGGCGAGACTCTTAATAGATCCCAGCGCTTCCCACTCATCCGTGTCACCAACATTAGAGTACAGTGGAGACTGACAGAGAGCACTAGAGCATAACTTAAATGGAAAACCTGGCCTAAGCTAGAACTCCAATGATATATTTACAAAAGATCTCGGAATCACTGTCGTTTCAACATTCGAGGAGAAATTTAGAAATGACTGGAGCTGGATAAGGATTGTTCGAAGGGATTAGGATGGTGAATTATGGTTTGGATAGGTTTAATAATTTGCTTGAATTTTCTATATTTTTTTTTTTAATTTCTAACGAAACAGCTGGACGATAATCATTTCCGAGCATTAAGAATTAAGTTAAGAGTATTTTAAATTATTTTTTCAAACATATTTATAACTGTATTGATTTTATTTATTTACTCTAAATCTTCATATTTATTATTCATAAGTAATTAAAGAAATACTGACAGATACGCAAAGTCTTAAATGCACTTGAAATTCTATTGAACAAACTATTTAAATCTCCAACACTGATTGAACAAGTGGTAGAGCACTGCATACAAACATGTATGCATCATTTCCATTTTAAATGATCAGACACGGAATAAATATTCACTAGAGTATTTTCAACTAATCTTCTGCAACAGAACACGTGTTATTTTTATTTTGTTTTTTTAGATTTTTTTAAGACATGAAATGGTTGTTAAAATACCTATTTCAAAAGGTATATTTCAAAAGGTATATTCTTTTCTCTCTACATACCAAACCTTACAAAACTTTGCGTTACTTATTATTGTTATTTGATAGGTACCGTTAACGTTGTCATAATAAAAAAGGAGAGTGGCGCATGCCCATGTTTTTAGGGGTGAACCGTAAAAACACGTTACAAAGAAAAACATTGAAAGTGTGACGAATGGTTTAAGAATGAGTAACCGTGAATTGTTGGTTGTTTATTTTCTTTACTGGTTCATTCATCATCTTTTGTAGTCTTTATTGCCATTCGACATTTCATCATTGGTAATTGATTTTCAATTATTTAATTTTTCTTTGGAGGAATGATTTCAGTTAATATTTTATTGAATTCATCACACAACCTCAATTTAATATAACGGTGAAGAGATAGTTCGTTGTACATTGTATGGTTCGATAGAAAAAAATATTTTGTGCCTACGTTGTAAACATTTTTTACTTTTTTAAAAATTTATTTATTGCCTAATATAGTATTGTGTCGCTAGGACAATAATTAATGGGGGATAAGACCACATTCATACTATATATACAAACAAATATAAAGAAACACATATATACACATATACTATGGAGGGGAAAGCAGGACTCCAGGAGTTCTCTGAGCTACTTTCTCAACCGCCTTAATGGTGCGAAAGCCACTTGAGATCGATCTAATAAATTTATATTTATTTCTGTTTATCACTGTGGTTGCAACCAACAATTAACTTTCCAGCTACCAAACTATAATACAATATGTAGGTAATTAATTCTGTTGTTCATCAAATATTATGAAAAATAAAATTCTTTATATTATATTCCATAACATTATATTCCACATACAAAACAAAGTTAAGGTTTTTTAACTGATGGGTATTATATTGTGTAATTTGACTCCAAGATAACCTTCACGACTTGGAAATATTTATTTATAATTCAGGAAACGAATATTTAAACTAGGAAATTTCAATTTGACGTATATTGAGGCTTTGTTTAAGTAGCAATTAAACATTTTAAATAAAATATACTTTGTACTGATCCCTTTACTACTTAATGCTTCAATTATCTTAATTACAATACCACGTAATACAGTACTACTCATGGCCGAAGGTAATGTTTTACTGCGTTCTATCGCCTTATTTTCCTTGAACCTAATGAACGATCAGGTCCCTATTTAAATCAAATTTCCAACTCAGTTCTTCCGAGTACAGAAACGTAAAGTTGTTGGACTGAGGTATATTATATTGCCTATTTTCTACAACTTGCCTGTCATAATCCTCAACCACCATCTTTGTAAAATTTTCCTATATCTTTTTGGTAGAATTTTACAAATTCTTCATTGAATCTATTTAAACATTATAGATAAGAGGTATTATTTGGGAAACAGTTAAAAAAATACTAACCACTTCAGACTATGAAGGCTCCGTCGTTTATCATCATGTCAACAATGATGTTTTCATTGCCATGGACAACACCGTATCTTTTTGTATTATTTTATTTTATTTTTTGATTAAAAACCGAAATATTTTATTATTTTGGATATGTTTGATTACCTAGTAATATACATGTGACGTTTGTTGATTTAATATCGTTTGTTTATTGTAAAAATTTACCAAGTACACTTTTGGTCGATTTAAACATGAAAGTACATTCTTGTTAATTTCGATCATATTTATCAATATAATAAAAAGTTTGTTCAAATGAAAAATAAACAGTGATCGAGATAATATTAGAGATACGATTTATTCCTTAAATGAATTACTTGATTCTAATGAGTACTTTGTTTGATTAACTTGGAATAAAAGTCAGAACTTTTAAGAAAAAGATTTTTATAAATCAAAGTTCGGTAGAACTTTTACTTGAAAAGTTCAAGTTCCAAAAAAAAAAAGAAGATAAATATTAAAAATAAAGATTCTAGTCATACCGAACTAGCTCTGTTTTCAATATGTTAAACTATTTCGTGCTCGAACTGTTTCAAAACAATTACTTCGTCTCACTGAGTAATTTGAACGTTCAAACCTAAAGGCGTTCGATCAAAAACTCGTTACATAGTTTTTAACAGGCAGATTGCAAACGTTTTATTCAACAATTATCTATGTTTGGCCTCGGCTACGTTTCTAAATACATACAGGATTTCAATGAATAATTTGAACTAGGAAACTTAAATATTGATCAAGGCGTTTACCAAAAAAATCGTTACACTCCTACTAGCGGTCAACCTAAACACATTTCGCCGTGATCGGCTCAACCTCTGACCGCCTCCCCTCCCCAAGGTCGATGACTCCTCTCCTCTTCCCCCTCCTCCTCCCTCTCCCAAGATATTTCTTGCTCTTCTCTTCTTAAAAACAAAGCAAACGAAATTAGAATTTTAAAAGTTGTAGATCATATACAACTCCTTTTCTCTCATTTTCCTCTTGTTCCCTGGTTTGAAACTTTTCATTTCGAAATTCATAATCCCATGAAAAAGTGCCTCTCTCAAAACTTTGATAGCACAACTGCGCTACGAGACCCCTTTCTGAGCATTACTTGATCGGGTATTACCAATGTATAAACTCTACGGCATTTTCATTGTCTACTATTGATTATCCACCATCAATGATTTTTTATTATATAACATTCAGTGGAAACTATTAACATTAAAGAAATGAATGGAAGAAAGATCGTTAACAGCTGTTTTTGCAATTGCGTTCTTGTTATCAGTAATAGCTGCTGTGGAATTCGCTAACTGGAAATAGCATCATTATTAATTGTTTACATTGATGCTCTTTGCAGTAATCTTGTATTTACTATGCAATGGTATATTTAATTACTAACCTTCTTTATACCTTACCGTGAATTTAATTGCTGGTATATTTACAAATTTGCTTTAGCTAAATAATATTATTCTCCTCAAGCAATTATTTATGAACAAGAAGTAGTTGTGATTTCATTTTTTCATCTACCCAAGGTGAAGGAATTAGGATACCAAATAGGAATAAAGTATTGGTAAATTTTACGTACATACATAAATGGAATTTTCGTCATCTGCCATCTCTCACATCCTCTGTAATGTTCAGTAAAAATATGCTAACTTATTTTGTAGAAATTTACGAAGAATAATTCGTGTGATCAAAATAATTAATGAATATTGAAAAAAAAATGAACATAGGGGATAGCGCGGATGGCTAGCTAAAAAAAAATATGATCCTCAAAAGACACTCTCCACATCAAATCAATTCATATATATATATATATATATATATGTAAGAGGGGAGGGGTGGAGCTGGGGTAGCCTTGCGGGCTAAGGCGCTTGCAATAGGTAATTTTAAGCAACGTTGATGATCCTATCCCGTACTTTAAATCGGGAATCGGGAACATATATAATTCCAATCTTTCAACTCATTTGAAGAGGCTGTAGGGATGCACAAACTTTTAATAACAAAGAAAACTTATGAAAAATCGCATGGATATGAAATATTTTTACTGAAATTTACCTCTACAATGCATATATATATATATATATATATATACACACACATATAAGTACCAGAAACTCCCTAAAAATTGTGCTCTAGTAGTTATGAATTGGATATAAAACATACAATACTCCCTTAATAAGGACACACCTCTCTTTACCTTCAATACACTACAAATAAAACCATTATACGGGATAGATCAATTTTATGGATCGATGGATTTCAATGAATGAGGAATCAAACGAAAAGAAATCTCATAGAAAACTGACGAATTACGATTTCAAAATTAATTGAAAAAAAAATTGAAAGGTTTTAAAACTCAGGTTCTAAAAGTCGACGGATCGTGAAGGTATAAATTGTATTTTTATTTATTTCGCTGTGGACATCAAGAAAGATTTTGTACTTGCATATAAAATGTACTTGTCGATAAATTCTTAAGTGCTTCGGTTGCCATAGGATACTTATTACATGTCTAAAATAAGTATGTTTAACTATATGACCCGTTGGGTACTTGGGATAATATAGAAAGAATCTTTTGACATTTTTAATAAATAACTTTTACACTCGCAGTTATATACTGTATATATACTGTATTCTTATGAAGTGAGAGAACCACAACTTGTGTATTTGAAATATTTTCTAGTGATAAAAGTTTATCACTTATTGAGTAAATTGATTCTTTAACAGTTTTGGTAAGGTATGAAACTTTACAAATTGCGATATATATTATTAATATTCATTTTTCCTATTATTATTAATATTCTTTTATTCCTCGAATGCACTAATTCTATGTAGAACTATGGCTGTTTAATGTGAGGGATTTTACAGGGATATCCGGTTTTTTTATTATTAAAATGGAAGGTATAACTGACAAGATATATGTCTCTGGAGTAATCAACTTTTCAAAAATAACGTACGTAACACGTAAAAACGTTTTTAAAATTTTAATAAACGCTTACTATATAAATTTTACCTATATATATATATATATATATATATATATATATATATATATATATATATATATATATATATATATATATAGGTAAAATTATACTAAAAACTATATAAGAATTTTAGAACTGGCTTTAGGTGATATTTCTGTTAATTTAGAGTCAGCTACCATTGGAAATACTTATATAGCTTTCATATTTATATTATTGATGTTGTTTCATTGGTTTTCTGTTTTGTTTTATTTTTGTAATAAAAACATGACTCTTCTTGACCCATCACCAATTTTACACCACGCTAATATATGTTTTCAGTCCTAGCAAGATCATACCTCGAGCACGCGCAACGCATAACGATAAGTAACTGCTTGATATTCATTCCGTCGTAACTTCTTCTCCGGCACATTAGTCTTCCATCAGATAACATTTTATTAAGGGTTGGATGATTCTCTTTAGGGACGTGTGGAATTATGAACGATGGCGTGGGCTTAATTACCGAAGCTGACGTTGTGTTGGACCTAAGACAAACAAAGGGACGCGGCTAGGAAGATACCTGAGCCATTGTGACAATACCAAAGCGTCGATAGATATTAAGAGATAACATATCTTATTAAGATCGCCGATCAGCATCAAACCTATTTGTTATTGTGTAGGTATCCGATGAATAGTTCTTTAGTTTCGAATAATATTATCTTTCTGATAATCTGATCTTTTATCTCTCTATTCTTTCTATTGTTACTGCTGTTATAGCTCTTGGTATTTACCACATCTATTTAATATTTGTATAAGTATTTATTATGCATTACTGCTCTTCACAGATTTACGTTTCTGAGAATTATTGAGTATATAACATTGGGTTCAAATTTAATTCTGACCAAAAATAAATATTTATTTTTTTCCTTCACGTCTCCAAGAAAGGTGTCATGTGGAGTGGCAATGAGAAATTTCTTTAATTTTGATTTGGCATTTCAGGTATGAGGTAGTATTATTACTCTTCAGTATCTCTCTCATCAATATTTAGTTTCTTAATTCATGAATGGAGATCTCTCGTCTAATACCTTTTCAGTTCTCTCCTGAAAGAAATGTCAGCCATGACAATTTAGTTAACAAGTCTATTGTTATGTCCTAGAGGTTTATACGTTTATACGGTTGGTCAATAGTTGGTGTTTATAAGTCTGTATGCAGTGTTTTGTTGTTTATGTACCAGATTATTAATTCATCAAATCGGATTATCAAAAGACTGCAAAAAATCTACATGGTCTTTAATGTCAAATGGAAAAAATATATATCAATTCATAATTACTAAATTTAGTATTTCATTTAATCTAAAACCACATTATATCATACATATAGAGTTCATTCGTTCAAGACAGACTTAATACAATTTCTTATTATACTAAAATAACAGATGCCTTATTCATCTTTATTTATATACGGGAATTATGAATAATAAATGTACTCGCTTCTTGTCAATATATAATAATTCTTAATTTTGGCTACTAACTTGTAGAACTAATAGCACTCTACGTCGTGTTAGCAATTTCACTTGCGGTTAAAAAAAAAGAAAAAAGAAAAATCCTCGCATGACGACTGTTACTAATTTTGTTTAATTAATTTATATTAAATGTTTACTTTACGTTTCATATAAATTAATTTATTTCTTTGTTTTCTAAATTAATACATTCGGAGAATAGAAATGAAAAAACGAATTAATAATGTAGATTAAACTAATTAGAAGAACGATAAATAAACTGTTTGGTTGTGAACACTCTTTATAAATACACAGTATTCTTTTGTCACTCTAAAAGATTGTATTTTTTCACCATGAGAGACAAGTGTAGGAATTTATAGTAAAACGGAATTAAATTATAATTCAGTAGAAATCGTATATTACAAGTCACATTGTCTTTCCTTATACTGCAATACCTGGTAATAAATCTAAGATTTGTTTCTCGAAAAAAATGAGAAAAAAAAGAAATTCTTGTTTGCCAATTTAATGCCAACGGCTGACAACGTTGATGGCGCCTGCTTATCAGCTAGAGCTCTCATTCTATTATATAAATAAATAATTATTTATAAAATAGAACTACTTCATCTAATTATTAAATAGTTGTTTTAATAGAATTAAGATTGTGTTCGAAACAGCAAGATATCATAAATAACAAAACTTTGATATAATATTTTCTTCAGAATGTAGTATTACTTTTTTATTATTGATATGTCGAATTATCAATTTTTCTGATAGTTTTCAAAAGTTTAATCTATCTATAGATCATTTATTTTTTTATTTACGTTACATCGTTTTAGAAAGGGGTCTTAGTTGTTGGCGAAATCCTTAGCTCTTAACAAAAATACGATTTTATTTCTTTAGGTAATCCACCAGTTTTTAAAAGAAGATATTTCATACCGTGCTGTTCTTCAATATAAGACTTTTTATTGTATTTAACGATCGTTAATCCGCTCAAACCATCTAACTCGAGGATTTCGACTCTTGTTCTATGAAGCTGAAATTCTTAGCTCAGATATTCCATCCCGAAAAAAAATTATTAGTACATATTCTTCCGGCCGATTTATGATTCATTTGAGGCACACTTAACTTCTTGCTAGACAATGTATTTATTGCAAGACTGCTGTAAAACCCTATTTATTGGTAGTTGGTAGAAAATAAATGAATTTAGTGGAGAATTCGGGAATCAATAAACAATCAAAATATACCTTACATATTTTTTTTAAACTTCTTTTTATTTAAACATCTCTTAAACGCAACAGATTTATCTTTTATAAGACTACTTGAATTTGAATACTTGAGATTTATGTTCAAACCTGTGATATTAATTTAGAAATTTTGTTAATATTTAAGGTATTTTGATAAAAGTGGTTAGATAGGAATTACTAACTGTTACTGCTGAAGATATGTTTCTCTCTCTATACGATCAAATGTTTTTTGTCGTCTGATATAGGTATATTTTTTAAGTTGCAGCGCAATAGATAATTGTTTATACGTAACACAGACAATACAGATGTTGCGTTGTTTGATGTAGATAGTTTTTCTCATTGCTTCACAATGATCAGAATATCGTTTGATTTATTAACTTGTTTTTTTCATGTTACATCTAAAGCCTAACATAAAAGTAATGAGTGAATTTTATTTAATTCTTTATTCAACTTATAACAAATTCGTCATGCATTTGTTCATTGAATTTTAGATTGCGCCGACCGTAGTAGACATTTGTTTAATTAATCGCGAAGAAAATGACAAGGCTTTCATGTGATTGCGCAATTTGTGAGTCATGCTTAAATCAATAAAATAATTTACGCTACTATTTAACTTTGCGATAGCGTATTTACGCTGCAGATTGCAAATGCATCGATATCTTATCTTACTTGTTATTATAAATGCAATTTGTATTTTTAACTTTTCTTATTTTGGTATATTTCAGTTGTTTATTTTTTTAGCATGGTAAATAAAGGTATAAGTCCATTTCGAAATAAAAAATATCCGGACTTAGTGTTAAATAATTATTAATAATGACAATTTTTTCACATTTTAATTAGTCTCAGATGCGAAAGCTTGTGTTTCCACCTCGGCTTTTAGCATTTCTCGTTTTTCAGCGGAATCTCTGCGATTATTCATTTAAAACTGATCAAGAGTATATAAGAACAATTGATATTTATTGTGTGCAGTTATAAAATATATATATATATATATATTTAATATCACCATCAGGTCATGTCTAGTAGAGCGTCTATTAAGAGAATTCGTTCGTCGTTAAGCTCAACAAATCGTTCTTCGCCTTTCAAACAAAAGCCTCGCCAATCTCAGCCTCACCAAAAACACCTCCAGTGAACCCTGTTAGCTTCGGAGAACGTGAACTCCAGCAAAGTACATAATTACAAGAAACAATTGAAGAACCACAGGCTCAACCAGGTACATCGTCAAAAGAGCCAACTGAAGAATCTCCATATTTTTAATCTCTACCTCTATCAGGTGCTTCAGAATGATAGAAAGGTAATGGAGTCCGCTCCGATACCAAGAGACTCCCTACCTCCACCGATATTCGTTAAAAACATAAACAATTTGCATATACTTTGTATGCTCTCAACTAAACAAAATAGTTGGCTCTCGAAGCTACTCATGTATAAGCAGAACAAAGGACACTAAGATACAGCTGAAACATATGGAAATATTATGAAATATCTCACAGAAACCAAAAAGGATTTTCATACATATCAATTACGACAAGAACGAGCTTTAAGATTGGTTATAAGAAATCTGCACCCCTCAACACCAACCGAGGCAATAGAAGAAGAACTAAAAAATTAGGTTTTTTTAGTGCCCCAGGTTACAAATGTTCTGAATGAGAGCAGGGAACAGCCAGGAGTAAAAGTTCCTCTACACTTATTTTTCGTAGACTTGGAGCCAACCCAAGGAATCGAAAAAAATATACGAAATAAGAAAAATGTACTATAGAAGTGTGATAGTAGAGAAGCCATTTCCTAAGAGGGTAATGCCAAAATTGCCAATCATATGGCCACAGCAAGACTTACTGCCATCATTTGCCGTGTTCTGTCAAATGTGGAGAGCAGCACAAATTCGGTGAGTCACAAAACCGAAGCGAGATTCTGCAGTCTGTGCTTTATGCCTCCAAGAACATCCAGTGAGCTATAAAGGCTGTCATATAAGAATAGACATATAAGAATATCAAGTCAAGATATAAAAAATCTGGAACCAAGAAGAAGCAGAAAGATTAAGAGGAGAACTTACCGAACAAAAAGTACACTTTCCAAATTAGTAGACCCTGCGGTGTCTTTTGCACATTTACTAGGATGTAAGAACGAAATTACGAATTGTGAGACCCTGTTGCAACAGCAATATTCATCTCAAAATCCTCAATCCCACCCTCAACATTCCTCAACAATTATATCAACACCAAATTCCTCGCATTCCTTCTCCATCAAATACCTATAAGTGGACCTTCAAAAATAATTGACACACCGGTGTCTTGCACACCTATTAGGAAGTAAGAACGATAATATTTATTGTGAGACCCTGCCGCAACAACAATATATATCTCAAAATTCTCTACCCCATCCTCAACGTCCTTCTCAAACTTCACCAAATCATCAACACCAAATTTCTCACATTCTTCCTCCATCAAATACCATAGATATTATCAGTTAACTTACATCTTTCCTCTCCGAATTCAGATCTCTTGTTACTCCTTTGGTATCCAATCTTACCAATCTTGTATCACATTTTATTTCTCCCCCCAAAAACCCTTAAATCACTTCCAATAATCCGATATTCAGTCTCCTTTGGAATGCGAATAAAGTTATAAATCAAACAGACGAACTATGCTTTATTACTTGACAAGAACTTTGACGTGGCACTAATTACAAAAACTCGACTAATCACTAAACAGCTCTTCAAAATATCACAATACTTGACATATCCTACTGACCATCCTGACAGTCAGGCACATGCTGGTATTGCCGTCTTTGTACACCAATCCCTGTTTTTAATAAATGTGTTTTATATAAGGTGTTTGTTTTACTTTTATTTCTATTTTTATTTACTTATGTGTATATATATTTTTTTTTCTTTACTCTTTTGTTCTTTCTTCTTATTCTTTTGTTATTACTTTATTTATTTATATTTTTGTATATACGGTATGAATGCAATCTCTGAACTCTATTATAAGTGTCCTTAACTGTGACAAATTGTAATATTTCTGAATAAAGTGTTTTAATAATAATATAAATAAATGAACACCTATAACTGTTTTTACATATATTTTTACTAAGTATATACATAAGTTTTATATACAATAAAAGCATTTATACTTTTATTGATTCATTTACAATAATAGGTCTCGTGACTAGAATAAAACTTTATAGGGCTTTACACCTTATTATTTGGAGAATTGTTCCAGAATAAATTAGCTATTTTTGTTCTATTCGATTTTAAATATTAAAATATTGTTCAATTCTTTTAAATGTTTTTAGGGAACTTAAGTATATTATTATAAATTATGTTTAAACACTTTATTAATATATGATGAGAACACTGTATGTCCCATAGCATGAAAAATAATCAGCATAATCAGTAATTCGATATATTATATTCTAGTTGAAACTTTGAAAAAATTATATAGAAATAAATTTTTACGTGAAAAATAATCAGCATTTTTGTTCTATATTCAACCGAATAATCTCGACTAATTATGATACAACTATCCGGTGAATTTAGCTCTGATTGCAATTAATTTTTTCTAACATTTCGAGTTTTTTATGTAACATTAACTGAAATTAAGTTCTGTTTAGATTTTTAGTGTGAAATTTTCTGGGAGTACATTAAAGATGCCATAAAAGAATATTGAAATCTTACAGAATACTCCAACAAATTAATAAGGGCTTGAAGAAAAAAACCATTTATAAATACAGAATGACTGTTGTATGAACGATTGCTTTTCTTTATCTAACATATTTAACATTTTAAATTATTTAATAAATCCTCTGATTTGTGTTTATTATTATTTTTAATAAAATTTTATCCAATGCTATTAAAACTGCTTCAACGCTACCTTACGGCTAGCAAGCATACTGAGTAGTTCTTTCTTACTCCGCTAGATGTCTCTGTGTTGTTAGATGTCTTCTTCCTTCGGTTGAACTAATAATAGCTATTATTGAAATAATAGCTACTGTTTAATATTAGTCTTTTATTCATTTATATATTTTTTAAACTTTAATTATTAAAAAATAATTATAAGGCCTCTTGGAATAAGTTGGTATATTTTTAATTAAATGACTATATTAACATTTATTTTATTTATTATAAAGTGTCATCTTGTTCATATCAAAATGAAGATTTAGGCCAGTAGATTTTTAAATGTAGTCATGTTTTTTTCGTTTGTAAGTAATTGTTATTAACATGTTTTGTTATATTAAATATCAAGTTCCTTTATTATATAGGAATAATTAATTCGAAGATGGCAGAGTATTTTTTGGGGTGAGGAAGTACAGTTGTGCCATGTCTCCATATGGGTTTTAGCTCGCGCTATAAAGAGATTGAGCACCTTTGGATTAGAAGTTAAGAGTATGGAGACTACAAACATTACTGACTACAAGGCAAGGCCCGAAAAGAAATTGGATAAGAGATTGTATCTAATAAAACTGCTCTGATAACAACTCGAGAGGTGATGCCAATTTGTAATTGTCTTCATTCACTAATTATCTCTATGTATAAGACAGACGTTGAATAAAAATAAAAAAGTAATAAAACTGTTTGATTTTTGGAACAAAACTACTTTTACATAGTTGAACCTTTATTTATTTTGGAGATTAATCATAAAATTTGAGTTAAAATACTATTTTTTATCAAATCTATCTTTTGAACTTTCTAAATATGAATCTAGTTATTATTGTAAAAACCTAAGCAACGTTAAAATTCCTTTTTAGTTTTCCTGAATGAGAAGCTATTTGAAAATTAGTTCCTGTTTAGGCAACTTTTACATTTACGGCAAAATAACTCGTATGAGTTTCAATGAGGCAACATTCTAAATTTTATGGTAACATTCTAGTTTTTAAGCAATGCACTGTATCTCAAGGGATTGGTAGGTTAATGATTGTTCGAAAAAATCGCTTGCCGTCTATGTGCCAGCTTACATTTTTTTTACCTAGGAGGACTCTCCGCCGTCGGTCCTTGCTGGTCGAAAGCTGGTCAGGTAGTGGCCTCGAGGCTTTCAATATTTCTCAAAGCTTAAGTCTTATCTATTATCTTCTAGATCTGCCCCCACCACTTGCCGTAACGCGCCAAATTTTAACGAAAACTTCTCTTTGGCACAACCAGTTCCACTTGATTCTACTTTGATAATCCCTCATCACTCCACTCATGTATGATTCACGGTAGCGAAATGAGGATAAATAGATAGATAAAACAGGATAGAAGGAGGTCAAGATTTTTTTTCTTAGGAATTATTTAAAATACATGTAAAAATAAAATATTATTCTTCAATAGTGCCATATATCACCTTTGCATTTTTCTTTCTTTTTTTCAATGAGGAGCTGGGAGGGGTGTTGAATATATTAATTTCAGCGTCAGGGACTTTTCATATATTTTTTTATGCTTTATTCTCCATCATCGCTTTGGGCTTAGAGCGTTATAAAAAGTTTAATAATGGCTTAAGTGGATAAATATAAATGGACTAAAATTAAACCGGTGGCGATAAACGAGCACAAAGGGATTATATTATGGATGCAGGGATGGCTGATGCTTAATACCGCTGACAAGTTCTCATCACCAGCTCCTATCGGCTATGCAAAATCTTTAACGATCCTATATTTTCTCCTCCTGTTATTGATTTTTTTTTTTTGACACATAATAGGATAGAAACCAAATATTACGATGGTATAGGATCATAGAATAAATCAACCCTTCAAAACCATCTATGCGATCTTCAAAAATGGTTCGAGAAATGGAGAATTAAAATAAATAGTAGTAAATACACCCATGTGACTTTCTCTCTCAGGAAAACCATAACGATTGGCAATAACCAAGTGCCTTAAAAAAACTATGTACGGTACCTCGGACTCTACTTAGACAAAATACTTTAACAAACATACTAAATTAAAAATACAAGAACTGATCAGACGATATAACCAACGCTCGCATCTTCTGGACTACAGATCCTCAATTAATTTACGAAACAAGCGACTGATCTACAACACTATACTGAGACCAATTCTGTACATACGGAGCAGAACTTTGGGGTTCCGCAAAACAAACACACATTAATAAAATCAAAACAACACAATAAAATATTCTGCGAAAAATTATCAACTCACCTTAGTATATTTCAAATAACACTCTACATTATGACTTAAACACCCCAACAGTCAAATCATACACCCACGACAAATATACTTCATTTCATTATTTAACTCTCAATCATCCAAATCCACTCGTTCTGTCTCTTTCCTCCTCCCTGTTACCTGATGGACTGAAAAGAAAATGGCTTAGGGACCTACTCCTATAACAAAAACAAAATTAAGTTAATCAAGCATAATCGCAGTCAATGCCTAATTCATCAAATTTGCAAGGTGCGCTGCAGCGCAGGTGCTTCTGTAGTTAGGACACGCCTGTAGGAGGTGCCGCACTTTACCGTACTGTGGCACTTTGGTATTGTCATTGTTAGTTAATGTTATCTAATATTTTTTCAATTCAATAACTGGTAGGTCTGACATATAATTTGAGTCGTATACATACATATGTAAAAGCGAATTCCTTGTTATACATTACCAAGTCAAATATTATATTGAAAGTACAATATTTCATTCATTTATTATTTGATGTATTAATTTTTGGGAGGAAAATTTATAATGGTTCTAGATATTTATAATTGAAAAGCATTTCTTTGGTTGTAATTCTTTGTTATAAATCGAATAGAGGCTTTTCAATCACAATATTTTAATATACAAGTAATTCTTAACATGTTCTTAATCTATTTTTTTGATATATAACAGTGAATAATAATTTTCATTAATTAATAATTAATTTCATTAATAATAATTTTCTAATGAAAAGTAATTATTAACTTCATGTTTATAATTATCGCAGCTTACATACCAGTCTCTTAATAATATTTTTAAGAATTCGGGATTGCGTTGAATGTACTTTGTTTGTGTGTACTTTTTTTGCTGAACCATAGGTCTGCTCCTAATGTCCAAATTCATTTTAGTGTTATAGATTAGTCGCATGGTTCGTAAATTTAATTAGGATCTGTAGTTCCAGAAGATGTGACAGTTGGATGTATCGTCTTGTCAGTTTTTGTCTTTTTATGTTTCATTGAGTCTTTTGTTCTAGTCCTAGGTATCGTCCATATTCATAGGGTCGCATGAGAACCTGTAAAATAGTTCACTACAAATGAATGTGGCAAAACCTTTCTTAGAAGAACATAATTCCTGGCCACTTATAGAATCTTTCTCGATCACGATTAATGCTAATTCAGAGGAAATCTTCCTAATGGACTATTTTACATAACATCTCTAATGTGATTAGTTTTCTGGCTTGTTCATCATGGTTCAGTGCTTAGTTCACATTTGTTACTTAATCGCTTTTGGGATCGGAATCTGAAGAAAAAAAGAAAATGTGTATAGTCTTTATATTATCTAAATAGACTTTAGGTAAGCTCGGTGGATCGGATCTGAGTTAATTCAGCCATCGGAGGCCTCAGGAGCTATTATCTAATTCCACCGAAAGGCTGCCCACTTTGACGTGCCCCTCCTTCTTTGTCCGGCCTAGTCATCCTGACGTAACTGTTTTCTTCCTCCCCGCTTCCTGGCTATATCTTATAAGATATTTGAGAAAGTTATAGCTTTGATCTTAACTGAATATATATATATATATATATATATATATATATATATATATATATATATATATATATATATATATATATACACACATACATACAATATTTTTGAAAATAAAACCTCTTTAGGTGCATTTTACACTATTTGTGGAGAGTGAATTGGATTGAGCCGTCTGATTTCCGATATGTAGTGCTCGGGTAAAGTCGGCTGGAGTCGATATTTTGCATATTTATTGAAATATCTCAAAAACTAAAAACAGGACATGCATATTGTTCGCTAGGAAAATGTTCATCATTACAACCTGTATGTAATGAGCTATTGTTCAAAATTGTATCTTAATGCGATATCATGTTAGAGAATCTAAAAGGGAATAAACAGTGTTGAATACGAAATGATGACGAATTTTACTAAAGATATGGATTATAATACCTTAAAAGCTAAAAGTCTGACTTACATATTGTTTACAAGAGAAACCTTCACCATTTTATACTCTCAGTAATCGTTTATTATTTATAATTTATATTTCATAGTAATCCTGTGTTTCTAAATTTTACAGTTTCCACATCATTTTCCAATATAAAAATATTTTTGATTTTACATTAAGTGACAACATTAGTTAGTTATGTTTAATTATAGTTATAATTATAGAGTTGTAATTACAATATTAGTTAAAATTATGTAAATAGAAGTAAGCATTAAAAAACTCTTTAATGAGTTACGATCAGTGAGTCACCAATTTTCAACCATTTTTTATTTTGTTGCATTGCATTGAAAACTATTAGGCGTTCGTTTCCTTGGAGACAATAAAAAAATTTAATGCAATTTCAAACAAAATTAGTGTCATTTAATGTCGTCTTTGCTTGGCCCGGATTTCCATGTTATTCACCAGTCGATTTTTTTATCTATTTATTATTATTATTTTTGCGAAATAACAGAACGATATTGACTTTTGTATTTAATGAGTTATATGGTTTCATAAATTAAAGAAAAAAAATACGCTTAAAATAAAATAAGTTTTTCCATCTTTCCATGTCTTTTAAAACTCCTTAATATGAATTTTTATAAAAATTAAATTTTCCCCTTGATTTTCTTTGAGATTTTTCACCCGTCTTTTTCTAAGCAGTCTTCTCAGAATTTTCCTCAAATACAACGTCAGTACAACCGTTGGAAAAATGAATTACTGTTCTTTCAACTCTCCTCACTATTTATTAGATTGCATTCCTTTATTAGCTAGAAATTAATACTCCTTAAACATTTTTTATTTTTGGTTCTAATTTGTTTTTGAAAAATTAATAAAGTGAAGAGAGTACAAGAAATATTAAACCAAAAAAACTAGAGGAAGTATTAAAAGAGCTGATAATTTAATTAGAAATGATCGATAATGAATTCAATTTAAAACAGGATTCACTGAACCAGCACAAAGAAAATATGGTGTAAGTCGAACTTTATTAAACCTACGAATTGGAGCAACTCCTACTTATGTTTATTGAAAAGTGGAGTTGGCCATGTGTCTTCCCTCATCAAGACAATCATGAAGTATTTTCAATTATGCTCATGTAAATTACAATGGTTTTCGACGTGTTGGAATGTTTGTGGAGTTTGTCTGTCAGGGTCACTTATTCCTGTGTCTCCATGTTGTAAACGTTCCAAATAATGTTAAGTTAGCCCATGTAATTGTATTCGTTTGTTATGTATGTATTTTTTGAAATGTTCTTGTGTAAGGGTCGTGTTTTGGTAGATTTTTGCCAGTGTTTGTTCAAGTCAATCGTTGAGAATATGCTCTGATATATTCCTTAAAGTAGAGGTACAGTATTATATTGATTTTTTAACAGTGAACTTATACTATGTAACAGTCTTAACAAAAAAAAATATCTAAATTATATATGAAATAATATAAAATATATGAAAAAAAATTCAAAACATTTTTTCAATGAAAAATAATTGTCACCTTCAAATATGCTTAGTCAAATATATTCAAATCTATGTTTCAATACATTTCCTCAAAGAGATAAAATTGTCAGTGGAAAATTAGTGCAACACTATATTTATTTATTATTTCATTTTTGATTGTTCTATAGTATTAGTTTATTATTGTTATAATTTAATCGCTTACTTATTTTTTTTTTTTTTTTGACTCTATATCTTCATCCGCACCTGTCATGGTAGTGACAATTAGCAGATAACTTATTAAATTTATAAGTTAAACAATATACAAAATCATTATTTCAAGAATTTCCACCGTTGGAAAATAATGAATAAAAATAAATATATAAAAATATTACAAATCATTAATTTTTTTTTTAATGAAATAAAAATTTTATATAAATCACACACAAAGCTCGAATAGACGAAATTGCCATTGTCTGTGAGTTGTGAATAGTAAATGTATGCTTGGCTTTTTTTTTTTTTTTAATATTAATAAACTCATTTTCATTCTTTCATTCACTTTCAAATGTCGTATTTCGGTGTTTTAAAACTTCTTATCTATATTATTTGTTTCTCATTTCAGCGCTTATCTATTATCTAAATAGTTTACAGCATCACAACTGATAAGGGGTATATGGTTAATCAAAGTATATGTATCTGGTATTTTCTGGACATTTCATAAAATTCATAGGTGTCTTAAGAAAGTAATATTTGGATTTAATTTCAACTTCGTTGAAATAATGGATATATTTAATGTTAAGGTTTTCGTTTCTGCATAACTATTCGGTATAATCTATCCAGACTACCTAATAAGTGTTCCACTCGCGTATGAAGAGGCATATATCGTACTGCTTATAATTCTAACTATATTTGTATGCCAGTTTATATTTCATAAGCCATCAGTACAGCAATAATGATTTCACTTCCGATCCCTACCTTGGAATGACGTCTAAAAACAATTTTTCATATTGCAGTTATTAATAACAATATTTTTTACATTTTTCTTGCTTAATTTTTATTTTTATAATTATTGCAAAATAGAAATTTTAAATGAATAGCTAAAATTGCTCAAATTTGAATCCAAATAACATATAAACAAGCATCATGTAAAAAAATAATCTTCATAAGCCTGCCCCAATCCTATAATACCGAATAGTTGCTTGGGAAAACTGGGACTGATAATATGGGAGCTGACACGTAAAGGGTATTTTATCATTTTTATAATTTTTTTAATATAATAAATTTTATAATAATGAGTTAAAATAATAGATGCAAAGAGATAAGACGATTATGATAACTAGTTGTTATATGAAGAGACTTGTTTTTACATAAGAAATGCAGTAAACTAGGACATGATAGGTAAATACAAATTTTGTATTTTATCATACGTCAGTGTTTTTTAATTATGTGAATTATTTTACAAATAGCTATGCAAGAATTATTTAACAAAAGACTATTATAAATAACTGTAATGCGGAAAATTGTTTTTAAACTTGAAAATGGTTCGATGAGCCGAAACGTCGTCATTCCAAGGTAGGGATTGCAAGTGAAAGCATTATTGGTGTACTGTTGGCTTATGAAATATTATACGGCACCGAAATAAAAGAAAATTGTATTAAGATGATTATAATATACATGTTGTTAAATATTTATTTCTCAAAAAATAAAAACTTTTACATCATTAGTGTAAATCTATAGAGGTGCTAAAATCAAATTTTAATTACACTTCGTATATTGTTAAAGCTCTGAGAGTGAAAACTATCCGTTAATTGTAAAGTGAGACCAGTTGGAAATTAAATATATTGTGTATAATAATTTCTCATTAAAGAAGTTAGAGACGGTGAAAATAATCTCGTAAGAAACACAAAAAATATTTAGATCCTCCATTATCAAAAAAATATAGTTATATGTAAAACAGATTCCTCTTTTTTAAACGAAATGTATTATAGCACTAAAAAATAAACATTTATTTATATAAATTTAATTAAGATTTAATTGATTAACGATCTAAATTTAATTAATTATCTGCAATTAATTACTTGTGTGTCGAACTATTAGGTCTCTTGAATTCTGGTAGGGTTAGAACGGATTACCAAAGGTTTCAGGGTTAAGAAGAGATTTTCCTGTAATCCATTATATTTTTTTTCTTTTTGTACATTCCTTTGACTGGACACAAGTACAGAACATTTATTTTTTAATTAACTACAGGGCCATTGAATGTGTCCGACAGTTACTGATGTTCTTCAATCATCTCCTTTGTAATTACTTCGTCAGTATTTTTAATTATCCTTACAGCTTTTAATTATTGATGTCTGTTAGGAACCAAGTTGAAAAAAGAAAGAAAGAAAAATGATGAACTCGCGTAAGTGATAGAACAGATGTGTGCCAAGACATTCACGAGATGGATTCCTTCACGAAGACGAAAATATTTTGAACATGACAAACACGAATGCGGATGATCAAATGCTTCGATACTTAGGGCAATGGAATGGCCTCAGGGTTACAAATATCAAAGCATTAAACTCGGATTGATGGTGGCTTTATCTTCTATTCCATTACCTACCGCCAATCCCACTCCTGTTCCTCCCTTAGTTCAATCTACGGCTAAATCGAAACCAGATTGCTAACAGATGTAGCCTAAATTGTACAGGCACTTGCGCCGTTTGGAATCTCAATTTTTTAAAAAAAAACTTCTCAAACAAATTATGTTGTGAAGTTTATTTTGTATATAGTTGGTTTATTGCAAAAACTTATTCAGAACATCATTGACGAGGTTGATCAGTTAAGTACGATTTAATGAATTAAGACGTTATATATACATGGAAAATTACAATCCGTGCGTCAAAATTACACAAAAACTTTTATATATCAAAAATAACCACACCAAGTGCATAATGTTCTGAATATCCCAGTACGATTATTTGTGTGATTTAATTTTATAAAAACTACCTTACTGACAGATACTTCAAAGTTAACCATAACAATGCTTATTCATCTCTTTTTACTCAGTCTGCCGGTGTTCCTCAAGGTAGTATCCAAGGTCCTATCCTTTACACAGTTTATACAGGTGACATCTCAATCCAATCCAACACTGCCATCACCACCTATGTCGATGACACGTGTATCCTATCAGTTAATAACGATCCATCTATTGCATACCAAACTCTTCTCTCTCACACACCACAAGTCTTAAAAAATGGTGTCAAAACTGGAGGATTAAAATAAATTACAATAAATCCCATCAAACTACCTCCACTCTTCGTCGTAAACCTATGTCTTCCTGTCTTACAGTATCTTTCAACAATAGCCCTCTTATCTCTGTCGAACAAATCCGATACCTAGGACTCCACCTGGACAAACGATTCACTTGGAAACCCCATACCAGACTGAAACGACTTGAAACTGCCCGACGTTTTCGACTACTGCAGCACTTACTAGACAAACGCTCTAAGCTCACAATCAATTACAAACGACTCATATATTTGACAATAATAAGACCTATTTGGACTTACAGAATTGAGCTTTGGGGCTCCACTAAACCGTCGAATTCTTCTCGTATCCAATCCTTACAATCCAAAATCCTCATCGCTCCTTACTTTGTCACAAATAAAATCATCCATAAAGACCTTAATGTTCTATATGTTTCCGATTTGGCCCAATCCAGATACCTGTCCTGCCATAACAAACTGCAGAACCATCCGAACCCTCTCGTTTCAAACCTTGCTTCCTCCTCGATCCCTGATAACCCTCCGAGGATTCTGAAACGAAGATGGCCTCGGAACCTTCTAATATAGAACTTTAATTTGAGTTCTACCAATGGGTAGTTTCTCTTCATGTTTCACATGTCATGTTACCAATCTTACATTTACTTGTTGTATTTTTCATGTTATACAGTTGTAAATTTTAATAAAATAAACAAAAAAAATATTTTATATAATTTTGCTTTTTGGCTGCTTTAAATAACCCACGATATAATTTTGCTAAGTTCTCCCGTATGATAGCTAAGTAACCCGTATGATTAATATCTTATATTACAGATATTGTTGTTCCTATAAACTTGTTTAATTACTTTTTAAGATAATTTCTAATATTACATTCATAATAAATACCTAATGTATTTATGAAGAATGAGAAATGATCAAGGTGTCTTTAGAATATTATTATATAACTCACAAGGACTCATTAGGAATCCTCCATCACCTCATATATAGATCTTGGCATTCACCTATTTAATTTTGCATACCGCCCTTAGCCTATTTGCTATGTATTCCAATGGTGCGAACTAACTCTCTCTTATTATTATTTTTAATAGTATTTATTGATTGATGAGTAAGCTGTGTAATTGAGCTGCCGTGCAGTATTATTGTAGCTCTCCCTACTCTTATTTAAATCAGCATAGCAATTTAGAGGATTGGAAATCAACATAATTTTCGAATGATTATTTAGGGGTGGTTAGAATCTTAAACTAAAAACTAGAATATTTAAATAAAACTAGAATATTAAACCATCTTCATCGTAGAGGCAGAGATTAAATAGATAATTTCTGCTTCTGACCATCGCAACGCGTGGATAAATGTTTTGTTTTTTTCCTAAAATAAATGTGTTTTTTTTTTTTTTTGCTGAATCGAGACGTATATTTATTCTATAAAAAACGGAACAACAGGTAATTCGAAGTATAGAAAGATTTTATAACAATTTGTAAAAAACTGGAATTATCGCTTAGACAATTCCAGCCTCTTTTATAAACGTTTTTTATTCTTTCAATTAGATTCACCTGTTATATTCTATTTCAGCGTCTTGAAAATCTGGTGCTAGATAGCGGAGACCTGTATCTTTAAATGGATATTGCTAGTTTTAGTCCAGAGAAGGTACAAAGTAGTATTATGCCCATTTTTTCAACCATTTTGTACCACTGTTCCTCGTCACTGAGCAATAGAATTAAATTCTATATAATTTATTATAGTAATTTATTATTAATAATAGATTTAGAATTCATATGAACTTTAAAATTGTGTCATTAAAAGTTTGACACATAACTCTGAATAGATAAAATTTAATATAGAATGCTATATGAAAAATAAAACTGCGATTAAAAGACATTTTATTGCATATTTCACGATGGGAATTATATTTATGAGTAATAAATAGTAATTGTGATATATATATCAAAATAAAACTTTATCGCTACTCATGCCCTTAGTAGGTAATAAACTAAGAACTTTTATAAAATTCCAATGAATATTTCATGTGCCCAGCTAAAAGTATAGGACATTTTTTTATTTGTGTCTTTTTTATTAAAATTACAGAATATAAGGTTCTTCATTGAAACCATTCTATAGATGTTGGATGGTAATTCAGATGTAGACTGGATATTTTAAATGAAATGCAGATGTAAATTAAAGTCACTACCGCGTTGGATTATTTTATAATATATATATATATATATATATATATATATATATATATATATATATATATATATATATATAATTATATTCTTATATATATAATAATATTATTATATATATATATATATATATATATATATATATATATATATATGGCAAAAGTAGCTGCTTGTGATATTCAACTGCCTTATGAATATAATTTAGCCCCCTTCACTTACGTTAAAAAACTCTTATGGACTGATTTAACCGAAGAGTGGAATAGACATTGGCAACAATCTACCAAAGGACGACCATTACATAAATACATTCCAAACATCACCCTACAAAACTGCAACACAACAAAAAGCACCCATTATAAACTAACCCAATTCCTTACTGAACACGGCCCGACTAACCAATATCTAAACAGATTCCACTTAAAAGCGACAGACGCATGCAATTGTGACGGACTGACTCCACAAACTTTCATACACATTTTAAAGGACTGCCAGTTATACGAACACAAAAGAGCCAACTTCCTGAAATCTTCTTTGACGCAAGGAGACACATGGCCTCTTCCCGAACCCATACTATACAAAAAATACAAGAAGGAGTTAAAGGAATTCATTAATAGCATAAAATTATAAGACATCCCAGCATAGCTCTTTTATTTAATATACTTCTAAAGTTAGACTTATGTCTTTTATTCTTTATTTTGTTGATACTCAATTGTAAATTTGTAACATTTGTTTATTCTCCGCATAATTTTTGTATTTGATTCTGCCTCTGTTTTAGAGTATTTTGTCTTAGTATATTCTGGTACTGTTCATTCATCTGATACTGTTATTTACTTTATTTAATCGTTTATTGTTATTTATTTTATTTAAACATCTATAAATATTCTCCTTGTAATACAAATTAAGTACCATTCTTTTTAAATATCTTTAGCCAACACATATTGTAATAAGTTATATTTATAGTTATATACTAAATAACACTGTAATGCATATAATATGGTTTTGCATAATGTATGCACACTTCTAAAAAATATACGCCTCTTCTGTAGGGTTACTACAGCAGAGAAAAAAAAAAAAAAAAAAAAAAAAAAAAAATATATATATATATATATATATATATATATATATATATATCTTATTTTCCTTCTGTGCAATCCCAAAAAAAGATAGTTAATTAAATAAATACTACATGCTCCATGCCTATTATAACTAGCCACACTACATGTAGTACATGTTGTATTTTACAATAGAGAATATATGTAGGTATTTACAATATTACTTTAACATGTTAATTAGATTTTTTTTTTGTCTGTAAAATATGTATTTGCGCCTGTCAACAATGAGTTGACAATCAGCAAATGTGATGGCGGTAATGATATAATGACATGACAGGCATGGGGAAGGAAAGTACTCAGCAGTACCTCTTCTCTAACTTGTTCCACTTACTTAGGTTGTCTAAGGAAGGAGATCCCTCATCCAACGCCTTTTTAGTCTCCTGCTCATGTTCTGAGGTATGTCAGCTGTGGCCATGTCTCTGTCTGTTATTATGTCCATTTAAATTTGTGTAAAATCGTTGATATAGGGTCGTTATATTTTGGTCAACTGTTGGAAAGTGGAGGTCAGTATGTAGAGTTTTGTTAGTCACGTACCAAGTTGCTTTTGTTATGAGTCGCAATAATTTTGATTAGAACGTTTGAAGTTTTTGTAGGTGGGTCTTTTTAGAAATGCCGTATATTTGTGATGGGTATGTCCATATGGGCTTAAGTAAGTATGTATATGTATTCAGTTTCTGTTTTAGTTTTAGTTTTGAAGATTTGGCAAAAAGAGAGTAAAGTAGTTTAAGTCGTTTGTTAAGCGTCATACGCTTCATTTTAACATGTGGGCCCCATGTCATCCTTCTGTCGAAGGTGAGTCCAAGGTAAAGTACCGTGTCCGTTTGAGGAATTTGATTGTTGTCAATATAAACTGGAGGGCAGGTGTTTTTTTGAAGAGTAAATGATATATGTTTGGATTTGTCATGATTAAGTTGAATTTTCCATAGTGTGAACCAATCTTGTAGTTTAAGCAAGTGATGTGGAGTTAGTGAGGCCTGTGTAGGTTCTTGATGTTTTATGAGGAGTGTTGAATCGTCTGCATATGTAGCTGTCAAGATCTCATGATCTAATTAGATATAAATTTAAAAAGTAATAAATTTGTAAGCTAACAACATAACTAAAAAAAGTTCAGTATAAAAATAAAAGATAGCACAATACAAAATAGAGGAAAAAAATAAAATAAAACGTTATAAAAAAAGAATACCTGAAAATAAAAGATATATAGTTATATCTGTTTGTTGAGCCGAATTAATCATAAATAGCAAATAGGATAAGCTTTCGGATATTTTTAAAAACTCCTTCTTGGAAGATAAATATGCCATTATTGAAAATGTATAATGTATATAGATTATCCTAATTACTTATATTGTGGTTTTTTGTTGTCTTAAAGCTCAAAATATTTAAAAAATAAATTAATTCAGATTTTTTTTTTTTAATTTATGAACTTGCTCATTGAGCAATATTACAATCTCTCTCAGTTAAGAACACTTATAATAGAGTTCAAAGTTATAATAAAGTAATACATAAAAATTAGAATATAATAAAAGATGACAAGGGAAGATATATATATATATATATATATATATATATATATATATATATATATATATATATATATATATATATATATATACCTGGAAAAAAGCCTTAGTCCGTCCTATTAATAAAATCCCTAACCCCACCTCTCCTAAAGACTATCGTCCAATCTCCATCCTCTCAAATCTGTCAAAACCCCTCGAAAGAATAGTCCATCTACCATATATAGGTAGATATATATATATATATATATATATATATATATATATATATCTTTCCAATGATCTTCCTATAAGTAACAAAAAAGTAAAATAAACATCTTAGACACAAGCATGCAAATATATACTATTAACAATCAGCCAGGGGAAGTCTAAACCAATCTTATCTCCCCAATAGTGGTGGGAAAAGCGAGGCTTAGGAGATCCCTACGTTTCTATCTCAACCACTTCGCTGTTCTTAAAAGACAGCGGAGATTGAGTTTAATTCAGAACTAGAAACTTTTGATATTTAGATATTAAATTAACATTCAGTCGATAACTGGTAATAACCTTTTTTTTAAAACACTGGCACAACTTATATAGAACTTTTACAATGGCTTCCTAACCTTTCGGATGATTCATCTGATAATTTATCCTAGTTTTAGGGTACTCCCGCTTATTTTTCCTTTGGATTGTCGCGTCATGTAAACGTGAAGAGTGTCAGGAAAGGTAAAACTATGAACAAAGTTGTGGCGAATATTGGCAGAGGTTGGGTTGAATGGGGTTCCAATATCTGCCGGACACACTCCTCTTCACCAATATAGCCCACGGGTATCTGTAATTAAAAATCTATCCGTCTGTCCTTTGCATACATACCTTTCTCTAAGTTTAATGTCCTCTCGTACGCTGAAGTTAAACTCGCAACAAACAAAATATTGGAATGACAGAATGACTGTTTCAGTACGGACGGCGAATATCCTCCTAGATATATGATAGAATATGTGAAACTGAAAACAACCATAAAAATAATGCATTATATTTTTTTATTGTTTGATAAACATTATCGTTTTATATACAATCCATAAAATAATGTAGTATGATTACTATCTGATTCCAGTCTGAGTATTTAGTAATTTATTTTTTAGAAGGGTGGTAAATGAAAGTTGTGTGATGCGCACGCCGCACCTGATTTTTTTATTATTTTCAAGTGTATGTTTTTTAGTTTTTATATCGTTTTAGTGCAGTCCATAATTACTAAATCATATAGTTTTACTATCTATTCTTGAAATATACTATCTACGATTGAAATAAAAATATATAATAATTAAATAATGTCATAATTTGTATCTTTTATCTGATCATTCAATAATTAAAAAATGGTTTGGATTGAAGACTAATAATCATTTCTTTTATACCGAAAATAATATTTTACAATCAGTTAACGGAATTTAGAGTTGGTAAGAAATATAAACCGTTTGGGAACTCTAATACTTGTAGAATATTCCAAAATTCTGCTATAACAAAATATACTATTAATTAAAAAAGATAATTTATACCGTCCATAAGGTCATATGTATCAATATTTTGTTATGTTGCCTATATTTTACCCTAACATCTCCGTTATTGGCTTTACAAGTTTTTTTTTTTTTTGTTATAAATTCACATATGCTGTGGAATAAATCTGTTAAATCCGATAAAATTTTTCGTTTCATTCAGCTATTGTTTAGATACCAGATCTCGAAATAAATAAAAAAATTGTCTTATATATATATATGCAGTTTAAAAACGAAAATAATTATTAATGTTCATCTGAATCATTAAATTAATTCTATGTCTATTGTTTAAATATTGGTGTGAAATTATTATTAAATTAAATATATTTTCCTCATGTTACAGGAGGAGATCGGAGAAGTATTCGAAAGATGGGCTGAAGAAGCTGCGGCCGAATCCTGGCCGGAAGATATTATCGCCGAGTTGAATGCGCTCTTTGCAGAAGTCCTCAGATCTGTTGGCGATACCAGAGGTTCCTCTCCTGATGATGGTGAAGATTCTGGACTTGAACGATCTGCAGAGATCATCGATAAGAGAGTAAGGGGTTTCTTGCCATTTATTAAGTAATATTAAGGATATACATTTTTAATGTTATAAACCTAATTAAAACAGTTTTTTAAAAATTATTCTAGAAAAAATAACTACCGATTTCTGGTTTAAACCAAGAAGTTACATTCCTTATACTTCGATGAATTATATAGTGGACATGTATAGTAAAATCATGATTGATATCTTCTTTTTTCTGGGAAGTTGTATGATATTCTTTGTTTATTTGTTGTATTATCAAAACGATTGACGAGTTATATGCGGTACTTGAGACTGGTTTTGTTTGTTTATTTTTGAATGTATAGTAAAAAAAAAAAAATTATTATCACATTGATTGAACTAGCGATGTCATGTTAAGAATAATGAAAGAAAACATCTAGGGAAAATATCTTCTCATTCTGCTTCACTTTATTATCCTAGCATTATAGATGAACATAAAACTTGTTGCATATTACAATACAGAATATATGTAGATATTTACAATATTAGTTAAAAAAATTAATTAGATTTATATTTAAAAAGTAATTAAATTTGTGAACTAACTATAAAAAAATAAAATTATAAAAATCAATGCAAAAATGAAAGACAGTATAATAAAAAAATAATAAAAATAGATATATAGTTATATCTGTTGGTTGTGCCTCATAAATCATAAATAATAAATAGAATAAGCTTTCAGATATTTTAAGGAGAGCGGAGTAGTTCAGTGGTAGGGCACTAAGCTTCCAATGCTCGAGGTAACAGGTTCGAATCCTGGCTCATGACAGAAAAATTATGTATTCTGTTTCATTGGCCGTGGGCCAACTTTGGGGTAGGGAGACTCTCCTGGTTCACACCCAGCCTTTACATAGTGGGTACCCTTAATTAAATAATCGATTAAGGAGGAAAACTTGGCACTTGAGCGTGATCCTGGCCCGATCCCCTCCTTGCACAACCGTTGGCCTTGAAACAGAACTTTCCCTAAACAGTACTGAACCCCTCCCCCCCTGAACCACCGATGACCCTTCATGGGTTGTAGTGGTACAAGTTTTTTAAAAATTCCTTCTTCTTTGAGAAAAAGTATGTCTTTATTAAAAATGTTTTCCTAATTTTCCAAAGCTGTTGGTGTATTTGCTGGTATTACCTTTTCATTGATTTTTCGGATCTAATAGGCGGAACTCTGCAAGTTATGGTCCACTCGGACATATTAGTAATTAATTAAAGGTGATTTCAAAAGTATTGAAAGAGAAAGAAAAACGAATTAGATCATCATAGTACTTGAGTGAAAAATCTTAATGAAGTGCACCAGTGCAATCAAAAGATATATCGGGGCCTCTGACGTTCTGAGATTAAATGATTTTGTTTTTGTTTTTAGTGGTATTTAGATGACTTAAATAAAATTGACTATAATAGTTTCAGTCATATAACTGAGATTCGAGTTAATTTAAAAGCGGATTATTTATTTTAATTCAAGGTCATCCTTCTGGAAAAGTAAGTCCAACATAATATAATACTCATGTGTATGGCATCAAGGAAATCATCTGAGGATATGCATTAAATGTCAGTTTTGCTCATATAACATAAAATATATGAGGCGTTTATACGATTAATTTTAACTACAGTAAAATTACAAGATATTTATTAAATTGTATAAAGTAAACACATGGTCAATGTTCATTCGATATGACTCTTGTATTTTTAAACAATATCGCTATACCGAACTCAAAAACAGTACTATACTCGGGTCTCTGCTTGGACAAACGACTGAAATGGACTTCTTTTTATATGCTACTTGAAGGACGTTTTAAACTATCGGTAACTAATAAATTAACTATTTACAAATTCCTCATTTAACTTCATTGGACATATTACATCGAAATATGGGGAACAGCAAAAGATATTAAATATTTAAAAATCGTTTCAGTCCAAGTTCTCCGAAAAATTGTAGACGACCTTTTCATATTACACTTATTTTGAAATTCTTTTTATCGCAGAAACTGCCACAGTTCGTTTTAATAATTTTCATGACAGACTGGTTCCAAATTAAAATTCACTAATTTAAGTTCTATCTACTACCACAAATCCATATGGTCCAGAAGACTGCTGAGGCGCAGGCCAAGATACCTAATATATTGTGCTACTTGCTATGTCATCTTATCATTATATCAATTTAATTTTTTTTAAACTAGTTTAAAATTGATACTCTTCCTTTCTTGTTTTTCTTTTTTTTTGGGGGGGAAGGGAAGGAGAGAGGAAGGAAGGCATTGTTCTGACCTCTTTGATATCATATATATTCCTTGATATCATATTAGGTTAATACAGTAGTACATGGCCAATTCATCCTGTCCAAAAGATGTGTATCTTATTAATAAATAAAAATAATAATAAAATTAAAGGAATAATTTATAAATCTAATCTAACTACTAATTAAAGAAAGGATCTCTTTTCAATCAGTTAGTGTAATGCAGGAAGAATACTATCAAAATAATTATCTTAATTTGTAAGCTGTACATGCCTACACAAATTAGAAGAGATTAACTTGGTTAGATAATAACGCCAACACCTACGGCGTTCCCACTCTATCAAATTAAAATACTTAATTAGAAAGATTAATTATATTGCTCCTGATTTTCACTATCAAATTGAAGCAGTGGGAGGGAAGGACTTTAATTGAAGTCATCCTGTGCTGTGGAGCCTTTGACAGCTGAGAGGGCCTTCAATGGAAGTGGATAGGCAGCACGCAATGTTGTTAGGTATTGCGTGGGGGAACAGCTTTTACCAGGCGTAAGGCTTCCCAACTATCATTTTGTCCACAATATTACTATGGTTTTTGGTTATTATTAATGAGGGAATTAATTGCAGTTAAGAAGTTTAACTAATAACACCATCATCATCAATCAGCACATATTTAATATTGACTGAAGTATTTTTTTTTTAATGGTTTTATTGAGTATTAATATAGACTGCCACATTGAAATGCATTGGTACTAGGGCTATATTATTCATTCACACAATATGTACATAAGAAAGGAGAATAAATATAAATAACCAAAGTAAGAAAAAAAATATACAAATGCAAAGATAAAGTAATATACAAGATTAGTAAATGACAGATTAAAGCCGAATGATAATATAATAAATAAAACACATTCACACCTATGTAACTGAAGTATTACAGTCATGAATACGATAATTAACTGACATGAAAATTCTGATTTCAAGACAAGATATATCAGGAACTGCAATTTAATTGATGCTCAATCCCTTCACTACTCATTTATTTATGCACTTCCCCCAACGTTTTATAGAACTTCTTTTATGTACACAAGCGACGTTCAATCTTGAACATTTTAAGTAAAACAAAATTAAAATTATAACTATTACTTCAATCAGAAAATATATCGAAGTAGGAGAAACAGCTTCAGTTATCCATAAAATACTTCTTATCTACTACCAGAAGTACCAGATGGAATACCTTGAAGAAGATCCTACGTAGTTCGAAACATTCGAAAGCACAATAAAAATATTATTATATGATACGGTATTATATAATTGATAGCACCCCCAACCAACTTCTTCTCAAATTCATAAATTGTCAGAATTATAAAATATTAAAAAAAAATAGTGATGATAAGCATAAAGGAATTGGGCATCTTTCTCTATAACTCCTTACTTTATGAAATTACAGAGTTACCAAACTTGAGAACCTTCCAATTAATTGTTTCATGGGAGTCAATTTTGTTGTTTCCAGGGGTTCTCACATTTCTTACTGGTATTCTAAGTTTCGACGTTAATACATACTTGATGAATTTTTATTCTAATACTTATGAATAAAAATCCATTATTTGTATAATCCTTTTAAATACAAGTTTCAAATTTATAGTTTCGTATATACAAAGAATTATCATTTGTGAAATATACTTTATCGTTCCTACCAACCACTTGAGAATTCCTTACCCATCTCCATTCGTAAAGCTTCTTCGCTAAACTCATTTAAAAACTATTTATCTACTCATATCCTCAATGATCAACCTTTCCCTTACATACATCTTGCAAATGGCTTTGCAAGTATGCACAGTTAAGTTAATACGTACTTATTTTTAATTTGTATTATATCTATTGAATCATTTATTAGTAAAAAATTATAATTCCTTTCTCCCTGAAATATATTATAATAATATTAAAACTCCAACATGTAATTAGATATTTAGGATTTAACCTATACAAAAGACTTATTTGGAGGACTCACATTAGACAAAAACGAATAGAATTAAATACACGATACGGTATTTTATCCAAATTACTTGACAGACAGTCAAAATTATCTAACAAACTAACCCTTTATAAAGTTTTACTTAATCCACTTGGGACATACAGTATAGAACGGCAGTGTTCTGCTAAAACTACCAATATTCAAAAAAGAATTCAGTCCTTCCAGTCAAAAGTGTTGCGAACGATAGTTGACGCACATTGTGTATAGCAAATAATACACTATATAAAGACTTTAGACACCTAAAATTTTAGACACTGCAAAAGAAACCTGCAATAACTTTCACCAAAGACTGACGTACAACGTGAATCCTCTGTTTTTTATTTTAAATCAAAATTAAAATTTAATAAATTTGATTTAATGTTCAACATTTTTTTTTGTTAATAAATAAAAAAATATTATTTCCTTTAAAACTCTGTGATATCAATAATGAATGTACTCATGAAACATGGAACTGTTGTTAATAACGGAATATTTAATATCCATGTTTGTTTTAATTATTCGAAGTAAAAAGTATTTATTCACTCTAACTGTCAAAACATCATGAAAGATGCATAAAATATATGAGTGATGAGTTTGTAAAAGCAAAATAATTTAAATTACAAAGTTATATAGCTTTTATAATTTAAATAAACTTGGGATGTAGTTTTCATTAACTAGAAGTGCTTCGCCCACAGTCGTATGTATGCTGTCTTTTATTCTGACTTTAGAATAAAGTTTACATGATGTTACAATGTACATAAGTGTAAATGATGGGCTTCATGTTTTACAAAGTGTTATTTCAACATCTTGCAATGATTTCTAAGACGTATGATATAATCAAAACCATTTATTGATATTAATATATATTTTATTGAAACCTATGTTTTGACCTGCTAATTAAGGTTTCAATATATAAGAGGCTTCCAGATGGGTTGCTACGAGTTACATACCCGCCATCTTAAACTGCTTGGCTTCATGTCGTGCGATATCGGCTGACCAGATTCAGTAAGCAGCTGTTTATTGGTCCTTCTCCTTCATGCATTATAAATCTGATTCCAGCAATAGTTCTTGCTAAGGTGCTGATTAGTCTTCAGGTCGTGCAGCCTTATAACAGAAATGGCTTTATCAAAACAATGTACACCCTTAATTTGAGATTTTTCCGGATCATGTGCATATCCAAGAATTTTATGATTCATTCCGACGTACGCGCCTCAATTACTACGTGATATTGTCCTTAACACCTTTTCCAGCGTTGATAAATATCCAATTGTTATAAAATAGGTCCTAGAAAGTATTGGCGGTGGAAGGAGGGGAAAAATCAATTTAACTAGCCATGCTGGTGGGAAACATAAGTCCGTCTTGAGGTACCGAAGGAAAATCTTATTAAGCAATTCAAGATTTCGTTCAGTTTATCGAGGGACCGCCGTATACCAGACAGCTCTAGAGAAAGAGGGAGAAACTCAATGAGGAAACAAAGAGCGAGGATTATATCGGGAACGATGGTATAACTTAAGTGTATATTTTGACCTTGACCTACAGAAGATATGGGAAATATGAGGTTTCAAGAAGAGGTTTTCGTCAATGGCAATCCTTAAGTTTTTTACAGAGGAGTTGAAGTTGATAGGTTGTCTGTTAATAATTAAAGGGAAAAGGAAGCCAATGCATCTAAGTAGAGATCAGAACCTATAACAATGGCCTGAACTTTCGTCATGTTTAGCTGTAATTCATTGAAGCTAGCTCAGGTACTGATACAGTTTAGGTCTTCCTGAAGATTAGCTAACGCTACTAATAACTAGGAGTAGAACGAGTAGAGGATATAGAAACCTGGAAGTCATCTGCATATAGATGGTGTGATTAGTGGTGTACCGAATTAGGAAGATGATTGATATAAGAATTTAAAAGGTGTGGATAAACGCTCGAAGCCTGGGCTACTCCAGAAAACAAGGCAAGGATGGAAGATAAGGATTTATTTGGAATACTAAATGTTTGAGTCCGATGGGAAAAGAAAGATTGGAACCGAAGAATTTCTCTGGCTCTACGCTCTTACTGAGGAAAGGTACTGGTGGTTTCTGAGAGCCACTGGACTGAAAAGAGAATATTAAGGCACATTCCACAGATGTGCACTGGATTGTGCCACAAAAACTCCTATTTTTATTTTTCCTAGAAGTAAATACATACCCTAAACCATGTATAAAGTAAAGAACAATAACAAATAAAAATAATATAATCAGTGCCATCAGCATACGCACTATCCCATTGCTGCTGGGAACTCCAGTAGGGAGAAAATCATGAACCTAAGAGTGGAGAAGAATGGGAATTTTAATTTAGAGAAGAGGATAGAATGATCTAAGGAATCAAATTCTTTAGAGAAGTCAAGGAGTATTAATACAGTTAGATTTTTTTTTCGTCCATCGTAATATTTATGTCATTTGTGATTTTACTATGACTATGGGCGGATTGTTTGAGAAGTATGGAGGGTATAGTTATTTACTATATTACATACATATATGTATATTATAAATTTGTACTTTTTTTATATATGTATTTATTATATTATTCAAAATTGGGATATCCACAGGTTGATGACGGTGGGCAAGTGTCGCCAGCAGTCTCTAGATCCTCTAGCTATACCTGGTTGTCGGACTCATCTTCCCAAGACAGCTCATCATCATCCCCTCAGCCGGACAGCTCTGGTGGAGCATCTACGCCTCCCAGGGGTTCGTATTTATAATTCACTTTACTAGTCATTGATTTTTATTGATTTAGCTGTATTATTACAACTTTTTTCTTTATTTCTTATGATATTGAGCAGTTTATATTATAAATTATGGTAGCGTTACTGAATTTCTTAACTGATATTAAAGAGTTTTATAAATGGCGGATGTTGGATTATATTCATATTTATATATTACTAATTTATTTCAATATGTATCAGATGCATCTTTGAAGCGAAGTACACATATGTATTTTAGAGACAAGTCAAATCAAAATATTACAAAGCATCAATAGCATAAATGTATTAATATTAAATATATTAGAATATTAAATATAGAGGCAGATAACTCTAATATTATAAGACGAAGCTGTAGTAGGAGTCTATATATAATCTTCATCATAATAATCATCTTTGAATTTAAGGAAATCATATTAAATTACTAGTAGATTAATTGCACAACTTAATCCTTAATTCTTTACTGGTTCTGTGAGAACATTTGATGTTGTTGCTGTATTGCAGTTGAACGAAGCTGTTGGTTGGGCTGTGCAGAGTGCCAAAAGTGCAGGAGGAAGGAGACCTGGGAGAGGCTGAGGTGCAGGCCCGGGGCGTCCAGGAGGGAGCCCAGCAGGGAGGAGGTCTGGGTGAGGAGGAGGGACTCCTGCAGCGACCCCCAGCTGAGGCCGCCCCGTCACCCCGATATGGGTGGCAAGTCGTCGTCCGCGCCGCTTTTAGCAAACCAGCAAGCCAGGGTAAGCATCATCAATAATCGTAATATTAGTAAAAAAAAATACACTTTCCAAAAATGGCTTTTTAAGACATCAGATAAGTCCAACTCATCACTCTGAAAGTAATTTAAAATATTTTAAAGCTTGGTAAACATCCATTTTAACTGTCAGAGTGGCTAATAAATAGTTAAAAACTATAGCAAAGAAAGTTAAAACTAACTTGTCTGCTTCAGACTTAACGATAGAATTAAAGGCATCAACAAGGCGAGATTAATCATATGAGATATAAATTATAAATAGTAGTCAATAATAGAGAGGATGAAATGCTGAACATTTCTCTCGCTTACAGTATGCAGGTCTGATTTTTTGTATCTGAGATATTTTAATTCATATCTTCAATAAACCTCGTTATCATTTGGTTTTCGACACTATTTTTTCCCATTCCACCTCTTTAACACGGCGTACAGTGGGACGAGTAAGGAAAAATTCGAGTCATCTATTTAAATCTGTCTAAATATATATATATATATATATATATATATATATATATATATATATATATATATATATATATATATATATATATATATATATATATATATATATGTATATATATTATAGACATATTTAATATAGATGACGAGGTTATATATATATATATATATATATATATATATATATATATATATATATATATATATATATATATATTATTATAATATCTATATATATATATATATATATATATATTAGAGCACAAAAACTAGTTATGCTGTTTTATTGATAGCTTTTGTTGTTCGTGGAACTTCCGAGAATATTATCAGTTGGCACAATATATATTTTTCACTAGTTTTATTGAATAGTTGAATTGGAAGAAAAAAGTTGATTTAGCCGATGTCTCGAGTTTTTCCTTACTCGTCCTACTATGCGGCCTAGTGTTGTCCAAATGCAAGACCGAGACTAGTCTTGGTCTTGCAAACCCAGTCTTGGTCATGGTCTTGGTCTTGCGCAAGAGTTTCACATTTACTGATTAGCTTACTACGGTAGAGATATTACTGTAATTTTTTAGATAGGAGAAACCTATCTAAAAAATTAGTCCAAATGAAAAATTAGAGGAATTAAATGCAAAATTATATTGGTTATACCAATTATTTACATATAGTAACTAAGATTGTCAAATATTAGTAACTATTTTGTCTTAATTTTTATTCAAAAAATTGATTTTTTTATCAGTCTGTTTTGGTCTTGCAATAGTTAGGCGGCCTTGGTCTTGCAAAGACAGATTTTGGGCAACACAAGTGCGGCGTCGCGTTAAGTAACAATTTTGAATGATACTTCATTACAAAGAGGATGAAATGATGAACATTTTCCTCGCTAACAATAGTCAGATCCGATTTTTAATTTTTGAAATATGTTAATCCACATGCAAAAACATTTCAATTAGTCCAGCATTGCACATCGAAAATCTGACTGAATCTAATTCACTCTGCACAAAAAAAAGTGCATAACGCGCTTAAAGAATTTTCACTTCAAAACATGTTAAAACGCTCGATTGAATAACTAATTTCTCAATTGAACAGTTTTATAATTGGTTACTTAACTTCATCAATTTTAGATCCCTTTGGACTTTTTCTAGTTAAATTTACTTCTTTTATAGATTCCCCTAATATTGCTAAGTTTTAGAAACAAAAATGATATTTCATTATAAAATTTTAAATGATTAAATTTTAAAAATCTATCTGCTGATTCTCAATAGTTTGTAGGATTAATATTTGAGGTTAAAAACAAATTCAATGTCTGATTGTTTTGTAGCTTCATTTATTTTCCAAGTGTGAATACCGAGTTAAATTTTCCATTAAATACTAGTTAAAGTAGTATAGGACTTTAACTACAATGTCCATGCCCATATCAATTTCAATACATCATCAACAATTCGATATACAGTAGCTACGTGAAAAAGAATATTTTTTTTAAAAATGAGTTTGTTTTTTTTAATTTAATCTTAATCAGCAGTAACAAAAAAATTTTACCGATCGCAATACTTACCCTTACTATATATTACATATATACGTAAGTAAAAGCAAAAAAGATTTAATTCATCTTTATCTCAATTTTTTTATGATAATGAAAAATAAAACAATAGTAAATTAAAAAATATATGTAATAAATAAATATAGAATACAAAAATGTACAAATTACAAGAAATATCGAAAACTAACTTAGATATTCAATAATATCAGATATATTAAATATTACATGAATTACTAAATATAAATTTTACTAGAGCTCTTATGTAATATTAAAACCTTTCTAAATTATATGAATTATAATAAATACTACTTTCTTTCTACTTTAAAAGTTACATTCCAAATTCAAATAAAGTCTATCTCTACGATAAATGATTTGGCATAACTTTGAATCTTTATCATTCAACATTCATTTATTTTTTTGTTTTCAAACAACTTTTCACGCATAGTCCAAACATTACAAAATCGCTCTCCAAAACAAATATTCTGTGACAATAAATAATTCATCAATGATTCATTTATAATACATCCACAAACACACACATATATATATAAACACAAAATACATGCCAAATCATAATACATTGTCTAGGTTCAGTTTCTTTTTTCACGGTTATCATTTCCTTAAATAATCAATTGTTGATCTAATAACATACCTGTCAAATTATGTTATAACTGAAAAATCCAAACTACAAAGAAATATTTCTCCAACATACTCAAGAAAGAAAAAAATACTTTTTTCTTTACTTGTTGTTTTTTCTATCTGCATATAAGTGATCTTGTTTTTCTGCCCTAATGATGGCTGAATTGGCGAAATGTAGGCAAGTTAACTACTTACCTGTATGTTAGAGATTCATAGCTTTGTAGTTTGGATTTTTCTTTTTGTAACATAATCACCTTGTGTCTTTTTTCTAGTTTTATGCCTATTTTAGTAATACGTGTCAGACATCATGGTAGCCGCTATTCTGCACATGAAAAAGCCTTTTGTCTTGTACTTTTGATTTAAAGAGCATTACTGTTGAGATCGAAGATTCATTGATAAATAACTCTAACATATCCCCCTTTCCTGGAAGATAATAGCTTAGCTTATCCTATACTGATTTGACCGTTTGTTTCGAATTAATTGTAACGGAGTCCAACCTTCAGGACTCTTTTTGTTGGGATCAGCTCCGTATTCCACCAACATCTTGGCGATGGGGATGTTGCGTAACATGGAAGCCCGCTGGAGCGGCGTCCATCCGTCCGTTCCAGACTCCATGTCCACTTTAGCACCCGCCTCTAGCAGTAACCGAACACATTCCACTTTGTCCTCTTCTACCGCCTTGTACAACGGAGAACTAAGTTTCCATAGCTGATCGTTTCTTTCTTGCAAATCTTCGCCGTTGACGTCAACACCAGATATAATCAGCAACTTTACTATCTTGTCATAATCCTTTCTGATTGCATCTATCAAGTGCAAACTATTAACGAAGCATCCTTCCTCTACCATTGTCATTGCTAATCCTATCTGTCCGCTCAAAATGGCTCGTCTGAGTGGATCATTTTGAACCGTTGGCCCGTATTCATCCGTCTTCATCTTCGGTAAAACTCTGTAAAGACTAGACCTGTTTTTTCTTGCTTTATTGACCATTTCCTATAAATTAAAAAAATATATATATGATTAATTTAAACAAACGTATAAATCGAATATTACCCCATCTCCAATACAAGATATACAATGCTGAGTCAATATCGAATTTCATCAATTTGGGCATCTCTGAAATTAACTTAAATCATTGATTTATTTCTGTGCACCGGAGGTAAGCAACACCATGTCCATTTTTTTATTAAATAATTTGGTTACAAAGAAACAAATTTTAATAGCGTGAAGTTATGGAAAAGTGGCTCCCTTGAACAAATACACAAATAGACTTGTTGTTTACCTGCGGGGTACAGACTTTGAAGATCTTTCATTATTATTAATTTCACTTGTAAACAAAGACAAATTCTAATTAAATTTTTAGTTAATCCGAAATCATTACCTGAATTAAATATTTGTTTGTTATTGTTTCATGTCAAAAAAAAAAAAAAAAAAAATAAAAAAATAAATAAATAAAAATAAAAAAAAATAAAATAAAATTTACGTTGCCTTATATACTCCATTCAGAATAAATTTATTTCCATAATATTGAATCCTGGACTTTAAAGAAGTATTATTATTATCTTAGTTAATCAATGGTTATATAAGGATTTGTTATTGTTAACTCTTAAATATTTCAGTTATGTCATTAACTAAATATTTGGCTATATTATATTTTTAAAAAGCCATCGTTTGCCTGATGATGATATCACCATTAGGAGGCGACTAAAATGGAGCTGAATGAGATACCTCCTTTCATTAATCAAGTCTGGGAAGAAGTGCTGCTGCGTTTTACTCTTCCCCATGTCTGAAATGCCATAACTATTATTTATCACCACTTTTGCTTATAGTCACTCTTATTTGTGATGGTACTCTTCCATTTAGCACTCTGCATAGGCGCGCTCGTATCTGATATGGGAGAGAGCGATAGACCCTTCAAAAAATGTCTCGGGAGTTTATATCATATGTAAAAATTATGAGTGATAAATAATATAATTATTATAAAGCGGACAACTTAATACTATAGATGAATGTTTTTTTTTTGCGTACGGTTATATTGAAAATATGTTATCCAATTAAATATATTACATGTTTTTATTTTTATTTAAAGGTTTAAAACATTGAGATGAACTCTCGACTCTGCGATGCTTTGAATTTGCAGCGGGATATCTATAAAATCCTGAATAAAGCATACAATCGTAGGATACGTTGCTATACATAATTGTCTTTCAATATACTCTAACATATCAATAATAGGAACATAGGACGTGGTAAAATTATTGCAACACCTTTGCATAGCCATATAGTCGAATTTTCCAATTATTCTAATTGATTTTAGTTTATATATTTTATTCATTCATGTAGATAAAATGGTTATTTTAATATTATTTTTGTGTTTTGAAATATTGGTGGAGCGAATTTTCGCCCCCTCTCTATTTTTATTGGGAGGAAGCGAGCGATCATCACTTCTTCCTCAGAAGTATATGCATTTGCTTAGCACTATATACCACTTATAAATTAGTTTTATTCGAATGAAACAAGAACATTAGGCAATTAAGGGAATACAGCGATGATTATGTATATATTTGCGCTTTAAATTCATTTATTTTTTCTTGACAGCTACATATGCAGACGATACAACAACCCTCACAAAACATCAAGACCCTACACAGGCATCACTAACACTACAACATCACTTACTTAAACTACGAGATTGGTTCACACCATGGAAAATTCGACTTAATCATGACAAATCCAAACATACAACATTTACTTTTCGAAAAAACACCTTCCTTCCAGTTTATATTGATAACAATCAAATTCCTCAATCGGACAGAGTACTCATCTTACCTTGGACTCATCTTCGACAGAAGGATGACATGGGGTCTGCATTTTAAAAAACGACTCAAACTACTTTACTCTCTACTTTACTAAACTAAAACAGAAACTGAATACATATACATACTTACTTGAACCCATATGGACATACTCATCACAAATATACGACATCGCTAAAAAGACCCACCTACAAAAACTTCAAACGTTCCAATAAAAATTATTGCGACTCATAACAAAAGCCTCTTGGTACGTGAATAACAAAACTCTACATACTGACCTCCACTTTCCAACTGTTGACCAACATATACCGACCCTTTATCAACGATTTCACACAAATTTAAATGAACATAATAACAGATTAATAAGAGACATGGCCACAGCTGACATACCTCAGAACATGAGCAGGAGACTAAAAAGGCGTTGGATGAGAGATTTCCTTCCTCAAACAACCTAAGTAATTGGAACAAGTTAGGGAAGAGGTACTGCTGAGTACTTTCCTTCTCCATGCCTGTCATTTCATTATTTCATGTTTCGCCATCATATTTGCTGATTGTCAACAATAAGTTGACATGCGCAAATACATTTTTATAGACAAAAAAAAAATGTTTTTTCTTAACCTTAATCTTGTATAAGTTAAGTAGTTATCAATTAAAAAAAAAAATGTTTCTCTCCAAAATCAAACCAATAAATGATTGAACTTGATAGATCACGGAATGAATTAAAGAACGTTTTCAAAATCTCAAATACGATTGTAGTATTAACAAAATATTATCTTTCTAGAACAATGAATCACAAAATATTTTCAGTGAGTGATAAAAGATATCGCTGAGATAAGAAACAACTTTCTCGGAATGAAACTTTGATAACATTATTTACAATCTATTATTATAGATATTTTTCCATTTTTTTTTTCCAATTGTGCTTCTCTCCTCATTCACCATATATTTATTAATCACTATTATACATTACTACTTATATATATAATAACTACTATATCGACAGCCACAGAGCAAAAGCCTGTATTTACAAAACATAAAATTATTTGTAAGATATAAGTATTTCTTAGTATAAAGCAGATTTTTAGTTCCACATATATATATATATACTGCATGCTTAGGATAACGATGTAATGTTCTAAGTTACGCTTTTTTTATCAAAGGCGCACATTCTAATTAAATTTTACTTACAAGCTTTTGCAGTGTCGATATTTTATATTTTTCATCATCTCATGTAATTTTATTATATAAAATAACGGATCGTTTTTGGTTTTAACCGCTAATTGTGAAAACTACTGGTCGGACATACCCGCGTGTCTTTGCAAAAAGATCAGGGTTGTAGAACGAAGGTTTCGAGTTATTGAAAAAAAAAACATTTTAATTGTAATTTATATATTATGGTTTTATTATTATTGGAATAGCTCTTCAATATTACTAAAACGCCACTAAAAAAACTAAATATTAGTCACAGCACAAAATCCGCCATGAGAAAACGGAAAAACAGACAATATGAAGTCGAAATCGATGTAGCTCAAGGAGACAAACTATTGCTTAAATCGACATGAAATTGGTGAAGACTAAGTCTAAATATTTTTCTGTATTATAATATCAATTTCTTTCGAACAAGGCCCAACGGTTGATCTTAAAAAAACAATGTTTTTACAACGGCAACGAGTTCGCTGATATAAAATCTTAGTCCTTTCCATCACTAGATGGTTGTCTTTGTCCGAATGATAAGATTAATTATGAAAATCATTTGGACATTTTTATATACCAATGATACAACTTGTTGATTCACGATTCACTACTTGATGATTCATTAATAAAATGACATCCCGTTTTTCATTAGTAACCATTTAATTCAAATATTATTAGTAACTGTTATATAAATGTTTGAATTTGTCCAAACACCAACGATTTCTAATATGAAGTTGATTTATGGACCTCGGAAGCTTTAACAATAATAATAATATAATATAAAAAATATATAAATTATTCATTAATTTGAATATTAATTTTTCTATTCAGTTACTGATTTAACGTAACCATTCTTTGCTGTATTATAAAGCGGTGTGACAAACATTAAAAAATATTGAAGTCTAGTTTAGAGAAAACCGATTTAACCACGGACAATGTCCTCACATCTCGATCAGGTTGGGATTTATATTAACCTGTATTTATTACAAAGTTTTTACTTTTTAATACATAAATAAATGTCATAACAAGTTATTTGTTAAACTTTTACATATCCCTTCTAAAATAAAATTTATAAGTACGAAAAATCACAAATTATAATAGAAGTTCATAATCATTACACTCAGTAGGGGAGACTGATATAAAAAATATTACAATGTTTTATATAGCTATTATTCATATATTGATGATTAAATTCTCTGTTAATAAAAACGTATTAACCTTTTATTTTCTTCATTAAAACGTATTCAAGTAAATGGTTTATAAAAACTGTTATATAAAACTTTTATTAATGAGGTTTGAAAATAGAAGTTAAGGAAATAATTGTTTTGAAATGATACGTACCAATAAAAGTAAAATGTCAACAAAAACTTTTATTCATCTACATATATAGGTAAAAGTTATGTTTTTACTTTAAATTAACAGTTTATTCGACCCCTGGTTTAAAATGTACCATAGTTTATTTTAAAAACATCGGTAGTATCTGCTATTAAACTGAAAACGCTTTCTATCATTTCTTTTTATTTTGTGGATTATTTGTTTTTCATTTTTTCCAATAAACTTTTATTCAGTTATAAATTGGTGTTATTCAGTTAATAATACACACTTCATCGTGCAATTATCAAGTGAATAAAATTAACGCCGGTCAAATCGTGGGGTAGGGCTAAAGATATATATATATATTTTTTTTTTTTTTTTGTTGAATGTTATTTCACGTTTTTGTTATATGAGACTAAGTAATTAAATGAACTTTCAGGACTACGTCAAAAGTAACAAATATCAAAATAATAAATTCTGTTGTTACTTACGCGCGCTTGGTGTGAAGTATCCTGCGTGTCTCCGTTCATACTCAGTAATTGTGGCCTGTTCCTGAGGTATCTTATCTTTGAGTGTTTACATTGATATTCGTCATCTTTTAACATGACTTCCATTATTCCATTATTTAATTTCGAGTCATTGTGTTAGAGAAACGATCTGGTACTATCGACAAACTTATATTTGAAAAAAAAATCAATATTAGATTGCCAAATATTCTAATATGTAAATACTATGATTCATGTTGATTTACCATAACACATGTCTGCTTCGTTGATCTTTCTTCTCATCGAGGACATCACGCTAATCTCTCTCTTTTGGAATAGTCTGCATTTCTCAAACCTGTTAGAACATGTATTATTGTTTTGTTTTTTTTTTTTCAGCTCCTCCATACACTCAAGTCACTCATAAATATAAAAAATCTGGTACACAACTTTCACTCACCACTCTCTTAGACTCTTAAACATAGATAAGTATTTTCAGAAAAAGGGGAAGGGATAGTAAAAATTATAAACGCTATATTGATTTATATTTCATTGGGGATATTTTTATTTGTTTAAGCACTCTTATATATACAAATTTTAATATTTATATCGCTGTAATTTATAGAATCTAATATTAAATAATACCATTTATTAAAACCGTATGTAAGGTATATCCACATAATATTGTCGGAGTCAGTATTACATTAAGCTCATGTTACTACGGAAGCCTCGTCTAATCTTCGGGCAAGCTCGGGTGCGCACTGAGATCTCTTTGGTCCCCTACATTACAACTATTCTCTGTTACTATCTCTTATTCCTCCATTAGTTAATAATCAAATTATTTCATATTTTTTATTTAACCACTTTTTATATTAGAAATAAATGTGAAGTAGTTAATTTTTCAAATAAAAAAAAATTAAATGTACTTTAAAGGAAGCTAATATTAAAAATTAACCATTTAAGTCCTATTTTTTTTTTTTTTTTTTTTTGAACAGTAAATAGTACAAACTGCGACATTGAAGGGCAACAAGGCTAAATTTGTTCATTCATATCACATATACATATAATAGGGAAACAAACAATTAAAATAAATGAGTAAACTAAGAAAAAGTAAATATATAAATAGAATAATACATAAGCGAAATAAAAAATAAATCAATAAGTAAAAATAAAATAAATCATCTTAACACATTCACTCTTATGTACAATATTTATATTCGCCCAGGGAACTCCGAGCCAAGCTTTGTCCTCCAAAAGTGACAGGCAAAGCAGGACTCCAGGAGATCCCAGTGCCTCTCTTCCAGCCGCCTCACTCGTTAGTCAGTGGAGATTGAAGGAGGGCACTAGAGCCACAGATGCTCAGGTTAAGTCCTGTTAGAAAACATCAATGAGAATAAAACCTACATATAATTATTTTAATTTTACACTGATATATTTGAATTTAATAAAAATCTTGAAGCCGTTCTAAAGAAAAAATTGTGTTTCATCGATGATATAAAGTGCCACTAGACCTGTCATGTGACAGTATATACATCCAAACACAAGGACAACTGTATGTACGTACAGACACACGCACACAGAGATCATTTTGCGGGACTTTGTTATTTGGACTCAGGATACCTCTAAACATGTATTTCCGTTGAAAACTCAGATTCGAAAATTTTCACGAACGGAATACTGTCCCTAAATACATACTATATATTTCATATATAGGTAAGTGAAAGTTAAAATATTCTAGTCTCATCGACACTACACAGAATAACGTAATAAATATCTCTTTTCTGGCTCTCTATAAGAAAAATAAATTTTGACAAACTTGGTGTCAGAAGAGAGAAAATTTCATGAAAAAATGACAGACTCCGATTTCGAACCTTAAATTGAAACTACAGCTTTAAAAAAATCATAAGAAAGAGTAGACGTATGCAAAAATCCGAAGTTATAAACCTCAGAGATCAACACAAAATATGTTGTGTTTTAGTGATGTATAAGGCACTATGTTTAAGGCTCTTAAATGTATCGTTTTTTAAATAAATCTTAATTCTTACCGAGAGATCTTTAGGTACCACAGTTGTCATGGAATATTATACATATCGCGTGTTTGAAATTTTGAAAATTAAAATATAGTTTTTGACAAACATAAGTCTAACTATATTATTCAATAGCAGTAAAATTCAGAAGCATATAAAATAGTTCACAATAAGGCATGAAAAAATGTATTTAAAAAAAATAATTCAGATAAACTCAGTCATTCTATAATGGTAGTCTGTTTCAAATTGATTGTAATTTTATCATTTCTATGAGGCTTGGGAAAGTTCGTATGCCCAACGCTAATCCATTCAAGGATTTCTGATGCTCATCGATGATTTCGGCCCTGAGTTCATTAAGAACAAGTTCTTACCGATGAATTTAGGGACGGCCAAATGGATTACTAACGCTCATCAATGAGTTTAGGAACTTGCCCCTTCATTAATAATTTTTGTTTTAAATAAATAAACATCTGAATCGAATAAAGTTTTTTTTATCTATAAAGTTTTCCTAGTTAAATTTTTAATCTTATGATATTGAAAGAGAAACCTGTAAAATTATTAACAAGAAGCTGAAATAAAATTTAAATTCTCAATTCTACATTGGTAAACGTGTTTCGGAAACTTTTGTTAGTTGAAGAACAATCGAACACTGCCGCTTTGGTTCATATTCCAGGTTGACCCAAGTAAGCAATGTTATAATATTGATTTATTGCCTATCAAATATATAAAAGAAATTAGTTTTATGAGACATTGAAAAAAATTAAACTAGCCATTAGTGGCACTTTAATGACAGTTCTGTCGTGAGGTTTCAAGGCCAACATCTTTACAGATTCCTCAAAGGATAACCAGGAATTAATATGATCGATCGAAAAAAAACATACTAGTGGGTTTAGAGTTAGTATCACTTTTTTTATTTAAATTAGTTGCTAAGTTATGTATTATAAGTTAGATTTTATAAGGGATTGAACTGGGACTTTGGGACTTGCAGTTTCTGTATCACCTTTATTGCCGATAGTTCTTCAGTTCTTTTATATCCAGACCTTTTTCTTTTGCAACTTTTCAAGTAAAGCTTTTAAAGAACTTTATTTACAAAAAAAAATTTACTTAAAATTTCTGTCGATTTAATCGCTTTGAAGTCGATGTAGAAAATAACTTTTATTCATAACTACTCAAACAAACGACACATTAGAATCATCTGTAATTCATTCAAGACGAATTATAACTCTATTATAAGCCCAATTACTGTTTATTTCTCATTTAACAGAACTTTTTTTTAAGAACTTGGATTAATAAAAGTTAACATTTCTCCATAAACCTGGAACTTTATTACAGAAAACATTAATTTTAAGAACGCTTTTCCTACAACGTTCCAGGGAAACTGTTTAAATGAAACTTTTTTCCATAAATGTTTTGCAGAGTCTGAACTGCATTTATGCATCAGACCTCTGAACTATATGATCATACATAATGCCTTTCCACAAATTACAATCTTTTTTATAAATCAGTTAAAGCTTTATTCTTGTTATTTATTTTTATAATTTATTTTAATTAAATGTTTTAATTTTTTCCAGTTGGGGTGCAAGCAGATGAGATCATGGTCGGAGAAACATTTAACAGGTCAGTGTTTTTTTTTTTTTTTTTAACTATTTTATTTAAATGTTTTCTTGGACGAATGCTTTTACACCATCCAGTTCTATTACGAGTTTTACGAGTTCTGGTCTACAATTAATAATTAATTGATTAATTATTTTGAACTTTGAAATTGAATTGGTCATTCATGAAACGTAGGTGTATTTATGATCCAAAATAAATAACTAAAATAATTTTTTCACTTTTTCGAAAATTTTAAAGAGATCAATTAAAAAATTTCTTAAAAGTTTACGAATTTTATTTTCATTTCTATAATATGGTTTCTTCAAAATTTTGATCATTAAATATTATCAGATTACTAAAAATTGTCTATTTGATTAAATTATTCGTTAAGAAACAGAAAATTAAAAAAAAAATCAATGCACATGCAAACTAATAAATTCTATATTAAACGTTGAATCTCGCAGTGAAAAATATTTATGCTACAAGAGAAAATTATAACAAATTAATTTATAAAAATATTATACCATTAAACATAACTGTTTTTTTGAAAAACTAAAAAGGGAATACAAATAACTAAAAATCACAAAGTTGCCATTAAATAATTGATCATCAATGCATAATAATAAATTAATAGTTAAAGTATATATTTTATTTATTTATAGTATGTGGATTAATAGTATATTGGTTTGAGACAAATCGGTCGTAGAATAATTTTATCAAAAACAGAGATGGGCTATTTATTCCTGTCGGTTACGATTTGTTGCTGGCTTGTGTCGTTCTCATTTTGGATTTTACTACTGTAGAGTTTGGTTGATTCTTGTTTATCGCTAGCAGCGCACAAGGCAGTGTTTGTAAACCAGCGAGCATAGAGCTTTTCTGTTCCTCTGGTGTGATCCTATGAAATCAAACCATGACTTTCCTAAATTAAAACAGGCGTTCTAAATAGCGAAGGTGTCATAGAACTTGCGCAGTTATCGAAGATAACCAAATACCTCTGATGAATCACGTTCGGCTCACAAGTTACATTTCATATAAGTACATCTGTTTTGATAAAATATACCGACTCAGGAAGCATTTTTAATATATGAAGGCTTCACTAAATTGATCTATACATATAATTATTTTCTATGCAGATTTTTTTTTTTCCTTTCAAAATTTGTTTAATATTCAGATACCTCATATTTATAAATCGTATTTTTCTGAGAGCCTCCTGGTTTCTATATACTGTTTTCATGGAATACTCGTGTTATTTTTAAAAAATCCTATTTATTGTAGTCTAGAACAGACTTAAATTCTTTTGAAAAAGAAAACAATAGAGAATAGTTGTTTAAGTTCCCTCGGATAATATAATTTTTATTTAATTATCTTACGATTCAAGTGGAAAGCAAATGGGTATTTATTAGTTTTTAGTTTATCATTGAATTAATTACTTTAATGAGAAAACGCCCCACTTCAGAGATTTTTTTGTAGGTTACGGTAGGATGAAGCGATTCATGAAGTTATAGGCAGATATTAATAATTTGCTAAAAGGGGGAACATGGAAAAAAACTAAAACTGTTATTCTGAGACAACTTATTTTCTATATTTCGAAAATGCTCCGTGTATACACCTATTCCTGAGTAACATTTTTAACGAATAAATGAGATGTAAGAATCTTTTATTTGTCGATACTTTTTTAACACTATTAGCATTATCTTTAATTAAGACTTCGTCTAATATTATACAAATAAATAATGTTTAGCTGCTAAAAAAAAAAAATTAATAAAACATAGTTTTCCGGAAATTCGGATAGATATTATCAGGTTTAAACGTTTTAAGAGCTATCATGTTTTTTTTTTTTAATTCTACCAGCGGAAACATTGTTATTATTATTATTTATTTATATTTAAATACTTATCACAGTATTTCAGAAGTATAGTATATTTTGGGATTGAAAAAAAAAAGCTAGGCATGGAATAAAATGGTAATCCACTTGGACCTTACCAAAATTACGCGTGGATCGTGGCCGCGGTGACCAGCGTCCGGAACAACTGCCTCCAGCGGAAGTAAAAGAAGAGCGGCGTGGCGGCGCATGCCCTTCCGAAGGAGGCGGAGGGAGACTGGAGTAGACTCCAGTAGTGGCCGTGTCCTGGCCCCGAGATGGGGGACTCGCCGAAAGAGTACCGCTTCTTCCGCAGCTTCTCGGCCAAAGTCGAGTCAGGATGGCCTGTGAGGAAGGCGGAGCAGTTCTGGCGGAGGCTCAGGGAACGCAAAATAGCAGGTCAAAATCTCATAGCAACCGTTACTTCATCTCATTTCCCCTCCCTCTCCCCCTTCCCCCCCCCAAAAAAAAAATAATGACGAAAATAAACAAACAAAAAAAAGTATCACTATTTGCTGCATATAACTTTCTTCTTAGTCGGTAAGTTATTGTCAGAGCCCACGAAACCTAAATGCCTTCGAAAATTGTTTTTTTTTATTTTTGTATTATATTAACTGTAACAAGAAATATACCACTCCTATGAAAAAAAAGTTTATTTTGTAGTAGTAAATAATCAAATCAGAACTTAATATAATAATTAATTATATACAATATAAAAAATTAAAATTAGATAAAATATAATTAATAAAGAATAATACATTCCTTGTTTTCTTTTTACAATGACTATAATTTGGATTTTTTTTTATATTTAATTTTTTTGATATATAAATATGTTTCATATAAAATCAATTGAATTATATTTTAGTAAATGCATAATTGCAGTGTATTTTTTGTGAAAAATATTTTCGGAATAAATTAATTTTTTTTCCTCAATTGATCTTTATGTTGAAGAATGTTTTTGAATTTTCAATACAAGTTGTGAATTATTTAATGATTCTTATAAGTGGCTTATATTCATATCAAAGACGGACATTTCTCATTTTTAGAAAAGTCCATAAAAAGCCAATTTTTCTAACGTAGCTTCAATTTCAACAGATTCTAATTATTTTGCTTCATTGTTCAACTTAAAGATTCTTGATTAAAATCATCAGAAACAATTTGAGTTGAACATATTAAACGAAAATTGATTTTTTCTCTTCTTTCTGAAATTGACCGATATCCATCTTTCATATGATGCCACTCATATAAATAATTATTATAATTGTAAATTTGAATGGTTCGTGCCGGTAACAGATTCTGGATTAAATTATGGCGAGGGGACTTTTTTAAAATTTGAATAACGGTAATTTCTCTGAAAAAAATTAAAGGAACGAAATGAAATGATATTTAAGTGTTCTTTAAAAAAAATATATAATTAAACATTTACAGGTACTGTAATTATTACATTTAAAATATATTTATGTTTTATAATTAAAAAAGGAATAAATATTGTAATTGTTTAAGTACTTAGTTCTGACTACTCACATGAACAACATTGTACCAACGAAAAAAATTTTTTTTGGAGGGGATTTTAGTCCGAACCCTCCTGTGGTAGATCCGTCAGTGAATCCATGTTATTTTTAAATGTACTGTTCTTGACTTTTTAAGCTTTCTTGATAAAATCGATGGAACACAGTCCAATATGTTGACAGATAATCGTATTAATTTCAAATTTTTTTTTTTTTTTTACTTTACTCAATTTAAACTAGTTTATTAATTATATTATTCAGTTAAAATTGGTTGTAAAACTAACGATATATACAACCTGTTAGCCAATGATATGTATACGCATAGGAAGGAATCAAACTTCCTTCGAAATAGGGCCAAGTTCCTAAGTGAGTTTGATTAGCTGTGCACACGCTGGGTGGTGTCTTGGACTGAAATACATCTAACATCATCACTAAGTTTCATTGCTTATTTAGATCATGATATTTATCTGAGGACGCTTATAACAGAACTTCACTCGAGCCATGTATAGAAAAATATTGGTATTTGAATGAAAAAAATGGCAGAACTCATTTGTTCTAGAAATATATTTTCTCCTCTTCCTTTTAACTTTTATAAATAAAAACAAATTTTTATATGTAAATAAATGTAGATTGTACCCTATGTATTATTTTAAATACTTTTAATTCTAAATTTTCGAATGAATACTAAATACTGAAAATGGGTCTGATATGAAATTTGGTTTTTATAAATAATTGAATGCATTCCAATTCTAATGAAAAAACATTATGCTATATATAAATATATTAACAATGTTACATAAATAAAATACTTGTTTAAAACATCAATTATATGATATTTTTATTAAAACATTATTATGTTAATTTTCAAATATTTATTGATTAAAATTATTTACATAACAAATAAACATTGATTTAATTTAATTCTCTTCATAACCACCCGAATCCTCTCGTTTCTAACCTTTTTTCCTCTTCGGTTTTCATTATTATTATCATGAACATTAGTTAACCACGGCTACTGTATTCGAAAAATTAATTGTGTAAAAAATCTACTTTTAATAAAAATATATTTTCCGGGTTCTACATAACTTCATAAAACCGTTCAATATAATATATATTAAAAATTTCGGAAAAATGTAATAAATCAATAGCATATATAAATATACTCGTTTAAAACATCAATTATATGATATTTTTATTACAATACTATTATGGTAATTTTCAAAGATTTATCGAATAAAATTATTAATATAACTAATAAAGATTAATTTAATTTAATTCTATAAACGTTATTTATATTTATAGCATTTATAATTATAGCAACACGGAGATTTTGATATTAAAATTTACTTTAAATATAAATCAGTGATCAAAGTGGGTGTTTTTTGCAACAGTTTTGATATTTAGGGAATAATCTGCGTTTTTTATTCATTTATAAGTGTTGGAAAAGTATGTATTTACATCAAAGCTTCGTTAGAATATCAAAGAGAGAAAACTCCTGATAATCAAACAATGGAATTTTATCTTATCCTATTAAAAAAAAAAAAAAACTTTAAAAACTGTCTTTGCCTATGTTTTATAGTTATTCTTCGAGAAATACAATGTTTTTTTCTCAAATATATAAAACACCTTTCATTCAAATCAATTCAAAGTACAAATTTCCATTTAATATATTTTTAGGGACAATAATTATATTGATAAATGAACACATTCACACCGTATATACAAAAAAGAAACAAAATTAACAAAAGTAAAATAATAACTAAATAATAATAAATAAAAATATATACAATAAAAAAATAAAATAACCTAAATATAAGTAAATTAAAAAAATAAAAATACAGTCATACCTGTATACAATATATACAATCAGGCGGGGAACCCAAATCCCTGCGCTACTCTCTCAACCGCCTCACTGGTGCTAAAGCCGGTGGAGTAATATTATTCATAAAAACATAAATACAAATTTTTTAGGTATTTGTTTTTTTTATTGATTTGAAATCATGTCATAAATTGTATATATTATGACAAAACAATGATGTTGAAAATTAAAAAAAACAAAACATACAATAAACAAATCGTCATTTAACGGAAAATTCCAGGAGGAGAAACTACACAATTTATGTTTATTTCCGTTTTATATTCCATCCACCAATTCGTATATGTTATTCTCTTAAAATATAACTGGCAATTAGTGTCTTCTACTCATTTTAAGACTACATACATAGTCTCAAAAATTAGAAGTATTCTTTAAGTCCATGTACACGTATATAGTCATCTATATCTTAATATTCGTAATTATGTATATTGTAATCAATTCATGATACCCATTAATAATTTGTGGTACGAACATGAAGTTGTTCAAAAATTATTTAATTGTACTTTTGTTAGTAGAGAGGTTTGTGCAGCTTAAAATATTTCAAGTAGTGTTACGGGTAGATAAGGGTTGATAAAACATATTGCAATAAATTCTAATAGCTCCAATAATATATTTAAATAATTAAATATTAACTAGCATTAATCATTTAGAATTTTTAAAGTTTTATTTATTAAGTAATATAACATTCTGTCGCATGGACAATAATTATAGTAAAATAAGACTACATACACACTATATGTAAAGTAAATATTTAAAAAAAAAAAAAATGAGACAAAATAACAAGCAAATAAAAATCAACAGGTATATAGGTACAATAAATGAAAATAAAATAAATTAAAGATAAGTGATTTTAAAAAAAAAAACAGACATACTAATATATTTACAATCAGAAGATGGAACTCCAAACCCAGACTTGTCCCTCCAACTCTTGAGGGAAAAGCAGGATAATCAGAAATTTAATTATTTGATTAGATTGGTAAGTGAAAGGTTGGTGATGCATGCCGCACCAGACTTTTACACTTTACTTTATTGAAGTCTTGGTCAGTAGGGGGTTAACTTCCTTGTTAACGATTGGAGGAAATACGACGGATTATCCAACAGCGGTTACCAATCTGAGCGATAGTCCGATCGATATGTATTCGGTTGCTCAAAAAGGTCAATCCGGGTTCGAATCGAACCCACTTCTGCCACATAATAAGGTACTTCTAGTTAGATATGTTCAATTTATAGATGCGAATTTTGAATATTCAGTTTGGCAACATCTTTATTAAAAGATTTATTATATTTGATTAATATATTTATAGTGTTAGCTCATTACGAGTCTTAGATAAGATACAAACACTGCTATTCCATTGCCTAAACAAACTTATACTATCCAAGCAAACTGCTTTATCCGACATAATCAGTTTCTATTCTTACTATGAAGAGCTGAAGGCATTCCGACAGACTTCGCTTCCCTGTTTCGTCTGTTTGTAGACTGGAATTCATTTAGTTTATTTTAGTTTTTAAACTGTTCTCATGAATCGTCGAAGCAACTTAACAAAACAGTTGGAGATAGGATAAAACCATCTTATTTATTTATTTGAGGACTTGACCTATTATAGATAGATTCTCGTTTATTTCTTTTTGTTGACATTTTTTTCAGTTGAGAAACGAGGAATGTGAATAGCTTGTGAATTCTTGTTTTACTTCGCGGTAGAGAAAATGTATAATTTCATTAGGAGTAGCTTATTCTAAATAGGAAGGGAGAAAATAAATAAACATGTAAAATTTACCTGAAGAAAGAAGAGAACGTTAACAATTTTCTGATTCATTTTACTATCTCAATAATTACTATTTTTAATATTTTCTTTTCATTATAAAAACGAAATAAAGCGAAATAATTCACATTCTTGTTAAACTCTGCTTCTATAATTAGCTACTTGAATAACGATCAGTTTAAACAAATATTAATAAATGTTATCAGAAGATAAATAATCATCCAATTAATAGCAATATTTTAAATAAATAAAATTTCAATTGACCTCTGCAGAGTTGTTTTCTCAATGATAGTTTTAAAAAACAGCTATAAATAACATTTTTCACGAGTCTTTATGTTATAAGAGCTAAAATTCTACCGCTAAAACACAGATTGACCACTATGAAATTGTTTCTTTTAAATCATAATCATAGCTTTCAAAAAATATATTAAATGTCAATTTAAAAATGAAAAAAATCAGCTATCTCCTGATCGTCAACATTCGTTGAGAGAAAAAAATCTATTGATATTTAACCATTATATAACTTTTATTCCCGAATTTCTTTGATAGACGACTAATCTTAACTTTCGATATTTTATTTATTCCTATCGAAAATTGATCAGGAATTCCCTTTCTGTAATCATTGACTCATGAGAGCGTTATTGAAAAACTTATCATTGAGTACATAGAAAATTTCCTGACTGATCTGTAGAAGCTAATTTAAAGCAGATACTATTTTATGAGTAAGTACTATTAACTGCCCTCATATCCAATCCAGATCAAACACCATCATATCCAACTGGTTATCATAAATTTTAAAGAAATCAAAATTAAATATTCCTATGTAACAGTATCAAAAATGGACTGAATTCTTCCAAATGAAAAATAGTTTATTAAAAAAGTAACCTATATGAAAAATCTGGTGCTCTGTAGGTATCGCCAAAACTTTCTACCATCACTCTACTTTCTGCAGAATTATAATCTTTTTAAATGTTAATAAACCTAAAGTACACTACGTATTGTAAATTGTACTTATTGTTGAATTTGTTTATTTATTTGGTCTTTAATTCGTAATTCCCTAGGGTCATCAATACCTGTTGGTCATTTAGTTTTGTTCTCTGGAATTCAGAAAACTTCTTAGAAGAGAAAACAATAAAATAAATAAATAACAACAAATAAAAATTAGATGATTTTTTAAAAAATTTTTTTTAATAACCTATGGGATTTAAGAAAGTTTATAAATGATTTTATGTTTGATTCATTATTATTTAATATCACTCATATATCCGATATAAAAGATAATCTATTTAATTGAATATTTAATAGTTGGCCGTTGCATTATAAACGAAGGAAATCTTCTGAGCTGGCGGTTATAAATAGGCTAAATAGAGGCAAAACTATTTTATTAAAAAAGCAACGTTCCTACCGGACTTTGCAGGTCTTCTTCAGGGAGGTGTGTTCAGCTAGAGTTTGACTTAGAACAGTCCTAACATCTCTGAAAAAGACCTGCAAAGTCGAGTCGAAATGTTTGCTTTTAATAAAATAATTTGGCACTATTTAGCCTATTTATGACCGCCACCCCGGACCATCTCCTTCCCTTATAGTCTATTTAAGCTTGTGGTGAAATAGGGCCAAGCCAAAAAAATATGATTGATTGTAGAACGGCTCGTATTGATAGGTTTTTGTCAAACACTTTTGTATGTTATATATATGAGGTGTTTCATAATTGCACGGCACTATTTTAAGTTTGTGTTTACTAACATAAAATAAACAATAAAGTTCATATTAAAATATATCTCAAACTCATTTATTAAGCAAATATCAAAGATTAAAGATTTATTATTTTTTTACCACATTAAGACCGACTGTACAAAGTTTAACGTGTTTAATACTAAATAAAAGGTTTTAATGACCTGATAAACAAATGAACTATAAGCGATGACAGTAGTTGCTCATCTGTTTGTCTAGTTCTGTGTGTTTTAGTGTGAGTGAATGCTGTGACACAGTTCAATTTATGATTTTCATGGGAGACACAATAAATTTATTCATTCTTGCACAACATAAATATTTATTATATAAACTATGTACCTATTTCTATGTACCTCGCACATAATTTAAAAGCATGTGTGTTTGTTCTGAAATCTACATTGGCGGAATTACTTTAGTATGTATGTGTGCGATGTTGTATTGAGTTCCTTGCGTTTGAAATTTTTTTTTTTTATCTTAGGAAAATATTTGTTATGCAATGTCTATAGTTTAATATGGTTTATTATTGATAATTTATAGGAGTATTGTTATGAAAAGGGAGACAAAAAAACAAAGGAAAGATATGTCATATATATAAAAAAATAGAAAATGTAATATAATTGTAATGTCCATATGGATTGATGAGTATGCTGTGTATGAAGCAACCCTATGTAGTAGGGAAACACTACTTTCAATAAAGTACTTCTCTCTGTAAAAAAAAATTATTGTTGTTTTTTATTCTTACTGAAGGTGAAGTCAGTGATGTTATTTTTAAAAAAATATGATAGGCTGTTCTTCCTTTAACGACTTTCGTAATCATATATTTTAAATTATTTAATTACTTTTTGCTATACTGGTACTCCAGAGGCAATAGCCTGGGCAGATGACGCCCCTATTCCATCTCCTCCACTTCCTCCTGGTAATGGATAAGGTGTTATATGGGTCAGCCACGCCGCTATTAAATTCTCAACGGCATCCTTTAATAATGTCCTTGTTATCGGGATAGTTCTTCGTCGCATACATATAGGCCTCTTATCACCTTATAAATATTTTGCGTTATTATATATAGGATTAATAGATCTAACTTTGTTTTTCTTACAAACATCAGAAGGACTCTACCTCCGTTTGCTGGGTCATATTCTTCTTTTTATTCAGAGAGAGTAAAATAAAAAAAAGTTTTTCATAACAATGTTTGTGTGAATAAAAACCTCACAACTATTCTATTTTCATTAATTTTCAGGTCTTAAATGAACTTAAACGTAATTAGAGAACCACGTGAATGCCCAAAAGGAGGTTTCATAGGACAAGTTGCGCCCTCAAAATCTATGAAGGGCATATTTTGATGGGATTTTGAATTTTTAAGGGGGCACATTTCGACGGGGATATGAATTTTAGGATTGAAAAGTTTCATGATTGGAAACAAAGACAATAAATATGAGTAAGCGTAATTTTATATGATCTACGGTAATTTCATTTTTAATGTTTTTAAGGAGATGAGAGCAATACAATATCTTGAGAAAAGGAGGAGGGAGGTTTATTCACCAACTATCTTGGTGTGAATGGCATCCCTAAACAACCAGGTGTTAAAAGAAATCAAATTGTACGTCATATATTTTTTCACTGTGGTTGAGTAGTATCACTTTTTAAAGAGTTGTCTTAGGGCCAAAAATTGTCATTTTCTTTTCGTATTTGATAGAGTTTATTAATTTCTTTGCGTGACTCTTATCTTATCATTACTCCTAGAAATTTTTATAAAAACATATTTCGGGATCAAATTGGACCTTAAAAAATCGGCATAAAGTATTATAAATTAACGATTGTTTTATTTATTTTAGAAAATTCTTTAAAATATTTTTGAGTTTTCAATTTTTATTCTTTAAATTATCTTTTTATCTATAGTTTTTTTTTCGAGAAAAGTTTTTTTTCCCATTAGTATTCAATTGGAATGTATAATAATAGTTCTTAAGTATTTTTTTCTAAAATACAAAATTTGAGAGCACAAAAACATTGGGAAAAATTATTCGTAAAGTATATTTAAACTCAAAATTTATTTTACTTTTCATTAAAATTAATTCTAACAAATGATCGAATTAAAAAAAAAAAATCAATATGCAGGTATTTCTGTACGCATACAGTTAATAACCAACATTTTGTTCCATCTTCGACGGATGTCAGTTTTAAGCGATTTCATGGAATTTAAGAAAATCTAAAAATTTATTTTATTTTTTTTCTCATATAATTAAAAAAAAAAACCATATTCAATATCATGCCATAATAAAGCCTTATTATTATTTTTTTATTTTTGTGGTGTTTTCGCGTATGCTGTAACTCATTTATTATTAATTTAAGAAAAACAAAACAATTTATTTAAATATTTATACAGTATGAGAAACCTTGAAAAAAAATTCAGTTTGTGTTATTACAGAAGTAGAAACAGAGTGAGTGAGAGAGAGAGATCATCAGGCACATCATTATTTTTCTCTTATGTTTTCTGGGTATTTATCTCATTGCCCGTTTTTAATTAAAATGATTAACGATATTGATGAGAAGTAGCTAAATTTATTTTTTATTATTTTCTTCCATGAATTATTATTTATTTATTAACTATTTATGTAAATAGCTAACATACTCCATGTCATTTGTTATAATTTTTTCATACATATATTATCCACTATTCACATGAATTATTTCTTGAACCACTTTAATACAATAATAACATAAAACAAGGATTTTAACGTTTTTCCTTTTATGGAGTAAAAATAAAACTATAAAAAATAAGTTATAAATTCATACATGAACTAAACATAATCTTAGAACCTTTCGAATTAATAATTACCAATAATCTTAGCTCCTTCTACTTTACTTAGCTTTATATAATAATCTTATACACTGGAGAGTAGTGCTCCTCTTTCCTAATTCCCTTGAGTGGTTTGCTCTGTACACTGGGTACCCATTTCACCACCGATGAAACCATCTCTGCAAACTTTAGTAAACAATGCAAAATAGATGATAATCTGAATTTCACTACTTTTATAATGGAAAATAAAGCTGTTTATTAAGACTCAGTGGACGTTACTTAACATTTAAATTAGTATCAATCATATGGATGAAGTTTTGTTATTATTTGTTTAATAACACCGAAAATTCTGTATTTTACTTAACTCAATATTGAACCATTCTAAATGAAGAAATGTTTCACTCATTGTTGTATTTTAAATTATGTCAAGTTAATTATACCCAGGATATTTAAATCGAAAATAACTCTTTCCTTTTTATTTATGACTTCCCTCACTTCATAAAATTTTTCTCACTTCCATCTAAAATTTAATGATATAGAGAGAAAAATAAAGTATTTCTTTTTTCCCGTAATATATTGAGTAACGTAGCTGTTAATGAATAGGGAGGACAGTAAGATACGATATATGTATGGCAATAGTGACAAAAAAATTAGTTGAAATTTACATCCAACATTATTCCGTCGCCAATAACAGCCTCAAAATATTTTCGATTAAATTACATTATTAAAATATCTTATGTCTAATGCATTTATCAGTGGTTAAGAGAAAATTATATTCCTCAAACCTTCAAAAAATAATTTTATTTTCCAGTTTTCAACTTCTTCGGCATCTCTCGAGTATGAATGTTGAGTCTGAAACAGAGTGCTATAAAAATATTATTAAAAATTACGACTGACCATCATACAGTTCATTGAGTCAACTTCATGAATATGTAAATTAATACATAAAAAAACATTTAAAACACAAATATTCCTTTTTATTTATTTTTTTATTATTTAATAACTTTAACGTTAGTCTGTACCTTTACCTTCAACACTTCGGTGTTTTATCCCATCATGTGGAAAACAGCCGACATTGATATAATTTTAATATTATTATGTACACTTCTATAGAGCTGACATCAGTGTAACATTTAAAACTGCACCAGTTATTTTGTTTTTATATATGTAGAAAGCTATAAGAACATTGCATGAATGCTTAACTGTGACTAGCTGCTAAATCACACAGTATATTCCTTAGCCCAAGAGATATTATTTAAAACCAGAACAAAAAGAGCTAGTTGGAAACATTTGACTCAAGAAGATATGTTAAAAGACCGGTGTACAGAAACGAACAATCGAAGTCAAAACTTAGTATTAGTGTTGTCCAAATAAGAGACCGAGACGAGTCTTGGTCTTGCAAACTCAGTATTGGTCATGGCCTTGGTCTTGCGCAAGAGTCTCGCAGTTACTTATTAGTTTATTGCTATAGAGATATTACTATATTTTTTTAGATAGGAGAAACCTAACTAGGCCCGAATGAATAATTAGAGGAGTTAAATGCAAAAGTATATTGTTTATACCAATTATTTACATATAGTAACTAAGATTGTCAAGTATTAGTAACTATTTTTCCTTAGTTTTTATTTAAAAAATCGTTTTTTTTTTAAACAGTTCTGGTCTTAGTCTTGCAAAGTGGAAGACCAAGACCGATTTTGGGCAACACTACTTAGTATAAGTGGTAATGGAGTATCCCCAATGTGTCCAAGATAATAGTCTCTGCCATTATATCCCTTCCTACCCGAGCTTCTGCAAGAAATCACTTGTGGAATGAGGGATGGCTACTCTACTTCCGAACCATGAATCCTTTAACTGAGAAGTTTCTCTCTTCAAATTCATCCCTATATTTTTCTTTTAAGTAGGGTATGCATTTCTTGTAATTAGCTTCTTTCTCTACCAGCACCTTAAAGTCCTGATCTTTACTATTAGTTTTAAACCTGATCGCGGGATCCACTACAAACTTCCCTTTTATGTTGCATCAAACGCTAACATGTCAACGAATCTTGCAGAGCCTTTTGTATCTAGACTATAGACTTCTAAAATACATCCAAAGTTGTACATTTATAGGATTTCGGACAGCTGTTTCTTTATATCATTGGGCTGACGTGTTACAAGGAGCATGTTGTTCCGGCTTACTCTCGGCCACAATTGCGGCAGAAGGGTCTGTTGGTCTGGCTTCCGGTAGCTGGTACTCCACGGAGAAGAGCGTAATTGACGTGCAATTTCATAGCGTTTCTCCATTACGAGCCTGTGGGGACTTTCCAATCGAAAATAAAGTTATTGGCCCACGGTTGGAAATCAAATGTAATATTTAAATGGATAATTTTGAAATTGCTGCATTTATTTTCATAAAAAAATAGAGAAGGTTGACAGTGATATAATGTGAGAAGGAGATTCTCGGGGGCACGGTAGAAAAAAATACTAAATTTTAAAATTATTTTCGACGTTTCGACCCACTATGTAGGTCTTCAGGGCTAAAAAATATAAAAGGTACATGGTGAAAATAAAATTAATGAATTATAAGTAGATATTAAATAAGAAACAGTTGTCTTATAAAGAAATGATAAGATGACATCAGAGATATAGTGGGTGACAGTGTAGCTAAAATATCACGTATTACATTCATAGAAGATACTAACAAAAATAGAAAATAAGTGTGAATAAAAATAGACAACGAAGGTGAATAAGGCATGTTAGTTAAATGTAAACATATTGTGATAAAATATAGGAAATGAATGGATAACAAACTGGTAAAGGTTACATTGCATTTGATAACTGTAGGTTAACAGATAAAGAAAATAAGGGTTGACGAATAAAGAAATTCGTTTTATTAAAAAACATACTTTATATTCACCTTTGTTGTCTACTTTTATTCATACTAATTTTCTATTTTTGTTTGTATAAAAGTAGTATACAAACTATTTTTGTATACTAGTATACAAACTATTTTTGTATACTGGTATACAAAATATATTTTGTATACATACGTACTACTTGATATTTTAACTACACTGTCACCACTATATTTCTGATGTCAACTTATTATTTCTTTATCAGACAGCTGTTTCTTATTTAATATCTACTTATAATTCATTTATTTTATTTTCATCATGTACCTTTTATATTTTGTATCGTTTGCAGCCTTGATGAAGAATTACAAAGTGGGTCGCAATGAGATTAAAATACTATTTTAAAAAGTATTTATTTAAGGAGTTGGTCGGGTGATGCGGTCTCCTTCTAATATTTTTATAAAAAATTATTTGATAATAGATGTTATTAATGTTAAAATAGTGTTGAATAGAAATATGCTCTTGAAGATGAAACAGATTATGTTGCACCTACTAGGATAAAGTTTTTTTTTTTTTTTTAATAAAAACAATTTGAACAACGGACGTTTGCATTTGACATTATATATATTATATATATATATATATATATATATATATACTATATATATATATATACATATATATATAATAAAACGAAATTGATTTTCTTTAGGAATAATAAATCAATATATTTGACAGATTTCAAAGATATAATATATAATAATTTTATGTACCGAATAACTTTTTAAATTACTTGGATTTTTCTCATTAATTTAAAATTATTAATTATTTGTATTTTCTAGAATACTAAATATATCTAACCAGCCAGGTCCAAGACACTTTCCGTAAAAATTAACATCTAATAGCTCTACTTTAAAATTTATTAAGATAAAAAAAAAATTTTATCCTATCTCTAGATGACATTATAAACATCTTTTTAATAAAGATAAAATGAATTGAAATAAAAATTTATAATATCGTTTATAGAAGCAATTGGGTGATCTACATAATCTCTAAGGCGTCCTGAATGGCTACTTAACTCAAGCCCTAAATTGAACATTTATCGTTGGATTCATCTAAATAAATTATGCACAGAGACTATATCTCTGATTGAATCTGAAAGATCTTTTAGATAAATAAGAAAATAATCTACATATTTCTAGGTTAAGAAATTAGAAAGTGGTCGACAATTATATAAGCGAATTATATCTCTGAAAGTGCGATTATTTTGACTGATAAAATAAGTAAATTTCATAGCTACTTTTTTCATAATTGAATAGTTACTTATAAGATTTATCCATTAATAAGTAATTTTAATTATCTAAAAGTTTAAATTTCGCTAATTGTAATTACATTCATTAATTTGTGAAACTACTAATTATAGTAATTTATAAAATACAATTTTCGAAATCATTAATTTCAACATCTCGAACTTGCAATAAAAAATGTTGTTGTGCATTTCATATGAGCAAAGGTTAATAGCTTGTGCTTTAGTATCTCAAAACAGCGAAGCAGTAAATTAACCAAAAGTTTATTAATTGTCGATAATCGAATTTTCACCCGCAGTTTCACCGAAAAATTCAGAATGTTTTAACGATTCTTTCACTTTCACATACTTTCTCAGCATTTCATTTTTTAATACTAACCGTTGAAAAATTACAGAAGCATGGAATAATAAGTGTCTTGGCATTTCCTTTATGTGATAGTTTTATATTAATAATTATCCAATGAAGATTAATAATAATATTAATGACTACAAAATATTTTCATCTCAATGTCTTTGGAAGTACTCGTTTAATATTGCCGTTTAATTCTTGAAATAAGCGTTTCACTGACCGAGTTCGAAACCTCTCAGAAGGTAGTCATATTTAAACCGGCATTTTCAATTCGAAGTTGGTACAGTAAACCTTCTTCTCTTTTCGACATTCTTGGGCTAAGGAGCTATTTATTACAGTTAGATTTTACTGATGCTAGTTACGCTCTTTCCTTTTACAATCTTTCTCCAGACTTGTTAGTTTTATTTTACTTGCACCCAAACTTCTAAAATAATATCGTTTACTTTAGTATCCCTTGTTTCTTGTCCACTTCTAGCCAAATGGTTTGCATGATTTACTTCTTCATTGCTGCAAAATTTAGGTGTGGATTGAAACGAATTCGAAGACAAGCTTCTTCGATTTATTTTTCACATTCTCATATCTCATATCTTATCAACTATGTTCATTTTCCTAATTGAGGGAGTGCTTGTGTAAGAGTGATCAATGGCAACTAGAATACTCAAGGAGTCCATTACAACAACTTAGATTTCTTTGAATCTCGTGCCAAATAAGTGGCATTCATGATGGATGTCGAAGAATATGGAGCAATATTTCTACTATCTAAACTGGATCTTCAGGGCATAACAGTATTATAAAACGAGAAGAACTAATTTCGATTATTGACAACAAAGACTTTGTTCTGTAATAAGTTTAAAAAACTACATTTTGTGAATTCCATCGTTAGTTTTTCTGGCAGTTTTCAGTCTTGCTTCACCTCTTCATGTGCTAAGAAAATATAATTTGTATCAACTTCATCTTCTTATTTCTCTTCTAATTACTTATTTATTTTTTTTTAGCCGCGTAATAATATAAATTCAATTAATGCGATTTATTCAAAAAATATAAAATTTTCGAGTAGTCCATGAATTAAAAAAACAGATTATTACCTGTGATAGTTCTTTGAAGGATCACGGGTTCGTTCATTAACTTTTTAGACTGCTGGGATGAATTTCTTACTGCCTGAAACTTTTATAAGGATTCCGTGTGAGTCGCCTGAAATCCTTGTTGGGGAATCCTTTCTAAAGGGATAGTAAAGGTAACATTATTAAAGGGCAAAGGGTTGAGTAAAAGCCAGATTTTAAAATGAAAATCCGGCTTCGTCTTTTTTTGTTTTAATAAATTACACTTTTTTGACATTTCAACATTTCAGGTTTTGCTATATGATGGATCATGCCTTAAATCGTACAAAGTATTATAATAATAAATCGTCACAATGACACACATCTTGTCTTATATATTAACATTTTCCTATCCTCTATTTATGAATAAATATTGATTAATTATGAAAACATTGATTAAGATAACATTTAATATGAATAATGAAATTTGAAAAAAAGATGATAATTTATTTTTGGATATCTTAATTAGTATTTCTACCAGTTTATTGGTTAAAAAGGGGGCCGATTAGCTTTCATTCTCTTGAAATTAAAGAATTAAATTAAAATTTATTTCTTCAAGATATCTCCTAGTATTTCTCGTTAATGAAAATATCACGCACTTTACATTGAATCACTAATTCACACCATCCCTTGAGACAGATTGTAATATTTTGCAATAAATAAGTTTAAAAAAAAAAATCACATCATTACATATTTCACACCCTATATGAACAAAATAAGAAAGGTTAAAATTATTTTTAATTATATTTCTGTAGAATTAATTCCATGTCCAGTTCATGGATTTTAGAAGATTAAAATATTCTCGATACAACACGGACCATTTTGCGAAAATTGCGAAGAAACATTCAATTATTTTTAGTCTTTAGCCGTTTGAAACGAAAAGTAGTTCACCACTAAAATTAATAAACGGCTAAATATGAAGACTAATGTAATGTTCGAAATATTTTGCAAAATGGTCCATGCTGTATCGAGTATAATTTAAGCTTCATGGCCCCATGATCTCCTAATGTAAATATATCATTAGAGTGCTTCCATTGGTTAGTTACTCAGCAAGTGTTTTTCATGTCATTATATACATTATGTTCTAATTTACTAGATGTTTTATTTAATACAGTTGTAAATGTCTTTAAGAAATAAAAAAATAAAAAAAGCTTCTCAAATCCATGAACTGGCCAGTAGAAATAGAATTAAAAATAATTTTAACCATTTTTATTTTGTTATATATTATGTGTGTATATATATATATATATATATATATATATATATATATATATATATATATATATATTTATTTATTTATTTATCACGATATAGGCCACGCGTATATCACTTCCAGGTCTTTTAGGTCTTTTTCTTTTTTCTTTCTGCCCATATTCTTTTCATCTTTTCTCTCATATCCCTCCTTCTCTCCTCTGTCCACTTCCTATTCTCTTGCTTCCTCTTATTCGCTACAAGAATCCTCATATTCCTTACCATTTTTCAGAACTTTTCCTATCTTGGAAGTCCTCCTTTTTGATACCTATTTTTTTTTTACTTCTTCTCTTATTTGTTCCGAATAACCTATTCAGATCCAATCTCTTCATATGCCCGAAGAACTTTAATCTCCTTTTTCTCTTCGATGATTCCAAGTTTCCAATCTATTCATAAAGGTCGTCGTTATTTTTTAATCAGGTATTATTTTCATACTTTTCTGGGATAGTATATTATTCTCAGAATATTTCTTTCTGCTTTTGGTAGTGATTCCATATTAGTAAATCCCATAGAGAATCACCGGTTTTATGACTGTTTCATAATGTCTAATTTTAGATTTCCTGAAAAGATTCCTTTTATTTTACAAACTCCTGACTAAGAACCTTAATTTATCCAATTTTACTTTCCTTCTCTGTGCTGCTTGTTTGTCTCTATCATTGTAGTTTAAGAGTTCTCCAAGGTATTTCAACAAACTGTTTCAACAACCTGATTTTTCCGTATTTAGTCTAGATTTTATCCCATATATATATATATATATATATATATATATATATATATATATATATTATATATATATATATTTTTTTTTTTATTACAAATCTATGAGAGTGAATCTGTTTTTATAAAACAAACTTATTTAACTATTCCACTTTTTTTCAGACAATCACTTTCGACTTATAGGAAATATATCCGGAGGGAGAATAGAAACTGACGACATGGAGGTAAAAGCCGGGTTTCAAACGATGGCATAGGCTTTTATAAATGGTAACGAAACAATTGAGGGCTGTCGAATGGTTGAATAATGGTTTAGAACGAACAGCGACCCTACCTTTATCCCACCTGTGTTAATCCCCTAGCCTCCAACTTTATGTGCCCTTTTCCTATGGTGTCCTCACGCTCTTAGCAGAAGGGATATTTATGAGGGTCATTTTAGTATGTAGTTGGTGCGGAATAGTGGTCATTTGCCAAACGGGAGAAAAATATTATTAATAATATTTAGCAGAAATTATTAGTGTGAATTAGTATCGGTTTTAGGAATAATTTTAGAAGACTTATTTATTATTTGTTACTATTTATCTCGATAATATAACGATAATTTCTCTTTAAACTAAAAACAAATAAAAAATCATATGAAATTATGTTTAAATGCTCCTCGAAACCGAGTTTGAATATAAAAAGAAAAAAATAATAATTGATACTACGAGAATAACTGTGCCTTCATTGATAATGTTTTTTTTTCTCGATGCTTACTTGAGCTTAGTATTGGTATATGAGTTATAATTTAAAAGGAGTATGTAGCCAAGATCAGTCAAAGAAACAAATATGAACACATGAAAAAAACATTATTGTCTATTTTCGAAAGGGAAAGGGCTTTCGGCCAAAATAAAATTATTTAAACTTATTTAGTACACATTTTGAAACGAATTAAACTTCTAGGCCTGTGAACAAAATGTTCTATAGGAATTCAGTTTTTTATTTTATTTTTTAAATTGCTTCTAGAAAATCGATTCCTTTCTCATTTCATTAATTATTCAACCCATCTTCTAATTCTTAATATATATAATTACAGGTGTAGACTGAAAAATTATAAAATTAAAAAAAAAAAGTTATCCGTAAATACATAGAATTTCATTAAAAAAAGCTATACAATATCATATGTGAATCAATCATTTTTTTTCCTGAATCATACTATTGATCATACTGGTATTGATTTTTAATCAAATTTTAATTATTTTTTTACTCGAATTCATTCAACTATACGTTTAACGCCATTTTCATTTAAAATTACCAAAGTCATGTTTAAGAGCTCTTTGAAATCAGCAGACGTCTTGTCTTTTTATTTTTATTCCTTCTTTGGTTTGAGGATTACAAATCCTTGGAGGATATCCCTTGTACAAGTGTCGTTGCAGGGCCCGGTATCCAGGTGGCGGTGGAATGTCCTTCCGACCATTGTTCTGGGGATGTTAATACCACGGAAACATATAACTTTAGTTGCTTTAGTATTCTAGTTGCCACGCCATACTTTTCTTCAATCACTCCATATGTGTTAACTTTTTTAAGGACAGCATATATTTTTATAAATAATGAAATAGACCAATCGCTGCTTATGAGGAAACGCAATTCTCAATTTGACGAAGGCTATAAACATTTGTACCTCATGTTGAATTTAGGTGACCTCTACTTAACTCGTTAGAGCCATAAGTATCTACAATAACTTACAAATTTCAGTAACATTACTATACATGAACATATACTCGTAGATCAGAAAGAAGTATGCAGTAATTAGAATGTAAATGGGAAAATCCAAACCATAAAGCATTGAGTCTCCTATAATATAGAGTTGAACAATTAATCTACCAACGCATCGCCAGTCAAGACCTCATCGAGAAAGAAAAAACAAGATCAAATTTATGCAAAATAAAAAGGAAAGAAAGAAAAAATAATATATATATATATATATATAAATATATATATATGTGTGTGTGTGTGTGTGTGTGTGTGTGTGTTGCACAAATCGTCTTGCAAGATCGAGACAGGACTGTAAAATAATCGATTTTTGAATAAAATTAGCAAAATAGTTACTAATACTTGACAATCTTAGTTACTATTTGTAAATAATTGGTATAACCAATATAGTTTTGCATTTAACTCCTCTAATTATTCATTCGGGCTTAGTTAGATTTCTCCTATCTAAAAAATACAGTAATATCTCTATAGTAATAAGATAATAAGTAACTGCAAGACTGTTGCGAAGCTCTTGCGCAGGAACAAGACCATGACAAAGACTGAGTTTGCAAGACCAAGACTCTTCTCGGTCTCGCATTTGGGCAACACTATATATATAGAGAGACCGAAAGTCTTGGTCTTGCAAACTCAGTCTTTGTATCAGTCTATATATATATATATATATATATATATATATATATATATATATATATATATATATATGTATATATATATGTTTGTGTGTGTCCAAGACACCTAAACACATACTGAAGAAAGTGGTGGATTGTATAAACGCAGTTTAGGATCTTTACATACATTAAATCACTCATTAGTAGGGGTGAGAGAAAAAAAAATTACGCATACCAAAAAAATCGAATGTGATAAATATATATTTAAAAAAAAAATAAGAAATATAAAAGAAAATGTCCCGAATTTGTATAACGTATAAGTAATGTTTTCCATTCTTTCTTGCTTACAGTAAACTTGTTTTTCATGATGTCTGGATTCATGAAACGTTAATAGGTTAGCTGTTAACTTCTCGGTTAGAGACTCAACACTTTATAGTTTGGATTTACCCATTTATATTCTAATAACCGTTACGTACGAGTCTTATGTTTTTAGTTTTTGTAATCCACATTTCTATCTGTGGATAATTATTTATTTGTTATATATTTGTATCTTTGGAACGCAAATAGCCTATTTTCAAAAGTTTGAAGTTTTATTGAACTGCACTGAAGAATAATTTTAAATAGCAGGCTAGAGACATAAAAATTTTTTAAGGTAAAGAAATTATCCTAATTACTAACTATCATTGCTAACGCTTCTTCAGTTTCTTATTATCAACTATTTGTTGGATGATTCCTGCAAACAGGCTTGAAAGGAATTCTCTCTCCTTACGTGACTTTCCTCACAGATTGCTAGAGAAAGGATGTTGAGGTGAGTGAGGTTCGTAGGCCAAAATATGCCCATACATAGTGGAGTTTTACTACATCTTCGATAAGTTGATGAGATAAAAGTAAGCCCGTCAGATTGCAAACTTTCGATAATAATTTATGGCCGTTTGTCTCAATAAGTAAACTCATGTATGGCATGTAAATTAATATTTTGAAAGCTGGAAGATGTCGACTATCTTTGAAAAATGCCTGATGAACATAAACTTTCGAGGGGATACCTGGTTGATCAATAATCTGTCATGTCTCTGATTTGACTTTTAAAGTATTTTTGTTTTCTTTTAGATAAAGGTTGTCTGGAGTCAAAAAATCGGTCTTGTATTTCAAGGAATTATTTTTTATTCCTGCAGAATGTTTTCTTTTATTATTGGCTCGCTGTGGATGATACATGATTTAAAAAAAAAAATTCATAAAAATTGGTGGAGTGGATTAGTCCGGAAAATAGGCCTTCTGATCCTTATCACTAACCCCTGACGTTGCATTAAACCATGTAATCTGGGACCTCCTTTCCCCCTCCACATGCTCGGCCATCATATTGTTATATTGTTATACAAATTAACAATTCAGTATATGACTTCAGTGGGAGTCTTGAGCTGACAAAAAAAAAAAAAAAATAACAATTATTTGTGTGAAAATAAATATTTATCAAAGACTCTTCAGTAATATGTGCACGGGGTGTACTATAATAATTCAATTGTTTTTTTTTTTACTTTCACTTACGTATATATGTAATATATAATAAGGGTAAGTATTGCGATCGTGAAAATTTTCGAATCTCAGTTTTCAACGGAAATACATGTATTGAGTTCAAATAACCAAGTATCGCAAAATAGTCTGTGTGTTTCAACAGTCTAGCTCATAAACGATACTGATATTAAGTATTTAAGGTTTGTATATGGGCTGGATGTGACAACAACTTTTTCGTTAAAATCGGCTAACCGGAAGTGACACTTTATATGAACGCTGAAACACATTTTTACAATTTTCTCAAAAACGACTTTACCGATTTTGATCGAACTCGGTGTATCATTGTATAATTAAGTGGTCATTAATATCATTCAGGTCTTATCCCCGTTGATGTCACTTTACAGGGCTTAGATGCCCAATGTTCAGATATGTCTTCCTCTAAAGTACCTTTAATATGTTTTTTTTTTTTTTTAAGTTAACCATTTCGCATTATTCAGAGTTACGAAAAAATGATACATATAACTTTTGAAAGAATTTGATAAATTAATTAAAGAGAAAAAAAATAAAAATGCAGAAAAACCTGCGTTCCTCCAGGCTGTAGCGCCTAAACGAATGTACCGATTTCAATGAAACTCCCCTAAAGTCATTTTCTCGATACCCTTTAAATTTATCTATATAACATACTTCAACGAAAAGTAGCTGGAATAAAAGTTACGAGGGATGTTAAAATTAAATTCCGAATAACTCAAAAAGTATACACTTTTTTGGAGATATTGTATGATTTTTTAAATGTTTATAGAATTTCCTAAAAAAAAAAAAAATCGTTAAAATCGGACAATTAGGAGCAAAGATATGGTCTCCAGTTTTTTTAAATATGTTCTACTCAAAATGTTATATCCTTTGTTTGGTTTTTAAATTTTGAATGTGTTACTGAAGTAACGCTATTTTTTTTAGTATATTACTAATAATTAAAAAAAAAAGTTTAGTCCAATTATTGGAATCACCTTTTATTTATTTCTCTTTGTAACTAGGAAGGTAATGTTACTTTGGATGTATAATTGTTTGGAAATAATAAACCATTCTGAAATAATTTGCAGCGTTTTTTTTTTAGGTAAGCAATATTTTCCTTTTTTGCCTATCGGGATACATTACATTTTAAGATTAACATTGTGTTTTTGTCAATGCACTATTATATGTGTATACGGATAATAATGCGCTCTAGGAATTCAAAAGCTACACAAGATTTTTGATATTTTCGTATATCTCTTGTTGAGAATTTAACCATTATTCCGTGCTAAATCAATCATTCATTAAGAACATCAGGTTTCTTGTCAGTAATCTTGCTTTTCCAACTTAAGATTTTATGCACTGTATCATGTTCTTATTAAAGACTATCTCATCGATTCACATATCGAGGCTTTAGCCCTCATCTTCAAATCTTATAAAAATTATTACAAAATGTTATATAAAAACATATACAATAATTTTCAGAAGAATTTTCGTTATGAAGAAGGACTAAGGAAGCGCCCTAAAACGTTGACAGAGAATTCATGTAACAGTTTAAAGTGGATTAATAAAAACGAGAATGAAGTTTTATTGCATGAATTCTCTCAAAATACTTCAATTCTCCCAAAATTTTAGACGCTTTCTATTGAAATTTTTATTCGTTTATGAATAAACTAATTTATGATTTTTTATTCATTTTGGTCAGACATTCTCATGGCTTTGAATTAAAAAGCACCAATCCCTTAAATGATTCTTGATTACTTTTTAAAGATTGTGATGATAAATTTTTAATGAATTGTTTTTATTATTATTTATCTTTTTTTATGTAAGATATATATATTTATAGCTTTGAAATTCTGCAATTTTATCAAATTTCAAACTTAGATAAATCGAAATGGTTGATATTCAGTTTACTTACATAATTTTAATAATACATAATACTTTTAATCATTTGATATTCAGTTATATAATTTAAATATGTATAGGTATAACTTTTAATTATTTACAAAAAGATGAAATTTAATTTTCTTCCAACACAAATATTATTTTTACCGTCAATTTTAATGTTGAGTATTTCAAAAATTGGAACATTGAAATATTTTCTATTTTTTTGTACATGGTTGATATTTGATTTATGAAAAAAAAATTAATTTCAGTCAAATATTTAACTGAGTACTTAAGAATAGTCTCCAACAATTAAATATGTCTTGAACATTTACATTCAGTTAATTGAAACCAAACCGTTTTGTTGTAAATGATGCTTTAGTTTCGATTCAAAATGAATTTGTGTTGTTAAATAATTCCATATAAAAAATATATTTTAAACGTAAAACGTGTAAACTAAGTTGTAAAAAGGAAGTTTATTGTACTGATACTGCAATGCTCCAAGGAAGACGGACTATACGTGATTCGGCGGATTGATGTCGCTGGTGTGAACGTACTCTTACTAATTGTTAAAGTTGTTGAAGAAATAAAAGTATTCCAACTTTAAATTTAGCTAATTTTGGCTCTTTGAATAACAAATGTTATTTGAGAGTAAATTATGAATTTTATTGTACAGTTTCCATTTGCCAATTACTTTTAAACGGACAAAGTTGAATTGCGGTTACTCATTTTATGAAAAATAAACCAGCTCTTTAATCATCCCAAACCGTGCATTCCATATCGCCATGAAATCAGCCCATTAGGGTACAGATGGCACAAATATTAGGAGGGAAGAAATCCGTTATACCGCCTAAGTAAAATCTTCTTAGGGATTATGTTTCCCAGGCAAACAATTTGAAATATCTCCAACCATCTTCTAGCCCAAAGCAGCTGGATAAGGAAATGAAATAGCGGATATTATGAATCAAAAACATTATCCGAGGCTGCAATAAATTGTCTCATAGCAAGGTTCGCGAATGCCGATTTCTCTATATTAGCATATCCTTGTGAATACTCGACGACGGGTTTCCCTAGCACGGACAATGGAATTAAGATTTCTGTGAAGAATAACAGTTATGGCTCTCAACAATTGTTTGCGGAGTATGAGCGGTTGGATGTTGTTGTACAGCTTGTTTTTGAAACGTACAAGTTATATTATATTCGAAAGGGCTAGGATTCTCCATTTTAACAGTTTCAGTGAAACTTTTTATAAAAAGTTCTTAGTTACTTTTTGTTATAAAGTTCCAGGCTTATGGTAATAGTTTAGCTTTTAGTTACTCAAGTTCTTAAAATTGTCCCGATAAATGAAAAATAAACAGAATCTCTGCATAAGAAAGAAGAAAGTGAAGTACCTGCTCATATACGTATTAATTTAATTTTAATATTTACTTCTCAAGAAAGCGAGGTTCAATTATGAAAATCTTTTCTAATTTTGATGCAACTTCGGAGGAATGAAGTGGATTGACGGATGAAATTCTGCACTCCTCATATACTCACGGATCTATCTTTCAAACTAGCTATATAAGGAAATTTCTTTATCATTCAACAATTCCATCGAAGAATTTTTTTTTGTTCCTACTCTCCTTCACCTTTGAGACTATATGGGATTCTCTCGGGCAAGGCGGGGAGGGCGGAGGATTAATGCCAGAGTTAAAAGTCTCCCCGGGCACCGGGACGCTAACTCGTAATTATTTTATCCAATTATCTTCGGGTTACCAGGCAACTCGCGTTGCTGTGTAATGCGGTGCACACGCATTGACCTGCTTAGCCAACACGCCTCTTCCATTCGAGAATCAACGCTGGACCCGGTAGACACACTTGGGCCATTTACATAGTGTAGACACAGCCCAGCATTTATAAAGAGGGACATAAGCCTATCCGTTGATAGCACCTCATCCTTAAATAACCATAGATCTAGAAATTCCAGACTAACTACTGGAACCCGATAGTTTCAATAGTTACATAGGTTTAATGTAATTTTAAATGAAAATATTGGAAAAGTGAATGTATTCTCCAAATTTTGTATACAGTGGCCATCTATCATTTATATGATACAGTATTACAATTTTAAACTTTATCCTGATTCAATTATTTAAATTACCTAAGTGTTCAAATGATTTCAACCCTTCTTTACCTGATTATAGTAAAACCCACCGTAATAAAAACAAAAACTGAGAAGTTCAATAGAACAATGGAAGCACTGACATTGATGAATGGCGGTTCAAGAAGAATGATTACTGTTGTACATTGCGTCCAGGTTGATAAACGCGGTTTGATAATACGAATAATTTTAAATAATATAACTTATGGTTTATATTCTTTTTTTATAAATTTAAATTGACCATTGTACTTCAACATGCATTATTCTAAATGTTGAAAATGTAATTTAAGATTTAAGGACTAAACGGCCCTCTCAACTACATGGGTTTATTTTTATTTTTAAAAACCACAGAAGTTAAATAAAAAATTAAGGTTACTTCAAATTTGTGGTAAAACATTGTAACAGCACCTAGAAATCAATTTAGAGTAATGCCTCTTGGTTATCACTTATATCCAATCAGCTTAACCTAAATAGAACATTTAGATGAGAAGGGACCTAAAAAATATATTTACTTTAACTATTAGCAGCTAGTTATAAAAATAATAGTTGATTGTCAGTCAGGAGGACAAATAGGTGGTAGTTAAAAAATTAGAAATTTGATGGACAAATTTTACTAAACAAAAATTAGTTATTTATTATATTAAAATTTTATTTTATCTTTTCTTTATCCAAGGAATTTGGTGTTGCATTTCTTTCTTTTACTTTTCTACATTCACAAGAGGTAAGTAAAAAATTTTAAAACCGTGAGAGTTGGGAAAAATTAAATATTTTACGATATAAAGATATATTGTAATTATTTTTATAAATGTTTTGGAAAATTTTGTTATAACTATTGAAATTGCTGAAAAATTTAATATTTTGTGCTCTACCAATAACGTCCCTATTGATTATATTACGAAAAATTCATAATATGTTTTGAAAATATTAAAGGCCTTTGATAGAATATGACAGAGGGGACTTACTCCTTGCAAGTGTCAAAGGTATCTATTCTCAGATATTCCACTAATTCTAAAATTTTAAAAGTATGAAACATTGTAACATAAGCCGAAGACTATCCATCACTTAATATACTTAAAAAGCATACACAAACCTCAGAATATTTTCAACTCTACCGAAGAATTTTTCAACATGGTGTTATAGAAGAAAATAAGGTGATCTAATTAATGAGCTATTTATTCCCCCAACAAACGGACTACACATGTAAGGCATACATAACTGTGTCACGTCCGGATGCAACAAAGCAATTAGGTGAGACATAGCGTGGATGAGAGGTATTCTTGTAATGAATTTAAATTCTAGACGAAAATAAGAGGAACTGTCGGTTAACTATCTCCGATTATTAAGGTTGACTGGACTTCTACTTCTCACGGCCTTTAGATGGCTGGCTTAGATACAATGTACTTATGACAAATATTTCTGACTACAGTGATGTAAATGAAGTATTTTAAATAAACTTCAAATGAAGAAAATGCGTTGTGGATGCGGTCAGAAATAAAATACTTAACGAACGATTTTATTGTCTATGTGAATACGATTATTTGCTGCAAATTTTATTTGTTATCCTTACCCAATAAAAAAGTCTCTTAGATTTCATTAATTATTCTGCCATAACTTCAGATAAATCAAGAGAACCCGTTAAATTGACGCTATTTTTTCGTGAATTGCGGTCTTCTATTTCTGTTGTTTCGGTTTGATTCCTCTGAATCCACCCTGACTGAAAGAATAGCTTCCGAAATTAGGGGAATTTCGGGAGGATCGTTTAAACAGCCATAGACTTGCAAATTCCTTAATGGAAATCATGCAAGTCTTAACCCTAACCGGCTCCAAGTCCACGGCTTAGCCAACTAATCCGCTTTAACCCGCGGGCTGTAATGGAGTTGTTTATGTCTTTTACTTTTTTTAGTGCTCAGTCTACTGCCCATATCGCCAATAATATCGCTTGTTTCCTTCACTTATCGGCTTGTGATTTATTTTATTACAGGTGAATTATTTTTTATTATAGGTGATCCTTTTGTAACACGTTCAGGGCATAAGGGTAAGAGTTGCAGCGAACATTATTTTAGCTTTAAATTTCTTTTTTTAACTTTCCTTGTGATAGATATAATAACATCCATACCGAAACACAAATTACAAGTACACCCCAGTGGAAAATCTCACATTAGATAACAATACTTATCTCTAATTAAAACATATTGTAACCGATATGAGCGAAACATGTTTATTCTTACGTAAAATATAATAATGTCAAGATGCTCATTCAACAGACACAAATGGTGAAGCTTCATAATTTACGACGATTATTAAGGTCACAATTAACTTAATAAGTGATGAGCTTGTTAAACTGGAAAATATCCTTTCAGTTCAATATTCCTCGTTTAATAGTTAGACACAGCTATTTCTGAACTTTTATTAATCCATTATTAAACCCATTAAATAGGAATGTTTTTTTTTATCTATTTATTTGTTTCACTTATAATTTATTTTTTATAAGAATTTCCGTATTTTTTTATTTTTTTATTTCAAGTTACATTTCTTTGGTTTTATAGTTTTTGCCTTTGTTATATAGATATATATATATTTTTTTTATTTTATTGTATATGCAGTATGAATGTATCTTACTCAGCCTTAGTACTCAGTGCCCTTAAGTGTGGCAAAATCTATTATATATCAATAAAAAAAATTACTATGGAAATATTACTGTAATTTTTTAGATAGGAGAAACCTAACTAATCCCGAATGAAAAATTAGAGGAGTTAAATACAAAGATGTATTGGTTATACCAATTATTAGCATATAATAACTAAGATTGTCGAGTATTAGTAACTATTTTACCTTAATTTTTATTTAAAAAATCTATTTTTTCCAGTTCTGGTCTTGGTATTGCAACAGTTAGGCGGCCATGGTCTTTGTCTTGCAAAGTGCAAGACCAAGACCGATTTTGGGCAATACTATCTATTACTGAGAAGATAGAAACCATACATGGCTTTTTTTTTTTTAATCAGGGTCTAAAATGAAGAATTCAGTAGTACTCCAAAGGTCTTCCATGCTTGGGCCAGATCAGCCTCCTTTGCTGGGAATAGAAGCTGATGATTTGCAATATATGTACTGCATTCTGTTCACACTCTCCCCACTCGCAAAGGGGACTAGAGCCAACGTGGAACTGTCTGAACAGGTGGGCTTTGTGTCTGTTGTGCCCCGTTCGCAAGCAGGAGATTAAAACCTGCTCTCTAGAGTATGTTCGTGGAAAGCACATCAGGGATCATGATGTGGATGACTTCTGCTCCGTCGCTAATATTAGATTTTTAGGCCTAAAAAAATCTAACCGTCAAACTGCGGACTCGAGGACCGTCCTTTACGTTTTCTTTTCATTTATTTAGTGTATCAAAAAATTTCTTTTCAATAAATTTTTAGTTCGGCGAAGACTATTATAAAAAGAAGTATTATAAATTTCAAAAAATAAACACATGATAAGTACCCCATGTCAATCTTATTACTTTACAATCGTATTATCTTATTAAGTACCCATTAGGAATATTAACTATCCAATAATAAACTACAATCCGTTCCGCTTGGATCCATTGATTTACAACTGTATGCGTTTTGAAACCTTCTAAGTTTTCAGTGCCTTTTTTACAGATGTTGAAGAAATTTAAGGATCGAATTAAGGATTTGCCACTTCTCCATAAAATTGCCTTTCGTTTGATATCTTATATCTTATTCATTAAAAAAGAGATCTAATCTACCATTTTATATATATATATATATATGTGTGTGTGTGTATATATATAATATATATATATGCATATATATATATATATATATATATATATATATATATATATATATATTATATATATATATATATATATATATATATATATATATATATATATATATATACTATTAAACTATATATATATATATATATACTATTAAACTATATATATATATATATATATATATATATATATATATATATATATGTGTGTGTGTGTGTGTGTGTGTGTGTGTGTGTGTGTATATATATATAATATATGTATATATATATAATATATGTATATTTGCATATATATATATATATATATATATATATATATATATATATATATATATATACTATTAAACTATATATATATATATATATATATATATATATATATATATATATATATATATATAGTTTAATAGTGTAGATAGATTCCTAGATCCGATTTGTTAAAAAAGTTCATTTTTTTTACTCCATGAAATCAATGAATTTATCATTAATCGGTAGGACATGAAACATATGTGATAAATAGATTTCTATTTTAAATTTTATGCATATCGGTAGATACCATATTTAATATGCATTTACCATGTTGAACAATACTAAACAATGTTTTTAAAATGGTAGTTCGTATATCGTTCTCTTTTTCAATGGATTAATTGTTCAATTAATCCATTGAAGCCTTCACAACCGCTCCCAGTATAAAAATTCCTCTCCTTGATATGTTTTGCCACAAAAACGCTGTCGCCGAACCCATTAAAACGGTCTCGTTAAAAACTTCTTTCAGAAAGATAGAAATATTTCAAGAAAAGTATAGGGAGAAGGGGGTGAGACATTGACAGAGAATGATCGTACCCAAACAATATTCATAAATACATATACTTTTTTTATGTATTGCTCTAATCAGCATTCCGTTTACCTTAAACGGTGATTGAACTAATTTTAATTATTCAAGAACATTTCTGAAAAGTTTACGATTTTTTTATTTATTGTTTTAACCACCACGTTCACTAATATTCATTAAATGCTTTATTTTGGGGGGGAAGAGGGGAGTTAAAACCCTCTGCCCTTTGAAAAATACAATAAATTGTATAAATATTAATCTTTGGTTTTATTTTAATATTTTCCTATACTTACGGGACACTTCGTATAATTAAAGTAAAGCTGGAATACTATTTTCCAATATTCCCAATCCTTAGTTATCGGAATTCTATTTTTTTTTTTTTTTAAATACCCGGAAGTCCTTTGAAAAAGTTTCTTTTTTTCTCTTTGGAATGAGGAAAAGAGAAGAGAATAGTTCCCTCCGAAATATAGAGACTGTTCAACGAAGGCAACGCATCCCTTGCTAAAACATTCTAAACTCATCTAAAAGAATTCTTTTAGGCACGACATCGTATCCTCATTAAGTGAAGAACCTTTCGGACCGTTGAGAAAACGGGAATGTGGGCTGCGATGCTTCAAGGAAAGCCGCAAGCTAGTGGAACACAACCTTCCAACAGCAGCCTTCTTTAGTTGGAATCTACTTTCTGCACTTGACTCCAGAATTTCACCATTGCCTTAATATGAAGGTATCATTTGAAAATAAAGTAAGGTATCACTTGCTCAAAATTGTATAAAATTTACCGCAATTGGTATTCAGTTCAATTGTGTGTAAACAGTATTAAAAAAAAATTGATATGAACAAAAATTATATTTTATCAACTTAGTATTCTGAATGATATTGTATAAATAATCATATAATTTGAATTTACCACTCCAAATTGAGACTAAAACGTTTAAAAAGAAAATAATTGACAGATCCAAATAATTAACATTATTTTTGCTTCCTCGCTACCGAAGGCAGGGAAGCATAGTGTTCGTGCAAGAGATTAAAAAAAAAAATTGTGCTCAGAATCGAAAATTTCCACTCGCGTTTTACGTTTCAGACATTAAGAATCACATTTGGTTTGGTGTATGTCTGTCTGTAGTCAAATCGATGTGATGGGCATATCACCTAGTACAGTTCATCCAATTTTCAGGAATTATGCGGATTGGTGCATTAATGCTATTTTTTTATAGAAAATTACTAATGATTAAAAAGAAAGTTTAGTCCAATAATTGGAATCACCTTTTATTTATTTATGTTTATAACTAGGAAGGTAATGTTACTTTAGATGTATAATTGTTTGGAAATAATAAACCATTGTGAAATGATTTGCAGCTTTTTGCTTCCTCACTACCGAAGGTAGGGAAGCATTAATGGTGGGCGGGGTGGCCGAATGGGTTAACGCGTGTGCACTGCACCGCCGTTGCCCGGCAACCTGATTTATGACTTAATGATATAAAAATAGTCACAAGTTCGCGTCCCGGTGCCGGAGGAGTCTTTTAAATCCCCGCCCACATCCTTTGGCCCGGGAAAACCCCGTATAGCCTTAACGGGGAGGAAGGGGAGGACCCAAAAAAGTAGGGAAGCACATTGTGTTTTTTTTTAAATTAATTATCGTTATATATATAGGAGGAGGAGGCCCAGTCTCTTTAACGGGATGTCGTGCTACATATGATGATGATGATGATATGTATATGAAAAAAAAAATCTTTCAGGAAATAATGAGTTTTTATGCACTCTTGTAAAGCAATAATTTTTTACATAAGACCTTTTGCTCTACCACTATTGAAAATCATGTTCAGTATGCATGTTCTTGTTTTTTTTATTAAGGATAATCAAATATGGAATCTTCAAGTACGGGACTCTTTTGTTGAATGTTGAAGGGTTACTATATTTCCGAATCGGCTTCTCTCAGAGATATTATTCTCATACGAAAAATTGTTTACCTTGTAATATACAATGAAAACGTTGAGGAAGCTATACTGACCTTACTTGGTAGACGTTGTTCTCTAGTTAAAAATTATTGTATAAATATTCACCAAACAGTTTATTTACTAGTTAATAGCCTAACGGCGGAATAACTCCCGTTTTACCATTTCATTGTACTTTCGTTGCTCAAATTGTATAGCTATAATTTACATGTATTCTTTAGCACAGATGGTATTATTTTTTATCAACATAAAATAAATGGAACGAATCTACAGCTTGGACAAATTTTTAATTTATTTCAAAATCTATGTTATACATCGCCTCTTATTGCCAATTTATATTAATATATCATTATAATCATTCTTATTCTCAATTTGTAACCATAATAGGGGAGAAACAATTCCGGGAATAAGAACTGTGATGTCTTCGTTAGGGTCCGTCAAGCTTTGTATATGTAGAATGGGAACAATATAGAGAAATTAAGGAGGTAAACATATAGAACCATAAAAAAATTATATATTTTTAAAATAAATGCATAACTGTTTGGAACTAATAAACTATAGTAAGTTGATTTTTTGATCTAACCTCTTTTGGAAGCCTCAGATCTGAAAATGTTTTCCTCTGGGATATTCAGGGTATTTCCTATAGGTCATCCTTCATTTTTCATCTATTACAAATCACTTGATAGACTACACTAGATTCTCCATATTATATGTATAGCTATCTGAAAAACTTTCTTCCTAGTGACCTCTGCATGTAAGAACACATGCTGATACCGACCAGCTGACTCTTTTCTAATGCTATTGAAGTGTGCTGTACAGGTCTAAAATATCTGCTATACATCTCCATAACTCTTCGCCTGGTTGTATCGTTCCATGTTGAGCCGATCTGTTCTTTGTAAGATGGAATTTAGATCAGGTCTTACATAGCTGAGGAATATACAATCGCATTTGTGTATCTCCACTGTGCTTCCCCTCGAGGTGAAGATTGTATCTGCAGCACGTTTCGTCTCGCGTGCTCAACTACTGACTCCGGCTTCTATAACTTCTCACATTTCACGCTGTCTAGTTTTACATGTTTAAAATAAATCATTTTTATTAGCAACATTCAGCTATATTTATTTACACACTAATTAAACTTTGTTTTTATTTTTATAATAAAAAATCTGGAATCTTATTCGAAATCATTTTGTAAAATAATTTTTATAAATTAAAGTATTTATATTAATTTACCAAATGTTTCTTAAAGATCTAAACATGCCAACAGTTAACGACCACATGCTCACTACAAATGATTTCACGTTAACTTACACTGATCTAAGTGGCTTAAAATAAGCAGATCTTCTCTCTTAAAAATCCACACTACTCTCCCTCAATTCAATTCTAATAGTCATATTGTTCCCCACAGCATAATCACTGATTGTCACAGGTGTGGGTTAAGAAATAAAGATATATAAAAAAAAGTATTTATCTCTGAAAATATCCATTGTAAAACTGATTTACACATCCATTAAAAACATAAGCGAATTTCAACATTTTTGAGTTATTGTTTAGAAAATAGTGGAATAGGACTTCGATTATCAGCAGTTCTTCAGGTTACAAAAAAAAAGAAATTAATATTTTTTCTATTTGTTATCTAGGAAAAAAAATAGTAACCAATAAAATGTTCTTGATCTTTAAAACAATTCTCGACTTTAACACTTAAAATTTTCTGTAATTCTAAGTACAAGTAATATTCTCTCGTTCTTGTAATATATAATTGTCCTAACGTCCCTGCTCTAAGGGAATCTCAAATTGCCCTTCTGTGTAGGAAAATCTCTAAGGTCACAGCCTACAAGAGAAGATGGTAACTGTGTTAGGTCTAATACGGGACAGCACTCTGTTAAATTTGCACAAGCAGACGATATAACTCGGTTAGTAATTTCGTCAAAACTCCCAGAGAACGAATGAGTTTGAGTTCCTTCGGGAGCAGTATGCTTTGATAAACAATTAATTGATGGCTTCTACTAGTTATAAGTGTTAGACTTTGAAGCTTATACTGTATAATAAAGTGGTAAAGTATTTTTAATCTCGTATTCTTTGTTAACATTACGAGGGGATGTAATCTGAGATTTTATCCTTTAATTCCGAACATGTAAGTCAACACTTAAATATATAACTCTTTAGTTTAAACTCGGATGTAAAGCCCTAGTTTTATACAAATTACTAATGAGGAATGCTTTTTCTCTCGAATATAATTGCTAGAACAATTAATTTCCTCCTTTCTGTTATTCATTATATAATATTTTTCTTTGAGTAACATTTCATTTTGTCACAATTAAGAACACTAATAATACTGGTGCAGAGGATTCATTCACACATTATGTACAATAAATATAAATAAATGAAATAAAACAGCTGCAAAATAATAATACTAAAAATAAATAAATTCTTCCTTCTTGGACAAACATTAATTAAATTATTGAATAATTGACGGTTGGCCGTGATATATTATTGAGTAAGGTGATGGTCCGGAGTGGAGGTTATAAAAAGACTAAACTAGTAACAAATTATTTTATTTAAAGCCAACATTTCGATTCGACTTTGCAGGTCTTCTTCAGAGGACTGTATGCAGTAGAGAGATTCGGTTGAAACTGAAGAAGTTTTTCAAATAGCCATAAAGAGATATGTTATGTCTGGTATAGTCAGTCCAGTGATTTGTAATAGATGAGGATGAGTTAAGTAATATCTTGAATATCCCAGAGTAAAAGATATCCATCCCTGAAGAAGAACTGCAAAGTCGTGTCGAAACGTTGGCTTTAAATAAAATAAATTCTTACTATTTTAGTCTTTTTATGATTAAATTATTTGAAATTGAATTACATGTTATATGCTCCTTTATGTTCTACTTTTATTCATACTTATTCAATTTACAATCTATTTATTCGTTAACATTAATTTTCTTTATTTGTTAACCTACATTTATCAAATGTAATCTCTATTAGTTTGTCATACACTCATTCCTTATCTTTTATCGCAATCTGTTTACTTTTAACTTTCATGCTATATGTTCCTTTATTTTCTATTTTTATTCATACTTATTTTCCATTTTTGTTTGTATCTTCTACATATAATACTTGATATTTTAACTTCATCGTCACCCACTACATCTCTATCATCTTTTCATTTCTGTATCTGACAACTTATTCTTATTTTATATCTACTTATATTCATTTATTTTATTTTCACCATGTTTTGTATCTTTTGTAGCCCTGATGAAGACCTGCAAAATGGGTCGAAACGTCGGCAAATATTAAATAACTCTACTTGTTGTAATAATTCTTCTAATTGTAATTTGACCGCACCCCCGGATTAACTCCTTCTCACATTATATCAACGGTCAACCATCTCTACATTATTTATAATTTAATTAAAAATTGTAATAAAATTTAAGATTCTATATTAACATTTCGAGTTCACAGCTTTAAAGGATGTTGTGAGTAATTCTTGGTTAACTCTGCCTTTTGTTATGTTTGTTTCACTTTCACAATCCTCATGTCATTTACCTTTGTCAAAATTAAACTACATAAACTAAACAGTTTGATTTTGTTTTATTAACTCGATTTTTATTCAGTAGATAATAAAGTCTATAAAAACAATAAATATGGCAGCTCAGCTGATAGGGCAAAATATTTCTTTGGCTGTCCAATTAACAAGACAAATCAATTGAGAAGTAACCGGGTTCTTTCTAATATAAACATTAATCAATCGAAGATCTTAAGTGGAATGGAATCCCAGCTTTGTCTATTCGTTGTTGATTCGCTCTCAGGATTATGTTTGCATGGATGAAATTTAATGTTTTAATAATATTCGCTTGTTTTTTTTATTTAATTTTAATTTACAGCTAAATTAGAACATAAGTTGATGATTGCCAACCGAAAATCATGTTAATATTCAAAATAATATGGTTTATAAAAAATATGACCGTTTTATCAATCAAATTCAAGATTTCAAAGGACTGTAAATATTTTAATCCTACTTAATACTTACCAATACTTAATAATCCCTTTAGAGCATTCTCTAAGCTTGTTTAATCCCATTCGAAGTCTTAAAAAAAAGTTTCAGTTTAGTTATTTATTTCAAAGAAGAATCTTGGCTGTGTCCTACGAAATTCTCGTAATTTTAAGGAATTACTGCAAAAAAAAATTTCACAGCCGCTAAAGCAACTCGTTAAATTATTAAATATGAAGTGGAAGTTGTTCTTGAACTGCGCACTGCGCGGCGTTGGTTTGAAAAATTTAGCAGTAGAGATACGACGCAGGATAGAAAGAAGTGCTCCGGGCGACCGTTAATGGATGATATTAATGAGGTTCTACAGGAAGCTGTTGAGTCAAATCCGTCCACAAAGATACTGTTAGTCACTATCTAACCTTCATAGCAAAGTTAAAAAAAGAAGTACAAATTACTCAGCAATCAGCTAGGAGGTTAGACATTTGTGAAAATTTATTTAAAACCCGTCTAATATGATATTTAACGGAAAATTGTCATCTGTGATGAAATGTGGGTTTACTGGCGAAATCCGATGAGCAACAGCTAGATCGCGGTCAAACTGCTTTTCCAGTTACTGCAATGGTTTTTTTTTTTTTTTGAATTTTGAAGGTGTTATTAATCACGAATTTGTTCATGACTGATGCTCTATGAATTCTGAACTCTCATGCGAACAACGGGAAAGATTGTAAGCGAAGTTGTCAGAGCGTTATCATGCTTCGATCAACCGAAAAGGAATCTTATTCGAACAAGATAATATGGTCGTCCTCACAGTTACCGTAGAACCAAAGAAAAGTTTAAGAACTTCATGGGTTCAAACTCCTGCCTCATCCACTATTTAGTCCAGATCTTGCACCATCGAATCACTACTTATTTGGATCCATGGCCCATTTTCTTCAAGGAAAACAATTTAATAAGTTTGCGGAAGTTGAGATAAGAGTCCATTCCAAAGAATAGAGTCAGCGTGAGATCCGGCAATTGGCTAGCATATAATTAATGACGGTAGATAACAATGAGTATTAATCGTATTTTATAGGAAAAAAATAGTAATACAAATATTTGGTTGAAAAACCGTCATTTTTATTATACACCCTATTATTATTATTTGATTGTAATTGTGGTAAAAAATGACCGAATTGTGTGCATAAGTGCAGATGATCTCTTCCCACATTACTGTGCCTTGGAAGGTTATTTGCTTTTACAGTAATTTTCCTTCACAAATGAGGAATATTTTACCGTTTCCAATCTAACCCAGACTTAGCAATGTTAAATTTTTTTGTGATTTCTTTATCTATTTTCTTCCAACAATGGTATCATATTATGTCTTATCTGGCCATAATCTATGGTGATACTTTTATTGTTTTATTGTTTATAAAGATATTTAAGATATATAGCATATTAAACTAATGACACTTATTGAAATTCTGTCTTTATTGATATTTAAATTTTTTTTTATCGATCATTGAAATACTCTTATGTAACAACAGTGAAAGTTGATATTTCGCAACAAGGAATGTAATAAAATTTTGAACCGTTTATGCTTCGGCCGTGCCTGGGAAATATATTTCGTCGTTGCCAGTGTGACGTCGTAACATAATACCGGTTCATATTCTTCCTGATAGCCATGTTTGTTTCATCCGGAGGGGAGGTGTCTATAACACATAAAGTGAGATTAATATTAAAATAGAGAACATATTATGTAACATGTTATATATTCGGAATGTGCGAAGATTATTATTTTTGCTGCTGGATTTCATTTGTGGTTTAAAATTCGAAAGAAGTCTTCACTATAAGTCGAATGGATGGAAAAGCAGTTTTCCATGACATACGATTTAGATCACTGTCTACCAAGCTTCATAAATCCAGATCTTGTTATTTCCTTATAAATGCTATTCCTAGCCGGTAAGAATTAGACCTTGTCAACTTTATACTACTCATTTTTTTTTGCTGGCTTATGTAATTATATATCGACAGCGAAATAGCAAACGCTTGTAAATGCAAAAACTAAAATTAATTTATCAGGTCAAATAAACAGCTCAACTAGATTTTCCGTTCTATTTTTATTGGCGGCTTAGTAAAATAATACACCGTAAATCGATGTGACTTATAAAGAGGGAGAACATTCATTACTTTCTCTGCCAAAAAAATAAAATAAAAATAGTCATTTTTTTTTTTCAAAAGTAATTAAGGCCTCTACTAACTTTGATGTCGCTCGATGCGTGAGCAATAATGTCAAATACGTTCCGACAAGTACATCTCTTTTTTCCTGATGTTTCTATCGGCTATTCCTTATAATTTCGCTAATATGACGAACCCCACAACCGTACTCTGGCAAAAGCTTCCCTACTTAAAATTTTTAGCGAGGTGCCTATTCTGTTAGACATTAAATAACTATTATATTAAAGTTTCTTTGCCACTTTTTAGTATTTTTTTTTTAATAATTCTTTGTATGTATGATATATGATATATGATATAGTAAAAAAAGTATTATGGTGGGTATCAAAATCCAGCATTACTCTTAAATAAATAATGTATGTGTTTTACTTTTATTACGACATCGTCTTATAAAAATAATGGATATGGTTTGATTGTGTAGAAGTGTAAAACAAATATTGCACTTTTTGATTATATTTTTAATATAGGCGCCGTATTTCAGCCTGGCTTCACGGTGCACTCTAGACCCCTATAAACAATCATAAATTATTCCAAGCCTAACTACAGGTGCTGACTGGACTCGAAATTAGTGCTGGTCCCGATGATAACAGTGTTTATGCAAGAATAGTCTAGTGCATATCGCCACAAGCTATTTTAGACCAATACATCATTGTCCAACATCTACGCTAACATCTACATACTAAGCCATTCTCAGTCCCCTCTACCTGATTGCCAACAGTTAATAAAACTTTATTATATTTAATGACGGATAGGAATTTTTTTCGAATCAGGTTTTTAAAATGATTTATTCATTCGTTAATATTTTTATACGAAGATCCTCTTACTGTATTCATATATTCAAAAAATCCTGATTGGTAAACAATGATCAATATTTCACCTAAAAAATAAGATTTTTTTTTTTATAAATAGGCATTGTTTAATTTTAACAACATTTAATCTTTTTTATGAATATTGCTACGTATGTAAATATAACCACCGTAAGTACAAGGTATCGTGTATTTTCGTTTTATGCTTCATTCCACTTTAAAGAATAATTAGCAAATTTAATGTTTTTCTTAAAAAACATATTAAAATTTAAAAATGAATTTAAAGTACGATTATATTAAATAATCATAACACACACACAAAAACGTTATAATTCGTTGCTCGAAAAAAAAAATGACTAATATAAGTAAAATAATGAAATCCTTGTGAGGAATTTTAAATTTATTTTAAGACTCTCTGTTTTCTATAAAGGCACTTTCAGTTTCATGAATGAATACCCATACATTTTCAAAACTCTCAATTTAATATAGTTCTTTTGAAAAATATAAAACTAAATTTAAAATAGTTCTAGTTTGGTAAATGAATTGATTATTTTGACCTGAAAACCACTATTAAGGAAACAGGAATTATGTATTTTTGAACTAAAAATATCCATAAAGTTTAACTTGTCAGTAAGTGTAAAATTTTAAGTTTTATCCAAAAATAAAATCGAATTTCTATTTGTAAAAAATTTTCTGTGAATAATTTTTTTAAATTCCTCTCTCTCCTAGATTAAAGTGCCTAAGACTGGTCTCCCAGCTTGTGACTGTTTGCATATGGCAGGTTTGCAAGTTGTGGTAAATTATAATCTCTATATAGGAATAAAAATTAGGAACGGAGACTTTTAATCGTTGTAAGAATAACAGAGTAGATATAAGAAAAAAGTAGTTGCAGATTAGTGTAGTGGTGATAAAGAGTAAAATTAAGATTGTTAGTTAAATTTACTTACTTACTTATAAACTGTCAGGTCTATTTCTTCAGCGACAAATAATTCTGTAGGCCTTTCCTTTAGTCTATTTCTTATATTTTATTCTGTTTTATCAAAATGATATTTTAGTGTTTGAAAATTGTTAATACAATAAATTGGCTGTGTGTTGACAAATATTCAGAGTGATCTGGTATTCTTCAAGCATCCTGACTGATTTTCCTACATCTATAGTCAGTCGTAATCTCTTAAATTAATTTTTTTTCTTATGTTCGAAACCCCTTTATTGTTTCTTGTGAGTTTTTATTAAATCTTGCTTCCGCTTTTCTTCTTTTTCTGAAGTGGTGCAGCATTATAAGGTATTTTTGATTTCTGTTGTGAAACGTCGTTTTCTTTATTTTTTTTTAAAGTATTAGGGCGTAATTTATCATGTCCTGCGGAGTGTCTAAAAACCTAAAAGACTAAAGCTATTTTTTCCCATCGTGTTGTTGAATGGCTTACAGTGCATTAATTCGCTTAAAATACCGCTAGATGCCAACGTACTTGTGTTGGGGATGTAGTTCTTCTGGTTATATCATTTCTAGAATTAATAATGGAGCAGATAGGCTCAGTTAGTGTTAGTAGAGATGTGGGTGTAGATAAGAGATGGTGTTGCTAATCTGGTAGGTTGCTGAAATGTAGGCTGTCTTGTACCGGATGAACTACAAGCTACGGGTTTCATAGAACAGTGTATATGCTGTACCATATTGATTTTATTTTAAGAGGAAATTTAAACAGCTTTCCTTCTAGTTTGGTTATTTTAATAGTTTTCTGACCAATTTCAATTGGTAGATTTTATATTCTTCTGATAATATATACTAACATAACACTCCAGTATGGAGCGTAAGGAGTTGCATGTCACCTCCGCATTTTGTATAATTATACTCTCTATATACCTTTTATATTATAGAAAATCGGTAAAATGTTTAAATTTCTAATCTAAAACGTTTAATAAAAAATATATAAATGAATAAAACAATACGGCAAATTTCGAATGTACAAAATATTGAACAGAAAGGTCTATACAAATATTTATAGAACTAATAAGTTATAAAGTATATAATGCTATATTAATTAAGTTGCAGATAATACTTTTTTAAATTAAAACAATTTCATAATTCATCAGTCTTTTTCGTCCTTACAACCATTAGCACATTTTTTTTTTTTGTTAATATCATATTCTGTCACATAGACAACAGTTATAATGAGATAAGATCACACAGCACAAATAAATGTGCACCCATAAATACTGCCCACAATTTTTACATCACTGTTTTTTTTAATTATTTTTAACCAGGAGCTAACCGTTTTCGAGAAGTAGTATCTGTTACAGAGGGTCCATCTCTTAATGCAAACATTTTTATCCCCTCCTTTTCTGGCTTCGAGATGAAAAATTTACTCAACATTTGCAACAGTAGTCGTGTAGGATTTCAGAGGTGATTCAGCTAATAACTCAATATTACTTGATTAGAAGAAAACCGCAACGTCACTGGCGTGTAGGTGTGTGTCGCTAGTTGGGTACAAGGAGAGAGGAGTTTGCAGGTTTGAAAAGACACTGCCAACACTCATAAATGTTTCTCTGGAATCTCTCAGATGACATGCGACTATTCTTTTTTTTTTTTTTATTTAGAAATATAATATTCTGTCACAGGGACAATAATTATATTGATAAATGAACACATTCACACCGTATATACAAAAAAGAAATAAAATTAACAAAAGTAAAATAATAACTAAATAACAATAAATAAAAACTATATACAATAAAAAAATAAAATAACCTAGTGACTATTCTAGTGTTAAATATTTCATATTCGTTTTTTTTTTTTCAGTTAAAGATTGATGTAGTAATTTGTTTTTTAAACGTTATGAAAAGGATGAAAAGGTTTCCTCCCTCAGTACGTTATATTATAGACTAGTTGTTCCAAAACTATTTTTACAGCGTCACCTTTGTCGGATTAAAAACAATTTCACGGCAACCTTGAGTGAAATACTTTATTTAAACGAGTGCTGCCCTACTATATAGGGTTTCTCGAAACACAGCATACTCATAAATCCTTTTTTCTTTTTTGGCATAGCACTTAATTATAGTTAATCACATATTTATATGTATAAATATTCTTTTCCATTTCATAAAGAAATAATTAAAAATATATAGCGGTAGAATAGACAATGACGAAGAACTTTTGTATAACAAATTGAATACACCTGGCAGGTGGGAGAAAATATATGATAACAAGTTTTAAATAAAAATATTACACCATATTTTTCACTTTCATTTTTCTATGTTTGAAAATAACTGTTACTACTCAGAATAGGATGCATATTTATTCGGTTACTGTCTGTAACAGATTTTTTATTTAATGACATTTGCTCATGGTAGAAGAGAAGTCCTCAAACACACCGAAATAACAATATAAGATGGACCAAAATAATAATGCGCAAAATTAGGGACGACATGATAAGTAGAGCCTTCTGGTTGTAAAATGAGCTGTTAAGATTATTTATGAACATTGGCTTAAGTTGTTTGATTATTCCTCGAGAACGAAGACATTTCCTAGGCCGAATAGAAGGTCTGGAGAGCAGGAATTTAGCAGATTTGCTAGAAAAAGAACGAACGAACTGCAAACAGGAAAGAGAATTTGAAATTTAGATCAGGTGTTATGAGCATACTCATACTGTTCGGCTGTATCGAATGTTCGATTAAATAGAAACATTATAGCTCATAATTTATCGCCTTTTGATTTATCAATATGTATCTATATCTCAATAAGAAAAAAAATAAAATAAAATTTAAATATTTACCATACAAAGTACTCTATAACTAGAGGTAGATAGAAATTTTAGTTTTACATTTTTTTAAAAAGTGATATAAAATCAAATGACTACTGTAAAATAATTTTCAGAAGAAGAATTTCGTTCATGTTAAATTTAATTTTTGTTTAATTAAAATTCTTACATTTTTTTTTCAATTGTACCCTTTTTTTTTAATATTTCTTCCATGACAATAGAACTTCCTCATTGCTAATACTGAGAACAGGCCGATCCCTTCTTGACAGGCCACTGCGTTTATTTAAAGGCGAATAGAAGCTTGGATTTCTTTGGCTTTGTACGATGCCTCCCTGTTATAAGGCTGGGAATGAAACCCCCCTTCTTTTAAAGTAGAACCCGAGAAGTAGCGTTGGCGTGAAAGTTGGAACGAATCATTTGGGAGTAGAAATTTAGAGATGCATAACTATTAAAAATGATTATTTAATTTTCAACAGCCACAAAGGACGATCGATAACACTGTAAAAGAACGAATGAAATATAATATATAGCTGTCTTCGAAGTAAGCTTATATAATCAGTAAGCGTAAGCGTTCCTATAGTCATCGATGAATCCATAAATTTAATTCAGAACGTTTCTTTATCCCTCGATTTAATCACCTACGGCTCAGCCGTTTTAAAGCATAAATTGGCTTTTGAAGCAGATGGATTGGGGCGACTCTGTCGGGAGACCCTCCTGAGGCACACTCAGCCTCTATAAAGTGATTACCCTTAAGTAAATAATTAATTACGATGAAAAACCTGGCGGTTTAGAGTGATCGCGGTCGAATCACCTACTTGCACGACCGTTGACCAAGAGACAGTACTTTCTCTAAATTGTACCGAACCAATGATCCTTCTTGGGTTGTAGTGGTACAGATATTTTTTTTTTTCCTTATTTTTCAATTTACTTCGCATAATCATTATACATTCTGTTTACGGTTATTTCTGTTTCGGAAACCCAGAATTCAGTAGGTAAACATTTCTTTAAATATTTTTTATTTTTCTAAACCCTGGAAATGAGTTCTCTAAGAGAAAAATCTGTAAGAATAAAACATTTAAATCATCCAATTCTGCGAACCTTGAAGACCAATATTTTAAATTTGTAGGTCAATTTTACAAATTTTTATTACATATTTTTAGAAATTTGTTACTTCTTCATGATATTCAGTTTCTTGACAAATCTTTTTTAAAATCAATTATAGCTGAGAAACAGTAAATGAGATAAGAATAACTTAGTACAGTAAGCATCCATACTGTTGAAATATTAAAAATCAGTCATATCGTTATAACCAATTGACCAATTTTGATAGGTGTAATTGATTTACATTAAAAAAGTTAGTGCTCAGTGGATACAGAATTCGATGCTATACTAAATTTATACTATGAACTTTTTCGCTTAGAGGCCACGTTTCCAGAGCTTGCAGAGCCATTATTTTAATTTGTATCAATTGTTATCAAAGTTGGTAAAAATCAGCGTTGGTTGACCGTGGTTTTTGACTATACCACTTAATCAAATTATCATTTTTTTTTTACTCGTTCAACGGGAAATTTGACGTTCTGTAGTTTTCTTTCACTTGGATGTACCGTTTAGGAAAAAAAAACAGAAAACAAGATCTAATTTTTTTCTCTATACATATTTGAACCCATGCATGCAAGTTTAAATAATAACAATTTCTTCCATAACTTATAGATACTAGCATCTGGTTTCTGGCCTATTATTCTTTAAATCAGCCGCTATTTTTTAAATCAATGGCTCTGGACTAGCAGTCTAGGTTTATTTTACTTAGAGTAAAATGTACTTTCGTAATTTATAGTCAAACCTTCTCCTATTATAAGTACCCTTTTTATATATTGGGTCTAGAGCTATCAGCATAAATCGCTGTCCATTGGAGCTGTATTCAATCGATTGACGGATATTTTTAGTCCCATCGGACGCATGAATTTTATCTAAATCCGAATTGTATCTCGGAGATTAAAGATCAACTGTGAGCATTCTCCATATACTTTAAGTGTAAAGAGGTAGTAACCGACTTATAGTTTGTTTTACCCGCGCGATAATAGAATTATTTGCATGTGCATGGGGGTTGTAGTATAGCTGCTTAGTCCAGCGGGGCGTCGATCGTGCAGCGAGGGGTGGTTCTTCCGCTTCCGTGACGCGGCGCTGTGACACCTGGGGCGTGATTTCCGTCCCGTTACCCTCTTCGTCCTTCTTGGCAATATTTAGAACGCTCCCCTTGACCTGTCCGTCAGGGTCCCTCACTCTCGTAGCATATTAACACCTATCTTGGTCAGGTAGTGTTTTGTATAGAAAAAAAATTAAAAAAAAAAAAAAAATTAACTCATACTTGATCGCAATACGAGAAGGATGTGCATCTCTTAATTATTTAAAAGATTTGGTATGTATTTGTTTTAGTAATTCCAGGTTCGATCGGATTTAAATCAAGGAGATTCTCTTTATCCGGATTTATTTTACTTGCATTGGAATACGATACAAACATGTAACTCATATCGATAAAGGTTTGAACTATAGCTTGTAATTTTTTTTTTATATATCTTTTTATAGAAATAATACATTTTTCCATACTTAAGGGCACTGAGTACTAAAGCTGAGTGCGGCACATACGTACCATATATACAATACAATAAAAAAAAAAAAAAATTAAAAAAAATAACATTAATAATTTTAAAAAAGTATACATCTATATAACAAAGGAAATGTAACTTAGAGTTAAAATTAAATAAAATACAGAAATTCGTAGCAAAATTAAATAAATTATAAGTAAAAGAAATAAATAGAAAAGCATTTATACTTAATGACGATATTTACAATCAGGCAAGAGATCTCCGAGTCCACGTGTGAAGGACAAAGATAGACTCTAGGAGATCCCAGCGCTTCTCTCTCAGCTGCGTCGCCGGCATTACCATGCTTTTAAAGTAAACCTTATAAATAACCTTCAATTAGGTAATGATTTTATGAAGCTGAGTAAAGAATATTCAGTTATTGCGGAATGTTTTTATCAATGTCGGCACACATTAATAAAGCTTATGTTATTTTTTTCTTTACTGATCGCATCATCAACCACGTTCTTTTCTGTAATTAGTTCTATGGTCAACAATTCTTTCACCGCTATTTTCGAATATTTTTAGTTGTATCACTTTTCAAATATGTTTCGTAATTTCTTTTTATTTCTAAATATAAAAAAAAAACATGTTTGATCCATTTAAAAGCCTTTCCTTATTTTCTCTTTTTTTAGAGCAGTTGTTTTAACTATTTAAAAAAACAATCTTGTTATGTTATAAAAATAATTATTACGTACTAATAATTATTTTAATTATCACATCTTCCAATATCTATTTACATACCTTATTTTCAAATTAAAAACATGTTGGCTATAATGCAAACATAACATTTTTTTATATAATACTGAAATACCTCCTCCTATGGTTATTCTCATTCAAGACACTTTTTGTTGTTAATACGATTATTTAAAAATTACATAATCAATTTATTTTATTTTGTAATATTACAATTAGTTAAGAAAGTAAAACATAATCAATAAAATTTTATTCACAGCAACATTCCTCAGTCGATTGAATTTTACAATAAACCACGCATTTTTTTTTTTTATTATTTCTATTATCTTTATTACCTATTATTTATTTTATTTTTTTTAAATCTTCTATGGATACTATTAAGTTTTACCATTATTTCCTAATTTTATATTCTAAAAATAAAAACATTGTTAACATCATATATTTTAAAATTATGCCTTGTTGTTTATCATGGTATTCTTAAACTAATTTTACTTAATATCATAATATAATTTTTACCTAATTGCTTTGAATCAGTCTAGAAATTTACAGATAATTAGAATTCCTTTTAAAACATTTCTTTTTAAATATTTTAAATTTGTATAAAATATTTTTGTTTTAATTCTTTCTACAATAATTAAGACTCCTTTGTAAATATTAAAGTTATTATAATGTTCCAATTATCATGTAGTATTGCAGAATTAATGTAGAGGATTGATTATTTTACGATACTAGTTCCTACTAGCCTTCAGAATCCTGTTATCTCTCGGATATGCAAATGTATAATAAATACTACAAGGATGTTGCACATGCATATCCATTAAATAATTAACGATTAGTGTTTTTCAAAGACAGTATTCATTTGCATAACCTACCACTCCATACTAAAACTATTCTGATAGGAAACAAATGATATAATGTTGAATTAATCATCAATTCATTATTTATAGATAGTATTAATGGAGTGCGACTAGCTGTTCTCAGATAGCGTTCTCAACGCAAATGTCACCAAGACTTTAGATTTTTCATTCCCTTAAACGTTCCCGACGTATGGTGTGTGCTTTCCGTTAGGCAATATTTTATTCTAATTCCTTGGATGGAACTATCTCAGTATTAGTATAATGCATTAATGGATTTATTTATTATAAAATATACTTTCCTTATTCATTCAATGTTTCCTAATTAAGCAAGCGTCTCCGAAATAACAGGATCTATAACTCATTTAATGAAGTTTTCTCAATCTCTGTAAAAAATAAAATTATGTTTAAATTAGATTTTAAAAAATTCAGATGTTAATTTAAAAAAAATATTTCAAAATTTTTCGCTATCATGGCATCACTCTCTAGGGGTAACACTGCCTAATCGGATAGGCTGCGGAGAGAACAGTGTAGATAGAGCATATATGACAGAATGTTTGATTGTACCTTGAGTTTGTCTGATTTTATCGTAAATATTGTGTATAGCGTGTGATTTAAATGTATGTTTGTGTAAATGGTTTGTTTATATTCTTTGATTATTGAGTTGGATTTGTTGTAATAATAAATTATTAGTTCTCATGGTTTATTGAGTCAAAGTGAATATATTTTAACTTGACACTCCCTTATATACATTTCGAAAAATTCTTAATTTCTTTAAAAATCTACATTATCCTGCCTTATTGCCAATTGATATTATTATATGGTCATAATTATTCTTATAACTAATTTGTATTTGTAATAAGTAAGAAATAATTCTTAGAATAAGAAATGTAGTTTCTTCGTTCGTCCCGCCTTATACATGTAAAATAAAATATGACAGTCGCTGAAAACAGCATTAAAATTCATATTAAACAATAGTAAGAGAAGGTAGTTCCGAGTTCGGTAATTGGCAAGCAGTATGCAACATGTGAATCAAATGGAATATAGATCATATTATTGTTGTAGACCAAAAATAAGATATGGTATATATTATAATATAATTTTTTTATCTCTTTTTTTTTACTGGTAAATAATACATTTTGCCACACTAAGGGCACTGAGTGTTATAGCTGAGTGATTCCCACATATAATAATATAATAGAAAGATGTTGAAATTATTGGGTTTTGGTGACTTGAGAATGAGCAATCTGCTCGAAATTACATTAATAATTAAATGAATAGTTAAACTATAAGAGCTTATATATATCCTTGGAGACACCATTTTTATGTTACTGAAAACTTTTTTTGTATAAGAGAGCGATAATAAATTATAGTAAAAAGATTATATATATATACATATATATATATATATATATATACATATATATATGTATATATATATATATATATATATATATATATATATATATATATATATATACACATATATAGTAAATATCATTTATTTATGACTTTATATTTACTAATTTATGCTAATATGACATTATTTTTTCAGGTATGGGAATATTCGATTATGTCTTGTTCTTTTTCCTTGTGAGTAATCTTTTCATTCAATTTAGCTTATTATTTGAATTTAATTTAGTTGTGTTACTATGATTTTGTATCTATTAAATAATAATAAGCGAAGTAATTAATAATGATTATATACTATTTAGTATATATACTCTGGTATATATAGTATATAGTAGTATATAGTAAATATAGTATATATACTTTTTTTCTTTATGTGTTTAGAAATATATTTATAATAACCGTCATTTTAATAACTACAATGAATCCAAGAATTCTAATAATTCCTGATAGCTCACACCGTTTTATTCTAGAATTATATTTCGTTTAATAGCCTACAGTATTATTGTACTAGTTTTTATTATTTATTAATATTTGTTTTTTATCCTTCCTTATATTTACTAGCTGTAAAGTATAGTAGCTAGATCCAATATATTTATGTATATATATATATATATATATATATATATATATATATATATATATATATATATATATATATATATATATATATAATATTACAATGTTTTTTTATAATTTGGCCTTTTTATATTATATTTTGAGATATAAATTATAGTCGGATAATTGGTCATGAAATACACTTGGATGACTTAAAACAACTTCTGTTTACTCCATTTATTCAACAACATTTCCTGTTTTTTTAATATAAATAATGGGATCCCCTTCAGTTCTGAAAAAAAAAAACATATTATTGGTATAATAATCAAAAGTTGTATTAGTCATATAAGTCATATAATAATCATGCATTTTAGCAATAAATAAAACAATATATACATATATTCTTTTTGAGAGGCTTCAATCCCATAGTCCCCTCTCCGGGAATTCGCCAGTGTTGAATAGTTAAACAAACGAGAGATTATAAGGCATTATTTATTAATACTTTTTTCTTTTGTTTCAGTCAAAACTGAAATATCTTTTTTTTTTTTTTTTTTTTTTTATGAATTAATTCTATACTTGAGGAGTGACTTGAGACATTTAAATATTATATTAAGAGGTGTTAGTCCGATCATCCATTTCAGGGTGGTCCCTACGTCTTTTTTTAAGAACTGCTCTTTCTTTTTTCTCCTCCTTTTACCTGTATTACTAATTGGCGGTCTCCTGTGTTTTTTTTATTTCTATTTTCATTTTAACCTATCAATTAATTTTTTTTATCAGCTACCTCCAATTTATAATTCGGAAGAGTGCTGTTGAGGCAAATAAGCATGCACGAAAGCTCTATTGAACTTTAACTTTTTTTTTCAAATGAAGTAAATATTGTAAACAACAAAAAACCCATGCTAATTATCCTCTAGTGGGTAGGTGCATTTGTAAAATAAATAAATTATTTTGTACATGTGGTAACTTTTTTAAAAAATAATTCTTGTAATATGATTAATAATTAACTATATCAAACATTTGCTAATATTTCTAAATAAAGCCTCGAACTCTTTCAACAATTAAAAATTACATTCCACAGTAAAAACGATATGCATGTAGATATTTAATGCAATTTAAATTGATTGATTGAAATTCGATATTGGGAAAAATATATACATTAACATTTATAAAATATTATATGAGCCTCAGTTGACAGAATGACTCACTCCAATTTCAACATTTTAAGGAGTAAAGTCATTGTATTGGATATTTCTCGTTGAAAAATTCATAATATCTGTACAAATATTTATAATACTGTAGTGCATAATTTGATTTCCAGAGTATGTGATTGCAGTGTTGAAATATACAACTGTGAATTAAGGCATGGATTTTCCCACTAAAATTAATACTCAAAAATGTTGAAATTGGAGTTAGTCATCCTGTCAACTGAATTTCTGATATATATTCCAAGATAAAATCCAATACTTACAGAATTTAGTTATTTAAATTTTATCCTTTATAATTAAACATAAATAATTTTTAATTTCTTAATAATAATTTTTAAAATATATATTTAGAAAATTCTCATCGAATGATACAGATACAATTTTATTTAACATCTATCGCTAACTCAATTACTATCATTCTTTCTTCGTTATTATTGGTTATGCTTATATTGTATTTATTATATATGTATTATACTCAATTATTTATTACATTTATGAAAAAGAAGAAAAAATATTATAATACAAAGATTTTTTTTTTTTTTAGTATTATTTATTTATGTGTTTGTTTGTACGCCTCTACCCGCTAGGGTCATTGGCAATATTCAACTCGCTCATCTTTTTCATATTCTATTTATATTCTGTTTTCAAGAAGTCCAGTAAGATTTCCACTTCTCTCTCCGCATCCTGCAAAACGTCCCGGATAGTCTCATGCATGTTAAGATTCTTTCGGATAGCTGCATAATGTGTGCAATCCACCTACCTGACGCAAGTAGGTGGTTCTCGACCATGGAGAAGGTAGCCATGCGAAAATTCGCAGTGACTAATTCATAGGCGGCACAGGATAATTTCCTGTATTCTAGACCTCCTGTTACTCGTACACCATTTAGCACTATTGGGTTTAACCAGAGCAAGTTTTGAGGGGTTCCTTCTCCATGTTTCATTCCATTGAGCTATTATTTGACGTCTCGCTTGCCTCACCCTGTCCTCCCGAGGAACATAATCAATAGATTTTATCTCATTGTTAAAATGCGTTCGAGCCATTCGGGATGCGACGTCTGCCTGTTCGTTTCCTTGTATACCACAGTGGGATGGAGCCCAAATGAAAGCTGTTACGTTTCCTGCTCTTTTACTGATCCAAATGAGTTCTGAAATATCCACTATCGTTGCATTTTTTTTTAAACTATATTTATTGAGAGATATTACAATCTGTCCCAAATAAGGACATTTATAATGCTTTGAGAGCAATGACCTCGATCAGGCTGGTGAAGTGGAAAGGGAAAAGAAGAACACGTACGATAAATGTATCCCTTTCCTAAAAGATAAATTCCGTGAGACCTTCGGAGAGAGAGAGTTCACCGTGAGAGGCCTCTAGTTTGGGTCTCGCGGAACTATCCCAAAAAGAACAAGGAGCTTCCTCGAGGAACTAGGTGTCGAAATTAAGGACGTAGCGAGGTTGGCTGATAATATAGTCCTCGACTCCCTGGGAATCATTCACCACCACGTGCATGGCTAGCCCAAGAGTTTTAATTTATGTATTTATTTATTGAATAATTGAAAACAAAAGAGATAAAGAGAGAGAAGTGAGAGAAAGGGAAACTAAATGTTAAAAAAACAAAAAAAAAAAAACATGAACAATGAAAGGAAGGAAAAGGGGGGAAAAAAGGAAAAAAAAATAAAATGATAAAAATGTATATATATATATATATATATATATATATATATATATATATCTATTTTACTAATATTAACTAATACTTCTGTATATTTATATATAAGTTCATATATTGTCCTAAGGATGGAAGAGTATGCTGTGTATATAGCAACCCAATATAATTGGGCAGCAATCCTTTATATTTTATATTTTATGAAAATAAAGTATTTCTCTCAGAGAGCACATTCACGCATTATCAACAATAAATAATACAGAAAAAAAAACAATAAAACTAAAAGTAAATGTATATAAACTAAACCAAACAAAAATAAACTAAACTAATAAAAACTCAAATACACCCACGCAATACAAAGATTGTGAGTGATTTAAAATTTAAAATTACCTATAGCAATGTATCAGTATTTCTTTTAAAAATCAATTTTTAAGAAATAGAGTTATGAGTGTTATTACATATAATATATACCAATATTCAGGTATATATTTATTTTTTATGAAATATATCTTATCTTGATGATAAAAAAAGTCCAGAAATAAATTTTTAAAAATGATTTGTAATCAAGTGATATACATAATAAGTCAATGATAATATGAACTATGACATATTTTTTTAAAAAATCAATGTGACACGATTATTCATCTATAAAGTGGTTTTATCGATTGCGTTTTTTTTTTGTTTTGTTTTATATGTAGCATTGATAGGAATTTCTGATACCCATGTAAATATTTTTACGAATTTAATGCGTTATCGACCTAAATAAAACGAATTGTTTTTTTTTAATTATAAGTTTATGAAAACCGAGTCAGATATGGTAAGATTTTGGATTAAAATATATTTGTTTTATCCATTGTTTAGAGGACAGAAAAATATATAGATTCGGTTTTTCTTATATTTTAGCTTCTATACCTCTTATGCTGAGATAGTGCAATATTGTGATCCCGTTGCTTGTCTTCTGTCATTAATATATTTTTAATATATGTATACATTTTGTATGATTTAGCTGTTTGGGTTTTAACATGAGTCAATTTTTTTTATTTAAGTACTATTGATATTTTTTTCTTTCTGGAGGTTTTGCTTTTTCTTTCTTTTTTTTTTTTTTTTTTCCAGTAGAATTATAGGTATAATTGAGAAGATTTTATTTTATTTGGAAAGGAAGTTGTTGTATATATTGTTTGAATCTTTATTAAGTTTACTTTTGGCCAGATGTGTATTTTTTTCTTTTGTAACTGTTCATTATTGTTATTCGAAGGGGACTTCGTCCTAGAATAAAGTTTATTTTCTATTTCTATTTCTATATCAGCAAGTTGCATTCCTTGTATACTATTGCGATTCGGAAACTATTCGTAAGGAATAGGCAACCTTTAACAGTTAACCTTGAGTGGAAATGCATACCTTCAGAAGAATGATATAAGTGTCATAATAACAGAGTTGCGGCGATGTGTGAAAGCGGATTTATTTAATTGGTTAAGGCAGGTAGGCCTTGCAAGGTCGCATTCCAACGCCAGGTACCCCCGCCATGGGCGGTTTTTCCCTCGAGGGTTTGGTATTGTTCCAACAACTTCTCATGTCCCATCTTTTCAAAAATTTTATTCCATACTTTCATAAATTATTTCTATTTCTCCTCCTACTTTTCTGACAGGTCCACAAGCATTAACGGAACAAAAATTGTTACCAACGAAAGCAAAGTTGAAGAAGAAATAGATATAATTAAATATTATGAATGACCATTTATTATTATTAACTAATTAAAAATTGTTTTTTATTACAACTTTTTAATATAGTCAAATTAAAAATGCAGGTTTATCAAAAACTTTGAAATTAATTTATTTCTAGTGGGATAATTCATGCCTTTATTCACAGTTCTATAATTCAACACTGCAATCACCTACTCTGGAAATCAACTTGATCACTACAGTATTATAAATATTTGTACAGATATTATAAATTTTTCAACTAGAAATATCAATAAAATGACTTTACTCATTGAAATGTTGAAATTGGAGTGAGTCATTCTGTCAACTGAGGCTCATATAATATTTTATAAACGTTAAAGGCTAATTTTCCCAATATTGAGTTTTAATCAATCAGTTTAAGTTGCATTAAATATCTACATGCATATCGTTTTTACTGTGGAATGTAATTTTTAATTGCTCAAAGAGTTCTAGGCGTTATTTAAAAATATTAGCAAATGTTTGATATTGTTAATTATTAACCATATTACAATATATATTTTTTTTAAAAGTTATCACGTGTACAAAATAATTTATTTATTTTACAAATGCATCTACCCACCAGAGGGAAACTAACATAGGTTTTTTGTTATTTAAAATAAAAAATATTTACTTCATTTAAAAAAATAAGTTGAAGTTCAATTGAGCTTTCGTGAGTTCTTATTTGTCTCAACAACACTCTTTAGAACTATGACAAGGAACACTCTTTAGAATGTAATAAATTTAATAGACCAGGCAAAATTAATAACTGATAAAAATCATATGAAAGAAATCAAATCACAAATATATGAAATTATATTACAATTCCTTTAGATAAATAAATAAATAGTGTTATACAAATAAAAATTTAGTTTAAAATGATAAGCAGATAAGATATAATAGTAGTATTAAGAGTGAGAATGTAAACCAAAATAATAAATTTTAAAAAGAATCGAATTTAATAACAAATTACTTTAAAACTGAAAACGCTGTAAAACAGAAAACTTACATGAGCGATGTACATGACATTAAGTCGTAAAATGAAAAATATATTTAAAACAAAGAACAACCTAAAAAATATTTTAGTGTCATATATTTTAGAAATTTCCTTTTTTTTTCCTCTTGAATGTTCTAGATTTATTGTTTTTGTTTACTTTTTCTCTTATTAACAAATTTCGTTGACAATTTTTTTTAGTTTCAATTAGAATTAAATAAGTCAAAATTATATAACGTTCTTTTGAAAATAAAATCTATGATAAAAAAATTATATTAAATTTGTATAATTACTTGTAAATAATATTTCGTGTAAATTTATCGAAGGGGGTGGCTCAGTGGGCCAGAAACTTATTTCTTAAGCTCAAGAACATGGGTTCGAATCGGGTTGTGGCAGGTAATTATTTAATCTCTTTTGTTTACCAAGGATCAGGAGACCCTCCTGAGCACACCCAGGCTCTGTAATACACTTTATATATAATAAAGTTAAAATTGATTAACGAGGAACTGATAATTGATTAACGAGGAAAACCTGGTTGAGCGTGATCTCGGCCGAATCATCTCCCTGCACAACGTTTGGCCTTGATACATTACTCCCATGACCCCATTAACGTACCCATCATGCTTAAGTGGCACTTTTCATAGGTAGAACGAGGGAGGCGATCCCTCTACCAATAAATGCAGGGGGGGAGGCGAGAATATCACCACCTCAATATCATGTTTATTGTTATTTATGGAAGATAAATAAATAATTACCATTAGCCCGATTACTGTCAGTAGGGTTACTACTTTTTCAATTAGCCATGTCCCTTTTCTGTTATATTTATCTGCACATTCCATTTTTTTTTTTACTCTTCTGTTTATCTCTTTGATGTTATCATACCCTACAGATCAAAGTGATATTGCTTATAGATCCTATAGACGTGGTTCCGGCTGTATAGGACGGCGACAATGTGGGGATAAACCTTGCCCAGCTGATTGGAGACACCTATGGGGGCAAATATTTGCGGGGCACTCCTGGAGATATAAACAGCCCACAGCACCTCTAGCCTAGGGGTGGGTTTTCTTACCCCCTAGGTCGCTAACCTCTGGGGTCGCCCACGTCCCCCTCTCTTTGGTTATTAAGTCTTTTCACAGCTTAGGACCTTTATATAGCAATCCTCCGAAGGCTTTTCAATATTTCTACTGTGAGGATGAGATCTTAAAGTAAATCCTCAGTCGGTTAACTGTCGTCATCTTGAGACTTAGTTTTAATACAACATTTTAATTTTTTTTTTGGCGCGTACTACTTTGTATTATATGAAACAAAATTAAACTGACTGTAGTAAGATTTTTTTTATTTAAGAACTATGTTAACTATGTTGTTTTATAAAGAACTATTGTTTAATTTAAATGTTATATAGTATATATTCCAACAATTATTTAGTATTTAAATTGTACGGTTCAGATTACGTCGACATTGATAACTTAAAAAAGTTTTTGAAAAAATTGATATACTTCACTAAGAAAGTGTATTGTACTTATTGATATTATAGTTATTTAAAATGTTTTCATCTCTTACGAAAATTATTGCAACTGCAAATTTAAATCTCGTGTCCTTTACAGACTTTCGCAGAAAGTAAAACTGTTTCGTGTAAATGAAAACGATTGATCACTAAAGAATATCATTTTCTTAAACAGCTATTTCCTTTTAGGAGATTATAATTTTTTTTTTATTTCTTAATAATATTTACAACTGTATTAAAGAAATACATTTAATAAATAAATTTGAACATATGGATATTATGAATTGAAAATACTTTTTGAGAAACTACCCAATGTTAGCACTCCAATGGTATGTCTACATTAGGAGATCACGGGGCCATCTTCTTTTCAGACGCCACGATATTTTAATTTAAAACTATAATTTCAAACAAGTAGCCAAAATAATAAGTACTGGCTAGAATTAACTTAGCATTACAATAAATTTGTAGATTTCCCCATCTTCTCTCCAATTTTTTAAAAAATATTAACAAATTACAATATCTTATACTATTTACCAGTATTATAATGATAATAATTTCTTTTTTTTGTAAATATCTAATCTGTATATAATATTTTTTTCATATATAGTTATCTTCTTATTTTTCTTTTCTTTTTTTTAGGAAGCTTACGTTTATATTTTTTCATATTTAAGGCAATAAAACTTCCAATTTTCTTAATATTTTTTTAATTACGTTTGTAGTCTATTACGTTTCGGGACAATTTCTCCCATCATAAGAGCGATCTTTATCTTTACTTTCTATTTTTGAGGTGGCACCATTTGTCAAAAATTAAATATTTTTTTCGTTTTTATTACAATAGTATTTCTTTTATTAAACAATTAGGAAACGGAAAATCACCAATTTAAAATAAGAAACGTTTTAATACTTGAATAAGTCATGGGGTGCTTTATTGACAGGTTTTCATTATTTTCACAAGCTAACACTCGACTTTTTTGTGATGGCCAATGGGGAAATATTTCTGAAGTGTTTATGGAGCATATATATAAGCGAAGAAAAAGGGATGGAAGAGCGGGCCTTTTTCTGGCCTTTAAAAATATTTTTCCGAAACAGTGCTGCCGAATAGTTCTTTAGGGTATTACAGAGTGGTTTTATCAGTAAAGGTTCTTAAGTAATTTCCGGTTTTTAAGATACTTGTCTTTTTGTTAGATTTTTTTCCTTTTATAGACCCCATTGTTTTGAATTTACAAAAATTTTCAACGCATTTTTGGTCCTTAAAAAGTTTTTATTGAAATTATCACAAATTTAATCTGTTTGTGGTATAACATTTTTAAAGATACTTATTTAGAATTTATTTGTTTGCAAAATCTATGCGAATATGTAACAAAAACGCTATACATAAAAAGATGATTTCACAGCATCAAAACGGATATTGATACGGATGCATTGTACAATCCATAATCAACCGTCGATGTTATAAATATAATTTTTATTATTTCAAGGGAATAAATATTTGTTGACTGTAAGCTTTAAGCCTTAGCTCTATCAAAAATGAAATTCAACAATTTTATAATGGCCCAACATTACCAGAAAATAATTAGATTCAATTAGAGGGGTAATTGAAAGTTGTGTGCTGTGCGCACCAGACTTTTTAATTTCTTGGCATGGAGGATCAGTATCCTTGCTTGCATGGTTTTTCATTTACTGAATAATGATTCTTCAACTGTGAACGATGACAGATATATTTCACCAGCGGTCTTCCCATCTGGGCCCTCTTCCTGAGTATCCCCCAGGAATTGGAACAGTGCTTACAGCAGTGCCTTTGTGGAAGCTCCCGTGAATGGGCCGGTCTGTTCCTTCCTCTTACTCACAGATAAGGAGCTCCAACAAATTAGTTCCAGATGAAGCAGTGCCCTAGACTGCTTGGCTTCCAATGATCAAATTCAGCTCAGTTGGACTATTGAATGGAAGATATTGAGAAACTATTAAATAGAGTATTATCAAACACTTTATATAAAACCGAAATTCTCCTACTTTCTTGAATTTTGGAACATCAGTTCATCAAACATTGTATTCTTCCTTTGTTCCTTAATATATTCCGTTGAAAGAATACTATAAGAAAAACAAATTACAGTCGTAATACATATTATCCAAATATGAACACTGTATTTGAAAGGCTAGGGATTACTAGGCTAGGGGCTAGGGAACACTCTAGTAGAACGTGATTTCCTCTCCCTCATGTAAGAACAGAATTACTCGTATTTCGAAGGGTTCTTGGAGGATGATGGTGGCACCAGAACACTTCAACTTCGGTGTCCCTAGGCGAAGGCGGGATACTGCAGAAAGGACATTCCACAATCGACAGAGTTCCTAAAACATCCTTCAAGAACTTCAATTGAACCACTGAAAATGTCTAAAAGTGAGAAGTAGAAAAAAATTCTTAACGCATTTTTGGTTTTTGGACCTTAAAATGTTTTTATTAAAATTATCACAAATTTAAATTGGATGTTGTTTACTATTTTTGACAATCAGGGAAAATATTACATATGTTTGTGGTATAACATTTTTAAAGATACTTATTTAGAATTTATTTGTTTGCAAAATCTATGCGTATAGTATTTAGTTATGTCTCGTTTATAATGTTAGTCTCGCTTAAACTCGTACTGCTCTAGGGCAAGGGTGGGTGTAAATAAATAAATGAAAGTAGTGATATTATATATTTACACATACATATGTATGTATTTTATATTAATTTGTGAGATAAATAACTAAGATGCTGTAAGAATAAGTGATCTTTTAAGGATGCAAGAGTTGCAAATCTAATTAGGTTGAGGACAATCATCGGAACACAAATAAATTTTCAAATTTGATAAAAATAAAGGCGACACCAAATAATGTGATGAAGTCAAGGATCCACTACATTTAGTGATATACTGTAAGCGGTTTAGCTATGAGAAGTGGAAATATATCTAGGGACGAGAACTCAATATTACTTAAATAATAAAAGAGCAAAAATCGAGAAGGGTACAATCAACTTGAAAAATTCGTAAGAAACACTAAATTCCTTTAATAATTGAAAAAGATAAATTACAGGCAAAATAAAATTTTGCGTAAAAGCTTAAGGCCATAAAAAAGAAGGAAGCAAGAGTTCTGGATATATGGATGAACGAAGATATGCGATTTAAAAAAGGTGGAATATGCAAAAGGAAGCAGTTGTATAAAAGAAAAGAATGTATGTATTGGTTGGTTGGAATCTTGTATTCAGAACATCGACAGGGGATTGTAGAGTCAGCAATTCAAAATTGCTGGGAACATTTAGGTTATAAGGGATTGGAAAGAAAAGACATGTAGAAAGTATTACTATCGGAAAACTTAAATCAAACCCTTATATCAGCAATATACATGCGTGTGCCGAGTGTCCCCTATGATGATTCCAATAATTAATCGTTTGTATTCTTAGTCTCATCTCAATCTTACTGTAAAAATAAGTTCAAGGTATACATTTCAGTGGATTTTAAGGAATGAAATTTAAAATTTTTTATTATCTAAAAATTTCAGTTTTTATGACTACTTATGACTTATAATTATGGCTATTGTTTATGTTTTTTAAGATTAAGATGATTATATTTCTCCAATATAGATAAACCTCCGTTTGACACTTCTCATTTATAATTGTTCTCGGAACCTGTCGAATGATGTTAGTTGAAAAACGAAGTAGTTGGAGAAAGCCAGGTTGCATTGGAAGCTACAATGATGGTTACGTTAGCCCAAGTTGTTCGCTAATTATACGAGAAACTCTTCTTTCCACAGCGCATAGTCATCCTTAATAACAGCACCCTGCTTTCACATGTGCCGTTTTTAATTTTGTAAAATAACATCAAGGATTTATGAATAGGCCATGAGTTTTAATTTATTCGTTCTTTAGCTTTAAAGAGTTTGTTTTTACACTATCGTTGACGTAGATTTAGTGAGATTCATCATCCCCATGTTAGCTGATAGTATAGATTTTGTTAGGAGGGAATGGTAAATTACTAAGTGATGATATACAATCCAATGCTGTGTGCTCATCACACAACTTTCACTTACCACCCTACCTTGATGTTGTGATAAAATATTTTCATATTTTTTATACAGGTCAGTGGCAAAAAATTTCATAAAAACACATTCATTTAAAACAATAAAATATCATCCAAAAAATTATGGGTGTGTTCAAAATTTTTAAGGAAATATCTGTACCTTGTTGGGTAGTGGGGAAAAACCTACAAAACTACAGTATCTAAAATTTGAAGATATGGATGGATACAAGGGAAAAAATACTATGTCTATGTAATATTAAATTATAAATATATACATATAAAATAGAATTAAGAGATTATAGGTGAGAGTACAATATGAATAAATACAAAAATGGAAGAAGTAAAATATAAATATAGAAATGAGAGACCATAGATTGCAGAACTAACTTAAAGTATAGAGAGGTGGAAAAAATAATGAATAATTATAATTATATTTAGTTGTACATATGTAAGAAAATTACATTTAAATATTAGATAATATTGAGACATAATTAAAAAGTAAAAAAGTATCTTTTTGTATCTTGTCCGTTCTAGCACTGAAGAAGACCTGCAAAGTCGGGTCGAAGCGTTGGCTTTTAATAAAATAGTTTTTCTACTATTTAGCCTATTAATGACTACCCCGGACCATCTCCTTCCATTTTTGTTTATTGTATTGTATACATAGTATGAATGTGCCTCACTCAGCGTTAGTACTCAGCGCATTCGAGTGTGGCAAAATCTATTATTTCTCAATAAAAAGATAGAAAAAAAGCTACTAAATCTATAACGCGGTGGTAACGAACATCTTCTCACATTTCTGAATTTGTTTCGGAAGCCAATCTTTCATAATTTTGAGCTGATTAAATTTGTTTGTTAGTCATTAAATTACTTAATAAAATATTGACATAGAGTCTTTACCTCTGAGTCGCAGATAGAATAAAAATGGAGTGGAAATAAACAAATGTTTGATAGTAGTTTGTCAACCAGTAAAATTAAAACAAAAAATGTTGAAATGAATAAAATGTACAAGTGGATCTTTTGAAAAGTCTATGAAAAAAAGTTAGTTCAGTTGATATCTAATATACGAGTACATATATTAGTAGATTCTCAACATTTTGCTCCAAACCTTTTTTGAATAAAAAAAATAACAACAAAATATGTGAACAGTTAAACTAATAATCAATAAAAATAGAAAAGCTATTAACTGACATTAGTAGTTTGAATATGGTATAAGTAGATCAATTTCGTCAGCTTCTGAATTCCCACTTCGTATCTTCGACTAGCCCTTATTTCTCCTATACTTAATTAACGAATAAATTTATTTTTTATACTTAACCATGTTTGGCTCCTGGTTACTATATCAAATAGTTAATTATTTTAAATAAACAAAATTCAAGGTACTTTAGAGGGAGATATTTTGGAAATTCTTCATTTATGCCCCGTGAGATAATTTCAATGAAGGCAATACTTGGCTCATATAAACAATTCATTTTAGGTTGATACAACAAGCTTTATCGAGATTATTTTAGCAATTTTCGAGAAAATTGTAAAAATGTTTAAATTATATGATGTAATGTACCACGTCCGGTTAGTCGATTTTGGAAAAAAAAAAAAATGCTGTAACAGCATACACCTTTAGTACGACTTAGTTTACCATTGTGTAGCGCTGACTTCGATACAGTAAGTGTACTTACTTAGAGCTTTATATCACAAAAAAACAAATTAATTGGTCGTATGTTTTGAAGTTATTGTAACCCTGAACAGCTCAGCCCCATCATCAGGGATTCTCTTTTATTATTCCTAATATCGTCATATGAATCAATTATAATTTATGTTATGTTTTTTAAAATAGTTATTTGCTAAAATTTTTCTATTCTTTGTTTAGATCATTGCACTGAATTCTTTGTTGATGTAGGTAGGATGTTCTCATACATACATGCAGACCATTTTGGGAAACCTTTGTTTTTACTCAGGAAACCTCAAAATATTTACTTCCATTGAAAACTCGGAATTAAAATATTCACTAAGGCTAATTTTCCCTTCCTATATATTTCATGTAACTTAAAACAAAAAAAAAATGCCCTTATGAATTGTATGCTTGATTGAATAATTGATTGTTTCTAATATTTCACGGTTGTGTGAAATGTTCCTTACTCAGTGGAAAATACATTGGGGTGAATTGAAGAGTACCATTAAAGCAAGGAGGTGTCAGACAAGGGAGCGCTTTGTGTCCCGTGTTGTGTCATAAATCTTGAAGCTCATGTAGGCATTGCTCTTAGCGACTCTATACAGTTCTCTCGACCGATTTGTGTTATTTTCAATTTGCTAGTTTGCAATCCTTCCAATAGTTATTAACACATGTTTGGAGTTTTATAATCTAATTATTTTAACAATATTAGATTCCTTAGACAAATTCCTTAGACGTTACATTATAACAGAACTCCGAGTCGTACAGTTTATACATATTCGTAATTGTATCACGCTTTAACAAGATTTTATAGTTACAAAACTCAATCCCGAGGATTCTGTTAAAAATTTGAACAATCCCTCTATGGTGAAATTATCTTAAATATCGTCCTTAGACCTAAAAAACAAACAAAGGCTTTTGCTTCCCTCTCTCTCTTCTTATATACCTTGGCTAGATGAGGCAATTCTTCCTCCCTTTGCCTGCTTCAAGCACTTCGCTAAGAAACTTTCACGCACCAGATCCGATTAGATCAAAGGCAACGAAAGACATGGACTTGATGGCTGGAGTGAATAGCTCTCCTGGGGAAGGTTTAGTAATGGCTTTTATTCGTAACAAAGACCAATTTATTTCTGAATTACGATCCAGCAAGAAACTGAAGTTTTATTTATGCTTTGGTATTCTTCGGAAAAGTTCAGGGATTACAAAAAAGACCAGAAAAATATTTTATGACCAACAAATTTGGGAAACATATAATTAAGCTCGTTAATAATTAAAGACAACGATTTTTCGATTAATTATTGTTGTTAAGATTTTATTATTATAATTTGTTTTTCATACAAGGGAATTAACCAAATTTCCTTCGTCATTTTTTGTTAATAACTTTATATTAATAATTATCTGTACAACTGTGTGAATAAATCTGAATGTATTTTATTATTTCATTACGGTATATGATAATAGAGGGTCGATAAACGCAATAATTCATAGTATTATGAATTTTGCAAAATGATTACAAAATAGTAACTCAAAGCAATGGTAAATTATAATATTATACAAATACTTAATGCCACCATACAAATCAATGTTTACCATTGAAAAAGTTTAAATTAAATCTCATAAATTCGAACCCAATGTATTTGAACCAATGAACCCAATGAAACCAATTTATTCAGAAAACCGTGGAAATTTTGCGTTGAGATTTATTTAATTTGTATAACTACATAAAATTAATCTATACCCCAAAATAGGTCTCTGATTATATTTCATTGTTGAATTTATTTATTTTTTAAAGACTATTTTAAGTTTTTTTAAACCTCCTTGGGTAGAAGATGGTTACTCAATATAGCAAAAAAATTATATTGTTTAGATACCACTTCAAAGTACTGAATGAAGCTTTTAAACTTATCAGCCATTAAAGTATTAAGTGTTGAATTATTTTTAACAACTTAAAGTAGGAAATGAGCATTTCATCTTTTGGTGACATTTCAAACAGAAATTTATTTATTTTTATAATGAATATGTTTATTTTCTGTTTAAAATTAATATTTGAGATATAAAAAGGTTGAAGATAACTTATATATAAAAATAAACTTCTTTTCTCATTTTTGTAACCACTGACAACTGAAATACTAAAAATAGAACAATTTTCCTACTTTTAAAAATATTTAAAAAAATTAAATATTTTAAATAATCAATTTAAATTTGATAAACACTAATAAGATGTTTTATAACAACTGTAAGATGGGTGCCAGGAAAAGTAATAAATAAATACAATGGAGCTTCTACTAGTATATTATATTGTTCATCAAACATGGAGCTATATCTTTAAGCTAAATTATAGACAAAGTTAATAAATATAATCTACAAAAATACTACCTAAAATAAATATATTAACATTCACAATAAATAGAAAATCACTTATAAAAAATAGCAATGTGCATATTAATAACTAAAATGACAATAACAACATCCTCATGCTATATATGTTTCTATATAATCATAATTATTAGGATGCTCGAGAAATGAATATGGTAAATTAATAACACAGGCAATAAATAGTCTAACTCCCAACCAGACTTCGACCTCCAGAAGGTATCGTATTCTTTGACATCCTAGCAAGATATCCCTACTGAAAAGAAACAATTATATAATTCCTCTGTGCCAATCGATTCATATGGTTGATAGAAAATAGATGATGAGAACGACCCTTCATTAGTGAACTACACAAGGTAGTTTAGTTTGCATGCGAAATACATCAGTAATCAGTGTTATCTGCTCGTGGGGATTTATCCTAATAAAGCTGTATTCTTCTGTTGTTTTCTATTTAACAGATTGTAGATCCATAAGGAAACCATACAATTTGCTGTATATGTATACACAGAAGTATACATATACTCAGAGTATGCTTACCTCTTTTTACCCGAAGGTATTTTGAGGTGCAAGGGAGACATAGTTCCTTCATCAGTTTTTTTATAACCTTCGTACTGTTTTCTGAACTCACTGTAGCCACCAATCCTCCAATATACCTCCCTCTTCTCACTCACAGATACTAAGGTTTTTTAGTATCAGCGAATCAATTCACAAGTATATAACTTATATAGATTTACTTTATCTACTAATATTTTTATTTTTATTATTTTAATAAGTACAGGAGTTCTCTAAAGCATTTTTTGGTTAAAAGATTTTGAAATTCATATTTGTGAAACAGTCAATTGTTTTTAATTGTATAATACTGTATTTCTCCCTCTGAGCCTATGGCATTGCCTATTTATAAAGAATAATTTTACATCAGAGGCTCTGCCAAACACTGTATTAGTCTCATCACAACAGTCGCCAATTAATTTATACTGACTTGTAAACTGTAATAATCCCTAATAAATTTGATTAATGGTTAATAATTTTTTAAAAAGATTATTTGAATAATTTTTTTTTAACTTAAAACAGAAATATATTGCAACACATTTTTCAATCGATGCTTCCTCTATTAGTTTGGCCTTTAGCTGTCCCTTATTACACCGCTGTTTATCATCGACTATTTTTCGAAATGATCTATTTGTGGATTTGTTTATTCTGTCTATGTATCTGTTTTGTTTTGTTTTTTCTTCCCACGTGGCTTACTACTGTCAGTCATGATGTAAGTCTTTATGCATGGCTGTTATTGTCTGGCTCAATGATATTCGACTTCTTAAATATTTCTGATAAATTGTTTGTATATATATATATATATATATATATATATACAAGACGCGACGGGACGTAGTAACACTTTTTCGTTCGGACAATGTGATTAAATGGAAATCAGCCCTTCTCCGAATGATTATCAATATTTATTAAAATTTTAGCTTAACTTTCCATGAGTTTTAAGAAAAACCTAAAATTAAACAAGATGCATTACTGGCGACGCACAGTGGGACGAGTAAAGGAAAATTCGCGACATCTATTGAATCTTTTTTTTTACAACTCCAAAAAAGTAGATAAATTGTTTTATTGACATCTTGTGGAGTTCGGGGAGTATCCGAGAATATTTTCAGCTGACATAATATACATTTTTCACTGTTTTTATGGAATATTATATTCAATTAAAATTTGCTTTTCAATATATAGTTAATTTAAAAAATATATAGATTTAGCAGATTTCACGAGTTTTCTCTTACTCCTCCCACTGTTCGACGTTTCGAAAATACTCAAACGGTGACGTTTCCGAAAGCAGTTACCGAGCGGTCTGATAGGATATGGCTTTGAATCCTGGAATTTCGCCTAGGATGGTATGCTAGAGAGAGAGAGGCTGAAAAAATATGCGCTGTGAGACACTAGACAGAAGCTACTGAGGCATTATAGAAGAGATAAGACGAGGTCCTTGCTGCTGCATTAGTGATAGGACTTAGGCAACATCAGCCTCTTGGCCTAAATAGTTTAATTTTGGATTGAGCCAACGGGAACGAACGCTTGTCCTCGCCATATAGGAGCACCGTTGGCTCTATTGTGTTGTAGCTCTTTCAGGCTGGAGTATCTATTGCCCAGGGTCTAGACCCGAAGCGGTCAACCAAAGTATACTAGCTAGGGAAATTAGAAATTCCTTCCTCGTGTTGGATATCCTATTTGGTTCTATCCTTTATTCTGAATAAATTGATAAAAGTCTTAATTTGCAAAAGCAATCCCAGTGCAGGGAAATAGCCTATATTACAAAAGTTAAATGACATTAATTCTGTGAAATTAACGTATCTTCAAGTCAACCATAATAAGAAAGAAATATTTTGCATGCCATGTTCCCAGTTGGGTTAGTTAAAAAAATGAATGAAATATTTTTTTATTATTATTATCTAGGGACAAAGCTTCTTTATAAGAAAATTAAGAATATATAGTGACCAGAACAGTGTGGCCGTATTTCAGATTCGTATTCGACCATATGAGCAAAATTATGTAAAAATATAGCACAAAGACAAATAAATTTTAAGCTAAGTAATTAAGGCAACAAAACTACATTGACAATAAAAATAACCTACGAACATGCCCGATAATACCAGTAGAAGACTCAAAAGAAGCTGGATGATGGATCTTCTCCACCAACTAAAAATATTAAAAATGACGCCGCTGGGCACTACTCTCCTTTACTCTTTTTCCTTTCCACTTCTCGACATCACACTCGCTGGTTGTCGGTACTTCCGAAAGGTGTGAGAGAAAAAACAAAGTTAAAAAAAAAATGAATGCATGGAAAATAGTATAATAAATTTATCTGGAAAACATTAAAAATATAAGAAAAAGTGACTCCATATAGAATAATATTAATTAAACTGGACGACGAAAAGATAATGGAACAGGAGAGGTTCAGACAAAGAGACCGTTCAAGCCTGACAAATTATAGGCGGGATAGAGTTCTAGAAGGAGGTAGCACCCATTAGGAAGGACTTGTTAATCGCAACGGTTTGGTGTGGAGGAAGGTAGAAATCAGAAGAACGAGATCGGGTGTGACTGGATCGGATAGAAGATTCAAATTGCTCTGTGTCATGTAGAATAGAGGCTGAGTAATAATAATTTAGTACTGCAAGGATTCCTGTAAGAGTACTAGTACTTGAAATGAACATAATACAGGATTATATAATAATTGATTTTTAATAATGTATGTTTAGACATCTGTCATCTCATGGTATAACATATACTGCATAGACATTACGTTGACGTACCGTGGGAGAGAGAAGCACGTGTTAAACTAATTAACTTCAAAGAAATTAACACGTTAATAAATATTCAGTCCTTTGTAGCGATCCAACGTCTTTACCTTCATGTGTCATATATAAACCTCTTATAAAAAGGTCATGCATAACCCCTACAACGAATTTTTACTTTCCTTGAATCAAAATGGTGGTTTAAATTCTAGGAATCGGAGTAAAAAAATACACGAATCAGCCCAGTTTACTCGGTCCTCTTGTAATCCATTTTTGTGGAATAAATAAAGTAAAACTGCACAGAGAAAGAAATACAATTGATGTTACCTTGGCTTCTGATAAATTGGTTTTAGACCTTCTATATGCCGTTTGTAATGCCATTTATTACGATTCTCTTTTTCGAATCCTCTAGCTCATAAAAATATTTTTTCATTATTTATTATTCAGCGCTAAGATAAGACACATTTATTTTGTTAGGATAAACAAGTAGGTGATTGAATAAGGAACAGACAAAAAATAAAAATTAATAATAACATTAAAATACAGTATAGTAGATGTTGTAGTCAAATTATGAACATGGATTATTGTTATATTCATATCGTCACATTAGAATTCTCTATTTGTCTCTCAAATTTAATATAAAGTTTGAATCGAATAGCATAGGAAAGTGTGTGGACATTAATTGAAAATATAAATGTATTATTTTTTTAAAAATATTGTAAGCTATCAATATTCTTCTTTTATCCATTTTTTCCACTTTTAAAAAAGAAAAAAGAGAAATAAATTAAATTTATCCATGATATACGTACTAATTTTATGATAACTTTTGTATGATTGCTTAAACACAATTTAAGAATTTTAAAAAAGTGAACTCATAAAACCAAAATAATAAAATTTAGATTCGGTAAGTAGTTCAGTGACCTTAAACATCGAAATATGCATTAAGTGGTAAGAAAGGTTTCCTTTACGTTAAAAAAAAATCATGGAATTCCTTACGTATCCAATCCTTACAATCCAAAATCCTTCGTAAAATCCTGAAATGTTCGTTACTTTCTTACAAACAAAATCATCCATAACGATCTTAACGTATCACATGTTTCCGATTTAGCCCAATCCAGATACCTATCCTTCCATAACAAACTTTAAAACCCTCTCGTTTCAAACCTTGCTTCCTCTTCGATACCTGATAACACTCTAAGCTGCCTGAAAAGAAGATGGCCTCATGATCTACTTATGTAAATATATTATTAGAGTGCTACCAATAGGTATTTTCTCAAGAAGCGTTTTCATGTGATTGTATTATTACTGTGCACATTTACTGAATACATTTTTAATTTTTTACCAAGTAAACCAAAATAATGTCTTCTCATCCCTCTTTGCTCAATCTGCAGGCGTTCCACAAGGTAGTATTCTCGTTCCCGTCCTCTACACAGTTTATACAGCTGACATCCCAACCCATCCTGACACCGTCATCACCAAATATGCTGATGACGCATGTATCCTATGTGTTAATAACTATCCTTTAATTGCATCCCAATCTCTTCAATCACATATCACAAGCCTTGAAGAATGGTGTAAAAATTGGAGAATAAAAATAAATTCCAACAAATCCCATCAAATCACCTTTACCGTCCGTCGTAAACCTATGACTTCTTGTCCTACAGTATCCTTCAATAATACTCCACTTATTCCTGTTGAGCAAATCCGCTACTTAGGACTCCAGTTGGATAAAAGTCTTACTTGGAATCCTCATACTAGACTGAAACGACAAGAAACTGCTCGATGTTTCCGACTGCTCCAACACTTACTAGACAAACGCTCCAAACTTTCAATTAATTACAAAAGACTTATCTACATAACTGTAATAAGACCTATATGGACATACGGAGTTGAGCATTGGGGCTCCACCAAACCTTCGAATTCCTATCGTATCCAATCCTTACAATCCAAAATCCTCCGTAAAATCCTTAATGCTCCATACTTTTTCACAAATAAAACCATTCATAAAGACCTTAATGTACCATATGTCGCTGATTTACTCGAGCCAGATATCTATCCTTTCATGATAAACTTCAGTCCCATCCAAATCCGCTTGTTTCCACTCTTGCTTCTTCCTCGATTCCTGATAATCCTCCTAGGCGTCTGAAAAGGAGATGACCTCGTGATTTTCTTACTTAAAATTATTTAGAGAGTGCTACCACTGGGTAGTATCTCTTCAAGCCTTTACATGCCATTATTTATATTTGAGCATGTTTACTAGTTGTATTTGTATACAGTTGTAAATTTCATTAAATAAACAAAAACAAAAAAATTTACCGTTGTAAATCTCATGAATAAATAAAATATTTTACAAATCTCATAACAATCCTTACTTCTGTTTATATTACTGGTATACTGCACAAACATTCAGTAACATGAGATAAGCACTAAATAGGGAATGGAATAAGACTGTGTGTACGATGACAGTCTGATAATTTGTGAGGATGGGAGACAGATGAATCGAGGATGTAGCCGAACAGAAAGTGATTAGCACTGTAGGCTGCTCATAGTTCACAACTTATTCCTCTACAGGTATTAGCTTCCCTTCCATTTGTAATGTGCTAACGATGAGAGGCACGATTGCAGTGATTTATGGTTCTGGTAACATTTCGTCCTCAGCAGAATTATTATTACCATTATTATAGAGCGGGGTCTCCAGATTAGCGATGCAGTTAGCTTTCACCTACAATTTCATAATTATTTAATTGAAGTGACCTACACAACACTAATTCCTGTTTTATTCAATTGTGGGGTTGAGTCATTGGTCTATTTTCGTTCAAAATGAATTTAGAATTAAGATTTCAATTAGAGCAATATTAAATTCGTGTATTTTTTTTACTAGTCATATTATTTATGCAAATAGTTTGAATATTTGAAGCCAAATAAAAAGTTAAAATTGTATGCATTTTTTTTAAATTATTTATTTTTATTTATTGAGTATTACAACAATCTTTCACATAGACACCTGTTATAGTGAGGTAGGATAACATTCACCCTATATCTACAAGTAATATAAAATAAACATAAGGAAAAACAACGAAATTTGTAAAAGCAAATAAAACAATAGTTAATGTATGTTTTGACTATGTTAGAGTAATGTTGGGTCATTAGGAAAATCAGTGGTGTGTGTTAGACAAATCTTTTAATAGACACCGTGAGATCATAGTTTCGAGTGGTATAAGCAGAGTTAAGAAAAAAGTAATAGTAATTAACAGCTAAAATCTAAAACTAATATAATTTGTTTTGGTTTAATCTGCCTATTACAATAGGCAGGATAGGTGATTTTGTTATTGGCAATTTAGTTTCTGAAAAATTATAAAAACTGTTAAAATCATTAAAATTGAAAGCTACCATAGATTCTATCTGCGTATAAAATATAATATTAGCTCCCTCGGAGTACTGAGGCATTCCTCGAATATTATCTTATTTCCATTGTAAGATGCTTGTTGTTTCCCAGGCTGGCTTAGTGAATGTAATCAGGTTTAACTCCACCCCTTCCCCCCAAGGTGAGGTAGATATCCCCTTTAAATGTTCCTTTTCACTCCCTCATGGAGTTCCTTATTTCCCTCCTCAATGAGGACAGGCGGTAACACCTGGTTATGATAAGCTTGCGCGATAGCCTGGGTCATGATCCTGCTCTAAGGGTTCCTATCTCACTTATCTCGAATAGTTATGAGATGACAATCTTTAAACACCGTTATTGCAATCATTAGTAATTAACAATAACCATAGTGAGGGGGTCATTATTATTACATTACTGATATTTTAAACCAAATACTTATTTATAATTGGTAATTGGTTGACTGTCGTGGATAATGATGATGATTTTACAAATATTATCATTATTTTTTTTTACCATCACTACTTATGTTTCTCATACCTTGTTATCTGGTTATTTTCTTAGCCCTAATGAAGGCCTGAACTTCAGGTCGAAACGTCGGCATATGTAAAAATAAATATTATCATTTATTTTTGCCTTCCTTTTTGACTGACCACTCCAACTATTCTTCTCTTGAAATATTTATTTATATGACAGTAATTACAATATTACAATTTTGCTGCCCAATATTTCACCGTGCTGCACACATATATATACCATAAAGCTTTGCTCCCTCCAGGACATAACATAACTCCAAAGTAGGATGTTCTTCGATGAACTAAGCAAAAACTAATGAAGGTTTTGTTAACATGTGAATGACTCTCAATTAGTCTGAAATTTAATTATTTTTTAGTTGTAAAGCTGGTTTTAAAAGCTGGAAGCAAAAATATGAACCATAACAACCATAAGTTTTGAAGTTTGGTCTTTAGTACCGGTGATGTGGTCAAGAGAGAGGGATCTCCTGGAGTCTATGAAGTAAATACCGTGTATAAGTTCATTCGTGTTCAAGGTTTTATTATGCTTTACAAATCTTTAATTTTTATTTATTGTATATATTTTAAATATTATAATTTAGTTATTTTTTTATATATTATTACGAAATGTTATGTATTACGAAAGGTCTTTATGTTATTTTTGTACTTTTTTTTTTATAGCGCTTAACGTTTCTGGGTTTTGTACGCCATTTTCAAAATCTGCTATTTTTTATTTTCTTATATTTTTTGGGTCATGTTATTGTGAACGTTTCTTACATTTTTACTATTTTGTTTTCATCATTTATCAAACTATTATATTTAAGGATAGCTGTTTTTTTTTATTTCTTAATTGGAGGGTTATTTTCCAATGGTATGAGCAATTACTTATTAACTAAATTGTTACTTTAATTTTTTTTTTTTAATAGACTATCTTGATAATATTATATTGTATATAGCTCCAAACATGTTTTGCCTATGTTGCTTATACATCAAATGCATTAGGAAGAATATGGATGTAATGTAAGAGTTCTCATTGGACTATACTGGTATTTTTAAATAACAAATTAGATAAATATTCGAACAATTAATAATAACTTTAAGTTTTTAGAAATTTAATTATATTTCATGTTGATGAAATGTTATCATTATCTTGTAAGTGTTGCTATCGCAAGGTTAGTTGGTGATCGATACACCCTTAGCATTGGGGGGAGGTAGCTTTGATCGTCGTCCAATCCTTAGCTGTCAAACCTCGTCTTATTAAACAGCTGGCAATACAAGCACGTGCCAATTTGTTTATAGTTGTTTATTTGCTCACAGGTGCCGTCGCTTTTATTACGCCTTTACCTATTATACCTCGTTACCTATAATATACCTATAAGAAATCAACTATTCTCTAGATATTACTGGGAAACGACAAAGTTTTTGATTAATATTAAAAAATCATTTGTGCGTTATGTCTGACAATAATTACATAAACAAAAATATTACTAAATATTTTTGTATAAGGTGAAATTTTAATTAGTTAATAAAAAGATCTAGGCTGTGAGTATTTCACCACTTCTTTATTAATTTTAGTTACTCTGGCTATGTTTCGGCCAACAAAACAAAAATAAATAAATAAATAGTGAAATATACACAGCCTAGATAATTCTATTATCAATCATATTAATAATGAAGAAATGGGTAGGGTTTTAAGTCACAAGTAATAAACTAAAAATAACAAACTCTTCTTAAAAACGGTATAATGAAAGTATAATTATATATAGGAAGGAGATGGTCCGGGGTGGCGGTCATAAATAGGCTAAATAGTGGTAAAACTATTTTATTAAAAGTCAAAGTTTCGACCTGACTTTTTTGACTTTGACTTTTTTGACCCCGCAGGTCTTCTTCAGGGAGGTGTGTTCAGCTAGGAGTTTCGCTTAGAACTCAAACTCACAGTTCTTTTAATAAAATATTTTTACCACTATTTAGCCTATTTATGACTGCCACCCAGGAACATCTCCTTCCTTTATAATACAACGGTCAACTATTAAATATTCAATATAATTATATATATTGTAGTTTGTAAACAATCACACTTCCTGTGGTCTGTTGTGTTTTTTTTTCCTTGTTACTTGTTTAGAAGGTTCTTCTAATTTGATATTCCACAAAAATATAGTTCCACCGAAATGGCGACCTGTTGAAAATTCAATGGTCCGTAAAAATATGCCACCTTCCATTTAATTTGATTTTCAACTCAAGACAATCAAGTTCAGGAATAAACATACCCATAAATAGTAAATATATATATATATATATATATATATATATATATATACTGTCCTTTTCAAAAAGCGAAATATGGCATCAAGTATGTATATATTTATACAAGTGTACGAATGCTGATCAATAAATATTTTAAATTTTTCTTATCTTTTTAGTTTCATTTTGTGCCAGGCCTACTGAGACGCCCACGCTTTAATTTAAAATAATTTTCTTTTATAGCTTAGTTCTACTAGTCATTACATTTTAAAACTATAAGTATATATATATATATATATATATATAATTTACAAGAAAATTAGCAGTATATTTTTCTTGTATTTAAAAAAAATCTATTTCCTGTTTACTATTATTTTCGAATCTAATTGCAAACATTGAATATTGTAACAAACCATCCCCCTATTTGATTATTAACGTGGCTTTGAGATTCCCAGAGCATTATTGATACTCATATTAATTATGTAAACAAATTATCTCGTCAATGTTCATTAATTATGGCTAACGAGATACCGGCATGGCGGTGTGTAAGGCGGCCTTCTCCCGCACCACAGGAGTAAATCAGCAACCTAATTGGTCCTAATCTTCTTGTTAATAATTATATCGTTTCATGATCAAGTTATAGTTTGAAAGTAAACACGTTCAATATGAATTGGCGAATCTTGGACCAATGGAAACATCCCAGCCTCCAACATAGCCATGTTATTGGCTAATGTTTGCATCTTTAGTCGGCCAATAAGAAATATGAATTACATTGGCCAATGAGAAAGATTATAATATGTTTCTCATTAAGGAAATTTACAATAGAGTTCAGAGACCATATTCACACCATATTTAAAAATCTGGTATGTCCACTCACACGGCTTTTCTACATATTTCAGAAAAGTTTTTAAATCTTTACATATATTCATGAAGACATGAAGAGACAAAAAAAAAAAATGAACTAGATTTATTTTCCTGAAAATTGGTCAAAGATAAGATTTGAGTACGACTTATTTGATAAACCAAAGCAATTTAAACCGGCTTAAGACAGATCAGTGTAAAAATGTCAATACTCTCCAATATTGCTGATCAAAAAATTTTTGCTATTGCTTAGTATTCTCAAACAATAACTTTTGTTAAAAGTAGAGGAAATAGTGAAGCTTGTGTGATGCGGGCAACAGATGTACTTATCTGCAAAGGCTATATTATGGCCAAATATCATTTAAGGTTTAATCGAATGTTGTTCAAGTATTTTAATTCATAATTTTTTTCTTGTTAAACCTCAGGTTTGTGAAGTGAATTCGTCTAATAAAAGCAATCATTAATGTGACTTAAGATGTTTGTAAAATTTTTCTGGTAGTTACACGAATATGTGGAGAATTTTTTATATTATCTTCTGTGGTTTAATAAATGCTAAATGCAGTAGTTTACCTATTAAACAAATTAAATAATAAAGGATATACGGGTGTTGTTAATAAATAACGATGCTATAAAACACTTTATTTTGATTTTGATATCATACACATTTACTCATTACTGCTTTCAATATAAACTCCTCCTCTATTGCTACCGCGCTCAATACGGATTTCCAGTGTTTGAAACAGAGCTGGAAGTTTTGTCGCCGCCTTCTGTTTTAGCAAGAACGTAATGTTGATTATTATTTTGGCCATCAGGAAACCACTACAGATTCACAATTTCCCGAACAACGGAATAAATAATCATCATTGCTTTGAATTTTTATTGGCTCATTCGAGCTTTTTAGGCTCTTGTTAATGTTGGGCTCTTACAGTGCAAGGATTGACGCTTCGTCTTAATATCATTTTTTTTTTTAATTTCTTTATTGAGTATTACAACAATCTGTCACTTGGACATTGGTTATAGTGAGGTAGGATGACATTCACACTATATGTACAAAAAAAAAATAAATAGAAACAAAATAATAATCAAAAGTATATACAATAGATAATAAAATAAAATAACCTAAAAAAAAAGAAAATTAAAACTAAGCAAAAAAAAAAAAAAAAACACATGCATACCTATATACATCAATATCATAAGAAGAAAATAATGATTCGTCAATCTGCATTACAAGGAATAAGTCAGTTGAAGATGTAAAAGAAATTCGCATGGAACGTTGCAAGGATGGAGGAGGGTTGTATATTGATGGTGATGGATAATAAATAAATATGTTTGAAATTAAAATAAAATATTTTACAGTATCAGTCTCGTTATTAAACAGCCACAGCTCGTATATTTGTAGTTTTTTTTTTTTTTTTTTGACTCTATATCTTCATCCGCACCTGTCATGGTAGTGACAATTAGCAGATTATTGTAGTTAAATTACAATAATATTCTCTTATTTAAAATATAACTTATTTATTGTGAAATATTACAATCTGTCTCAAACAAGGCCATTTATAATAATGTTCAGAGAGCACATTCACAGTCTATATACTACAAATAAAATTAAATTTAACAGAAATATAAAACGAAATGTAAATGTATATAAACAAAAGAAACTAAACTAATCGAAATAATTATTGAAATACAAGCATACTTTTCACTTAAAATATAATGAATTAAACCAGTAAACTTAGAGTGAGTGAAATTTTTGTAATGTTCCAAAATACAACAGGTAATAAATAATTTAAAATGGAAAAAAATAAATAAATGAATTTAACTACTCTTCTCTTATTTAACTATTCTTCTTTCCGTCAGTTGATCAAAGTCTACTTGAAGTCAGTAATTCAATGAGATAATAAATTTTGTTCAATTTCAGAAATATAACAAAGCTCGAAATTATGATACTGTTAACTGATTTTTTTTCTTTTTTATTTGTGATACAAATATCAAGTGACCTTGAAATCTTGTAGCTGCTTGAGCAGTGAAATCTCTTTTAACAATATCCTCAATCTTGAGTCCTGCCAAGCGTAAGCCGCGATATCCTTCAACTACTTTATACAACCTGTATCTTGTTCCTCTCCGCCTTAGTCCCTCAAGATTCATGAAAACATCACAGTTGAGTATAATTAACAAGCAATATTTTAACAATATAAATTTCAAAATTTTGCTAAGTTAAGTAATTTTTTTTTTACAGAATGAAATAATCATTTTAAATATTTATTGTCAATCCATTTACTGATAATATATTAACGGTTAAACGAAAGTTATTTAAAAAAACTTGTTCCGTTTTAGGGTTGGGACTGTACAAAATCCTTTTAATCCAATATTCTTTTAATTATTTGTAGTCTATTGACATGTTCAATAGAATTGATGCAATCGGTGAAACAAAAAAAAAAAAAAAATTACATTAGTCCATTTTTTGTTTCTATGAGTAACCTCTACAGAGTAATTAAACTCCGTGGATAAATATTGTATTCGTAAAATATAACGCAAGAGTTTCCGCTGCGAAACGTGCTCACAAGTCAAGTAAAAATTTAAAAAGTTTAGCGCTGATAGCTTTATTGCTTTTTTAATTACAGTTCTTAAAAAGAATAATCTCCTCTTTAATTATATATTGAATCCGCTGATGTAGAAATCTGATTAATTTATTTTAATTAATCAATTTTTTTTTAATCTTGAATTTCTAGAAACGCCAAATGTATTAAGTAGTTTAAAAAAGAGAAACACAACTCTTATATTTCTAATTTGTTTCTTTATTTTCGTTAATGACTTATTGTTACATCAGTAAAAATGGTTTCTGTATACTCATTTTAAAATTCCTAGCGAATATGAGACGGTTGAAATCTAATCCATGGGTCTACCACAAACTAAAATTCAATCCACCCAGTCCAGAATAGAACCGACTATTTTTAGTTACTAAAATCAGTTTTCTCTAAAAACTAAATATAATTTCTATGAACATGTCTTATTAGCAATAACTCTAATGGAATCAACTTTGGTAGGTTTGAACGTAATTAATCGATTATTAATTAATTAGTTTTCTTTTAAATTAATTTGATATTTAATTTTATGAAATGTTACTTAATGACTTTTTACAATCAACGATATGTTCTGTTATTTTCGATTTTTTTAATACTTATATAAATTCTTGTATAGAGTAAGAAGATGGTCCGTGATCGCGGTCATAAAAAGATTGAAATAGTAAGAAAACTATTTTATTTAAAGCCAACTTTGCAGGTCTTTTCGGAGGTTTCGGTTGAAACAGTTTCAACCTCCGTACTGCATACAACCCCCTAAAGAAGAGCTGCAAAGTCGTGTCGAAACGTATGTTTTCAATAAAATATTTTTTTTTACTATTGTATTCTTTTTATGAACGCCACCCCGGACCATCTTCTTACTCAATTATATACCACTCTCAACCATCAAGTGTTCTTTTTATTATTTATTTATTTATATGATATTTTCAACTGTTTACAAAAAATACATCTGGTAAATTCACACATGGATATAATGACATGGAACACATGTTGAGAAACTAGCCATTGGTAGCACTCTAATAATATGTCTATATTAGAAGATCACGTGGCCATCTTCTTTTCAGACGCCTCGGAGGTTTATCAGGAATCGAATAGGAAGCAAGGTTAGAGACAAGAGGGTTGGGATGGTTATGAAGTTTATTATGGAAGGACAGATATCTGGATTGGGCCAGATCTGAAACATAAGGAACATTAAGATCTTTATGGATAACTTTATTAGTGAAAAAGTAAGGAGCATTGAGGATTTTACGAAGGATTTTGGATTGTAAGGATTGGATACGATAGGAATTCGATGGTTTGGTGGAGCCCCAAAGCTCAACTCCGTAAGTCCAAATAGGTCTTATTATAGTAAAGTATATGAGTCTTTTGTAATTAATGTGAAGTTTAGAGTGTTTGTCTAGTAAGTGTTGAAGTAGTCGAAAACGTCGAGCTGTTTCTTGTCGTTTCAGTCTGGTATGAGGATTCCAAGTTAGACGTTTGTCCAGATGGAGTCCTAGGTAACGGATTTGTTCAACAGAAATAAGTGAGGTGTTGTTAAAGGATACTGAAGGACAGGAAGTCATTGGTTTACGATGAAGGGTGAAGATAATTTGATGGGATTTATTGGAATTTATTTTAATTCTCTAGTTCTGACACCATTCTTCAAGGTTTGTGATGTGGGATTGAAGGGTTTGGGATGCAATAGATGAATCGTTATTAACTGATAGGACACATGTGTCATCAGCATATATGGTGATGACAGTGTTCTGATGGGTTGGGGTGTCAGCTGTATAAACTGTGTAAAGGATAGGACCTAGGATACTACCTTGAGGAACACCTGCAGACTGGGAAAAGCGGGATGTATAGACATTGTTGTGATTTACTTTAAAGTATCTATCAGTAAGGTAGGAACGGATAATGAGGAAGTAGGTAGATGGTAGGAATTTTCGGAGTTTGTACAGCAGTCCCGGGTGCCAAACTTTATCAAACGCCTGTTCGACGTCGAGAAAGACTCCGTTACAGTACATACCGCGCTCCAATGCAGAGGATACTACGTCTACCACACGATGGCATTGCTGTATAGTGAAATGGGAGGAGCGTAATCCAAATTGGTGACCTGGAATTATGTGATTAGAATCTAGGATTGGGTACAGGCGTTTTAAGATTAGTTTTTCCAGGATTTTTCCCATGATGGGTAACAGAGAGATGGGACGGTAAGAGGATGGATATTCTGGTGGCTTTTTGGGTTTGTGGATCATTTTGACAATAGATATTTTCCAAGGATCAGGGAAATATGTGGATCGGAGTACAGCGTTATATATGAAAGTAAGGAATAGGATGGCTTTTCGAGGAAGAAGTTTCAAGATCTGGGATGTTATTAGGTCATGTCCAGGAGCTCTGCGGGAGGGATCAAGTATTCAAATTCTTGTATATTACTGATACAAATACGTAATTTACACCTCCCTGTCTTCAAAGAGGTTTCGTGTCAAAAATGCAATAATACATTTCAGAGAGAAAACACTTGCTGGAAAAATTCACTCAGTTTGAAACCAAACAGAAAAAACGCTTCAAATTATTTCACAATGGTTTATTGTTTCCAAACAATTATAAATCTATACTAACATTACCTTCCTAATAAGAAAGAAAAATAAATAAAATATGATTCCTATTATTGGCCTAAACTTTTCTTGTTATCATTAGAAATTTTCTAAAAACAAAATAGCATTACTTCAGTGATACTATCAAAAATCAAAAACCAAAACAAAAGATGTAACCTTTGCAGTAGAAAATATGAAAAATCTCTGAATATCAAATCTTTGCTCCGAATTGTCCGATTTTAATCATTTTGTTTTGTTTTTTATGTCTTAAATTTTTAAATAACCGTTAGGTCCAATAATTTCGGTGACGGCGCTGACGGTGAAAAACAATTTTTTATTCGATTTTCGATACTTATAATGAAACGCAAAACCTCTAATTTTGAGGGGATCTAAGTCTGAATTTTTTTTTTTTTTTTTTTAAAAACATTACGAGAAATGCTTCAAGATAGAGAAGAGCGATTTTCAATCAGCAAAGTACTATGATAGTATAAAAATTGTAGTAAAACGTCAATGAACCTTTAGGGTAGAGGCGAAAAAAGTGAAAAAAAAAAAAGAAATACGTAACACAACAAAAATGAATAAAAACGTTTTCCCATCTGAACCGATGGATATTCGGTGTTTGTTCGTTTTTCTTGATACTTATTATGCATTTGGTAAAGCCATTTGTGTTTAATTTCTTTGTGTCATCGATGTCTTTTCCATGATATAGTAAGTATTGTGAGTAAGTTAATGAAAAACATCAGGGAAAGAAGAGGGGACAAATCAGATAGCTATTGGAAATAGAAGAAGGAGCGCTTCCGATAACTAGCTTGGGCTACTTGAGTTCTTTATTGGAGTAATTTTTTTTTTTTTTCATTTCCGCGCTATGGAAGAATTCAGCTATCCGTTCTAAATACAGTCAGGTATATCAATTAAAAAAAAAAAGTGATGTCCGATTTTTCTCTTTGACATTCAATTCTTCACTGTATTTATTCACAATATAGTTAATAATTCAACAATAAAAATTGTTATCTATCATTGAACTTATTATAAATATATTTTTATATACTTAGTTACTTTAGTTGAAGATTTTTCAAGGACACTTAATATACATATAAATAGTGTCTCCAAGGATATATAAGCCCTTATAATTTTACTATTTATTCACTTTTTAACAACCTTTCGAGCAATTCGCTCATTCTCAAGTTATCTATAAGTAGTCAAAAAACATTTTTAATAATAATCATTAATTATCTAATGACAATTAAATTTGCGATGCCAATATTATTGTCAGAACTTATCTAATTCCAACAACTTTTCATTATATTATTCTATTATAATTTATTTCTAGTCTAAAGAAATAAAAATCAACTTGTTCCTCGCATTCTTTATAATGCTTGCCAATTCCAAAAAAAATTATAAAAAGATTTAAACGTGCGATAATTTCAAAATTCAAATGTTTATAATTTTGGATTCCTATTTTTATTATATTTAATCCGTATATTCACACCGAACTCGACATTAACTTCTCTTACTATTGTTTGATATGGACTGCAACATTGGAACTCTCAAGGGATGTATGTCCCTGTAGGAATTAGCTATATAAATGGAATATTTATTCATCCGTTGTTGATGTTTGTTTTCTAATTTTCTATCTCCAATTAGAAACCATTTTCATTTAATAAATGAAAATAATATTCTCCAATATTTTTAACGTCTGTTTTGAAATTTATCGTATTATTTACATTTTTAGTTTTGTTTCTAGATTCTAGTGTTTTTCTTGTTTTCCTATCTGTTTAAAATTTCTACATTAATTTTGTAGAATATACAAGCGAGGAACATGTTGATGAACATTGTTGAGGAACAAACAATGCGAGGATCATGTTGATTTTTATGTTTGTAGACTAGAAATAAATTATAATGGAATAATATAATGAAAAGTGGTTGGAATTTATAGAATTGTAATATTGACAACATTAACTATTATATGGGAATTTAATTGTCATTAGATAATTAATAATTATTAATATTAACAATGTTTTTTGACTATTTATAGATAACTTGAGGAAGAGCAATCTGCTCGTTGTTAAAAATTGAATAAATAGTAAAGTTATAAGGGCTTATATAAGTGGGGGGGAGGTGCCCATCCCCCACAAGGCTGATGGCGTATAAACCTTCCCCCACTCCTCCCTAGATATTATATTGTTCTCGGCTTTTAAAAAACAGTTGAAACGAAAGGAGAATTTAAGTATTCGTATACTATTTACAATTACACATTATTTTATTTTATTTAAACTCTAACCTACCGGTAAGGCAATAGGGGTGCTGCATTCAGACTAATTACATTTCTTCTTTTTAAGACCTCTCTGGCGGTCTTCCGAATGCTGGTCCATCTCTTCTTCCCAACTAAAAGTGGGTTGAACCAAAGAGTTCGTTCTACCAGTATACGAAGGCCTTATATACGGATATTTTTCCTTTGTCATAAGTTGAGAGAGATCGCTCTCCGTAAGAACGTAAAGCTTCGTCTACGTCAACAACTTAGCTCTCAGTACCTTAAAGGCGGTACAGACAAGGATGATATGCTTGGCGGGCTCCGGCACTCTGCAACTTGGGCGTAGGGGACCAATGTTCTTACCCTATTCAATGAGCTTTGCTTGGAAACCCCCATGCCTTGTGAGGAACTGTGAGACCCAGTAGTTCGGGAGAACCCATGTCTGTTCCATTCTTGAACCAACGGTGGGGAAGTATTTTCTTAGCGTAGCCCCTTTCGGCGTCGTCAACCACCACTGCTTCCATTATTTTAATGTGTTCTCTCGAAGGATGCTCTTCCATCTATTGGGGTCTTCACTGATCCTCATACGGAGATTCGCCGGTAGAACCACCAGACCTTCCCTCTTCATCTTGTGGCGAAAGTATTCTCCCCGTAGGAGAAGATCAATAGAAGTAGTTCCGGCTAAGACTTGTACCGCCTCATGAGACACTGTCCGTTACGTTCTAGTAACCCGCAGCAGAGCAATCCGTTGGATTGTTGCCAACAATTGCACATCTTGCGGTCTGTTCCAGGCTTCCACTTGTCTTTTGATTGGAAACTTTTCATTTTAAAAATTCATAACACCGTCGAAATATGTCCCCAGAAAAATTGAAAACCCCGTCTAAATGTGCCCCCTCATAAATATTGATGACGCAAGTTGAACCATGAAACCCCCTTTTGTATACCGCTGCTTCTGAAAACATGAATATGAAACAATATGAATATGACACAATATAAAAACACCATTTATTGGATATTTTTATAAAATATTTTATAGAATAACCTACAAGTTCTTACTGGAACGGCTTTACATACCACAATTTATCAAGGATGTAAACTCATTTCATATTGTTCTGGTTAGAGTAATACTAAAACAATTTAAAGGTAAGCTATTTACATTCTCCTAAAAAAATTGAAAATTCGATATCATGCTTATAGTATAAAGATTGTTTTTAATATTTTCGCATTCTTTATCTTAGTTTGAGTGCATTGAGCGTTTTAAGGTTTATATGTTGTCAGATGTGGATGATATTTGTGCAATAAGAAATCTAATGTGTTTAAGACAGGTGTGCAACTATCCAGCGAATATCCATTTCCAAGCTTGATCTTATTCATATTACAATTTTTAATTTAATGTCTCAAAAATTATTTCATAACTTTCAATGAAAATCCTCGAGATCATTCAATGAAACTGAAACATTAAAATCAAAAGACATTAGGAAGAAAATATAAAAGTGAAAGTTCAAAGTGATTATTTTAAAATTTGTTCCACAAAATCATAACGATATGCACTAAAGAATTGAAAGAGAGGTTTTCAGGCTGAAACCCCACAGCAAATTTTGCGATCTTAGTAGATAAATAAAATAAAATATTTTATTTGATGTATAAAAGACTTTGTATCATTTTAACGGACTTACTTTCATTTTTTTATCGATAAATTCGTAAACCACAGAAATGTTCTTGAAAGTTTAGCTGTATCAAAAATATACTTAGTACATTTTTGCAAATAAATCTTTTTTTTTTTTTTTTATTTAGAAAAAATACATTTTGCCTCAATTAAGGGCATTGAGTATTTAGGATGAATGAAATACAAACATACCATATATACACAGTAAAAGAAAAACAAGATTATAACAAAATAAAATAAAACTTGGAGTAAAAGAATAAATCGATCATGATACAACATTAAATAAAAAAATAAACAAATAAAAACACATTCATACTTATTTGCAATATTTACAGTCAGCCGAGGGAGCTCCGAGTCGGGCCTCTTCCCCCACGTGTGGAGGACAAGGCAAGACTCCAAGAGATCCCAGCGCTTCTCTCTCAGCAGCATCACTGGGATTGCAATAAATCAATGATATGTTCTATTTTTAAATTATAACTCATCTGCATCAGCTACTACATAAACATTATTGTCCTGATATTGCCCCAACTGAAAAAAAAAATCTATAATAACCTCTGCTTGCTTTTATATTATTATTTTTCTTCTTCTTGATATTACACCGTTAATATCATCTAAGTAGGTTTGTCAGTCTCTTTGAAGACAACGTGACGAAAAATTAAGAATTATATATTTATTAATAATTATAATTTTTTGTTAAATTAATAATTATATCTTCCTGCAATAGGGAAGTAATAGTTGAAACGTGTCCCCTGACAGATACTTTTGAGCAATATTTCTACGATTCGCAGTTATACAACCCACTAAAAGATCTCTGATCTGATTTTTTTTTTCTTTCATGGTCCGTTTAACTCTCACGAAAAAACAACAACAAAGAGAAGGGTAACATCTGTGCTAAATTATACTGGAAGGAAATGAAGCATTGGCACGAAGGGTGAAACTGAATCATATTTCTCTTACCTTAGCAACCTACAATCAGCCTTCCTTGTCTTTACGCATGAAAAGTCGCCTCGCCTTGGGACAGTCGGAGCGGGGTCCGAATCCTGGTGGGTTGAGTTCTCTCCTCGCTACTCCTTCCTCTTTTCATTATTTATGAGGAAATCATAAATGACTACTGGCATTTTTATTGAGCACGCCTTCAGAAAGGATTTGTTTTTGTATATAAGCATAAGATGGTCGGCGTATCTAATAGGATATTGTATTATTTTTAAAGGGCGACCTTTCCCTTTATTAAAATCAGAAATAAAATATTAAACGTGATATTAAACAACTATTTCGTTCTTTCATTCAGTAACTTTCTGCACGAAAAATAAATGTAATGACGATCTTGTTTCCTTCAGTTAGATCTTTGGTTCGTATATACAGGATATTCCGTATGTAAAGGAACAAATAAAAATTAACGGATAATAGTAGACTTTCAAAGCTACAAAAAAGTTCATATAAACTATGGTCTGATTTTGCGGATAAAAAGCAGGAAATTTAAGTTTGTTGTTTAAGTTACGATTTCTCTTGGATAGGAATCGAGAACTAAAAACATATTCGATTTAGGTATATACTTGACAAACACTCTAAACTTCCTATATTCTACAAAACAAACTCATATACACTTCCATCATCTAGCCCGTGCGTTATTGAAATATGTCATCCTCAAATTGTATATCATATTGAAGTTTGAAATTTCTTTATTAGTGAAAAGTCCCCTTCTAAACTTTAATATAAAAGATTTAAGCTGGACCAATTTATTCCGTCATGTCAGAGGTATACAGCTGGTCCAGAGCTTTGTGGGCCGCACAAAATGGGATTTTAAGCCTGAGGATCAAAGGAGAGAGAAATCGTTGAATATTAATAAGTTACATAATGTTTATTTAATTACTGGATTCATTTTTTTTAATATGTTTATATTTCTTGTTTCAGGTAAGGATATGGATTGCTTATGGATCGAGGAACTGTGAGTAATTCATTCATTTTTTATTGTTTCCTTCAACTAGAGGAAAACGTGTTTATAAAAAGAATATTTCTTATTCAATATAAAAAGCTCTGTATTTTCAATTAAATTATAATGATAATTTACAGAAACCATCGTGAGTAACTTGGTGTATCATTGATTTTTCTTATGTGAATGTTCTCATTGAAAACTCTATAGTGAAAATAAAAATACAAATATGATTTCAGTTAACGTTTTAATTATGCAGTGTAAATCATTATCAAGTATTACCGGTTCTAGATTTAATTAGGCATATTTACTTCAGAAAAGTTTAGTATTTTTTTTAAAAGCCTTTTATCTCTTGATTGTTGTGTTGTAAAACATTCAACGACAGCAGAGCAGTGATAGACAACATCAGAATCAATGATGACATTATTAAAACTGAAGATAAAACCTAATGACAGCGCTAATTGTATACTTTATTATAAAGTACACTTTGTGTTTGTGTGTGTATATGTATATATATATATTCATACATATATATGAAATACTGAACACTGTAATCGTAATGATATAATCGTAATTTCTATTATCGTAATCCCATATCATATGCTCATTTATACAAAAGAGACGTGTTGGAAAATAAATAAGTTAAGGAGACTGAAATATCATAGTGTAATATTTAACCCAAATTTTGGTAAAATCCTGTGTCTTGTAGGACACTGCTAAACCAAGGGATAGTAATATTTACAATAAGTGTTATCGATGGAGCTGTGATAGTATTATTTACTATAGCAGTTTTAAACGGTACCTAACTTTGAAATAGTAAGTATTCTTTAGAAAAAAAAAATATTAACAGGTGCTTATCATATTTACCACCAAATTGCCTTTGTTTACTTGCATGTATTATGTTCCTTAGAATCTAAACATTTCTGATATACTAAAATGTTTAGAATTATAAACATACAAAAAAAAAAAAATGATAATAATATTGGTATAAGACAAGACTAGAAGCCATTGAGTGACTCCTGAGAATTTTAGACAATGGATTCTCAAATAAAAGTAAAAGGTGTTTTACCTGGTTATCTCTTTGGAAGCGTAGCTTTACGAGATAAGGTTTACTACATTCCTCTAGACTCAGATACGCGTTATTTTGATTTTTTTTTCTTCACTAGTTTCATTACTTTGCCTTTCTCCATTCTCTCCTGAAAGAAATATTGTGGTAAAAACCGCTAAATTCGAAAGTTATCTAAAAAGATTATTCCAGTAGAAAGTTCGGTATAATGACGACAGTATCAGATAATAATGTACAAATGTTCTTATGCCCGGAGTAGAATAATGACGCAGAATTACGACAGCATTGTATAGTTAGGAAAATAGTGACAGAGAAATTGCCTACGTCAGTATTGAATGACCAACCGTTATAATTGGTTGCTAACATTGCTGCTGATGACCTCTGCAAGGTCGGTGGCTGGTCCTCAAGGTCTAGACATCTCCATTCTAGAAATCTGCGGCAGCTGGAAGATGTAGACTACAAATGCTAATTAACTTTTAGTTAAGATGCAATGGATTATACTTATATAGAAGCATTTTTAAGTTGGAAAATCATTTGCCTTTCAAAAATTTAAATGTTTGGATTTATTAAATAACTATCCTTTATGGGAATCATCCCACTTGAAGATTTTATATTTTCCCTTAAAAAGACAATAAATCGCCTGTTTAAAGGCCACTTATATATAGATTAGGCAACATATTGATTTTCAAAGCACATTTGTAAGAATTCGTATTTTGAAGCGTCGGATTGATGAATTTTATTTATCCAGTTTTAAATCTTATTATATCCAGTTTTAAGTTCAAACCTAACATTAGTTTAATTTTTTTTTTTCATCTGCAACTGTTTATCTTATAAAAACCTGTACCACTACAACCCAAGAAGTGTCTTAGGTTCAGTACTATTTAGGGAAAGCACTGTTTCAAGGCTAACGATTGTAAAGGGTGGGGATCGGGCCAGGATCACGCTCAACCACCAGGTTTTTCCCCTTGATCAATAATAAATTAAGGGCACCCACTTTGTAGAGGCTGGGGGTGTCCCTGGGAGGTCTCCCTACCCCAGAGTCGTCCCTCAGCCAATGAAATAGAATAAATAATTTTTCTTCCATGAGCCGTGATTAGAACCTGAGACCTTGTGCATTGGAAGATTACTGCTATGCATAGTTACAATTTTGTTTACTTTTGTTGCCTTTGTATACCTTATACAATCAGCAAATTCGATGATAATGATAGTTATACTAAGGGACCCTGGAGAGGGATAGGATCCAGTCCTGGATGATATGTATCAAGTTTTAATTTCAATACCATAATTCCTAATGGAATACTTTTTACATTTCAAACGAATCTGCTTTCTGTCGAAGAAAAGTTCGATGTAATATGTGTCCATCTGTATAATGTATTTGTATTCCGTCAGTATCGTGTTATTAAATACTACAATTGATAAAAAAAAAATGCCTATACCACTATAACCCATGAAAGGATAGGCCACTATTAGCCTATTTTAATATTACTAATGATGAGTAAACAGTTTATACTTAATAAGGAAGTACTGTTTCTAGATCGTGGAGGTGACATTTCCTTTCCTTAGTAAAATAACGCATTAAAGGTACCCAATTTATAGATGCTGAATTTGCTCTGAGTTTGGGTCTGTCCACAGTTAAGGAAAAAGAATAAATAATTATTTGTCACCACCGGACTCAAACCTGGGTCTTTTTGTTAATGAGCACAGTACCATAATCACTGAGCTAGTCCATTGATAATGAACCAAAATGATTTGTTTCTTGCCTTAATTAAGAAATAACAAACATCATACATAGTTATCGTTTTTAAAAATATGACATGGAAGAAACGGATGATTAAGTATTTATTAAATTTCATTTATTTAAGTTTAATACCATTATTTACTTCAATTGAAAAGAGTGGGTTACACTATAGATTTGTGATAAGAGTCGTTTATTTCCAGAATGAATCCTCCGAAAATGAAACCTTTCAGAAGTGATTTTTTTGGAAATCTTGATAATTATCAGTTCCGGTATAAAAAAGTCCTATGTATCAAATTCTTTTTTTTTTTTTTTTATCGAACTTAAATATTTAAAAAAGTGCTGAACATGAGTTTATTTCCGAAATCGGCATTTTGTTTTCAAGGATTGTAAAGAAACTTGCATTTCTGAAGTATCATTACAAAAATAATTAATACAAGATTTTTAAACCGGTTTGATCAAGTGAAAATTAATAGTGAAATTATCTTAATAGTTGTAATCATAGTTGTTAACAAAAATTTAATTTTTATAGTAAAATTTTTGTAACTTTTTACTCCGAATCGAACAACAGTTTTTAAAGAATTTCATAATTTATTTTTTTTTAAATATTAGATATAATAAAAAATTATATTTCTATTGGAATGGAAACAATAGGTTTTTGGGTTTCCTGAAAAAAATTCAATGATATTGTGTTCACTTAAGAAATAAACGATATCTAAATCCTAACCTTCAATACATTAATTAATAACGTGATAGTTTATTTATTATTTAAAAAATATTAATATTGAATAATTTGAATGAACAAAAATTATCATTATAGCATTTTATAGTTTAGTAAAAAAAGGATTCTCAAACCTTTTATATTAAATGTCTATAACACAACATAAATGATCTATTTTTTTTTTTTAGATATATGAGATATATAAATATAAACTATAATAAGGTTCATAGTTTTAAATTTTACAGGGTCGTATAATCTCACCTTTTATGTTATGCCACACACGTAGACTTAATGCCCGATACCGCATTACTTAAACACCCACGATTGATCTATGAGTCTTAAAAAAGCATTAAAAAAGACCAACATGAAAAAGAAATCAATACAATAATTCTTTTGTTTGGTATAATTAGATATTGGTTGGCGTGTGAGATGGAATTTTTTGTTGGATCCATGAGAGCAGGTAGCCCGATGGATGCAGAGGACGAAGGAGGATCCTGACCAGATATGCGACACGATTGTTCGCTTATCGTTGGAGCAGGTAAAGGTTGTCGCCTGCGGTGTCCTTTGTAATTTCTTCCTATCGGGAGGGTCTGTACTACATCTCTATCTCTGTTCCTTCCAGTCCAGTTGGGAGAGCTTCAAGTTCGTTCACTTCTGTCTCCGTTTAAAGGGAGCCTTAGACGGCCAATATTGTTGAGCCAATACCGAATTCCGTTAATATACTGCATTTTATAATGCATCATCATAGGCTGAATTGCATATGGATTCATAATAAAAATTAAAAAATCGACTATATACATTTTCTCTCTCTCTCTCTTTCCATCTTTTTTTCTGTATTTTTATTTTTAATTAGTTATTATTTTGTAAATATTTAATTTATGTGTGTCCGCTCGGGCATTTAAAATTTATTCTAAAGGAACAACAGTCCCAGTTAATAAAAATTATTTTCATTTCATATATTAATAATCAAAAAAATTTTTTTTGACACTAAACCATTTCTTCATCAAATTCAATTATTGGGCCATCATTTTGAAGATTATTTTCTGCTTCATGTGGAAAAAATGATCATATTCTCCAGAAAATTTAAAGAAAAATATTTAGAAAAAATGTATTTGTGTATAACTTAAAAATTATGAAATTCGTGGTGGATTACACCTATGATTATTTAAAAGTTTACTGAATTCCTTAAAAAAACAATAATCGAAATCGTCTCATTATAAGCGAAGATACATCCTATAGTATTTTGTACATGTAAAATCGTTACATACCTTCTAGCAGGAAACCAAAACACGTAACGCTTTGTGTGAGCTTCGCCATTGTCGAGTAATAAGGGTTCACTGCAGAAAGGAAATATTGAATTAGAAAAATAAGAGGGACACGATGCTGCTCGACTAATTTTATTTTGGTAACCCTTCTACAATCCAATAAAAAGCGACACGTATTTTTTTTTTCTTTATCAGAATGGGATGCTGTGATGCGCTAAATATAGAGACGAGAAGCTAGCTCCAGATGTTCCTGAATAGCCAGGATCCAAACAGACGAGATTCGGACCCCCCGGCAGTGTTCCTCTTGACTCCACCTGGTGCCAAAAATCCCTCTGCTCCGGCCATAAAACTGTACCACTTTCACTAACATAAACCGCCTATTTCTGTCTATCGGATTCTAAACTTCGGATAATTTATTGATTTAGAGAGTAAGGGATATTTCTCATGAATCATATGATGAAAAGGTGCGTGAAACCCTTTTAAGGAGTCATCCAGATCTTACGCCACAACACGATAGTGGGATAGGCTTCACATAATATACATGCTCGCAACAGCTTGGGAGGAATATTTCCGGGGAATGTCACCAATCTTTTTATAATAAACAATTCGAATTAAGCGTGAATAAAATTATAGTGACAATAAAATTAAATATAAATCAGGAAATTTATGTTTATTTTCTTCTTTAAGTGATTAATAAATCCAAGCAAGGTTTGTTTTTACTTCCAATTACTCCCCATCGGATTCAGAATTTATTTTGGAGGACTTGGTAATGGTAATTACACTGATAGAAAAAAACTGTTTGTGTTGTTTTGTAAAACATGCAACACATCACTTGCACTGAAAAACTTTGTAACATCTTGCAGAAGATATGTGACGCACTTTTAGATGACGAAGATAAAATGCAAAAAGTATTTGAATTTATAAAAGACATTAAATTTGTCTGGGATTCTACTAAACCATCAAATTCCTCTCGTATCCAACCCCTACAATCCAAAATCCTTAATACTCCTTACATTGTCACAAATAAAATCATCCATAATGACCTTATGTTTCCGATTTAGCTCAATCCAGATACCTGTCCTTCCATAATAAACTTCTGAACCATCCGAACACTCTTGTTTCCAGCCTTGCTTCCTCTTCTATTCCTGATAACGCTCCGTGGCATTTAAAATAAGATGGCATCGGGACCTTCTAATATAGGAATACAATTGGAGTGTTACCGATAGGGAGTTTTTCTTCATGTTGTACATGTCTTGTTACTTGTTCATATTTACTTGTTGTATTTATCATTAAATAGTGTTGTAAATGTCAATAATAATAAAAATATATATATATTTTCTACCTAATTTAATTCCATCTAAAGCAACTAATGACCAGCTCGGGTAGATGCGGAATGTAACAATAAATAAAAAGAACTATATAAAATGATATTTGAATAGTCTTTGAAAAGCTGTTAAAAAATAAATAAAAATCGTTATTGCAGGGATAATAGTGCTTTAAGGATAATTTTTTTTCTTAATTTATAGCAACCCAATATAATTGGGCAGCAATCCTTTATATTTTATATTTTATGAAAATAAAGTGTTTCTCTCTCTACATTTAGTAGCTTTATATGCGTTATAACTTAAAAATAGTATTTATTGTGATTGTTGAAGTATTTAGAACGTTGACATCATAGAACTCTCAAATAATTGTGAGAGGGAGTACATGAAGTCCGCGCCTTCCAATGTTCATGTTTATATTTATTGCATTTTTCATTTTCAATTAGTTCCAAACGGAGGTACTGGAGGATGTCACCGACGATCTGAACATCTATAATGCAGCATCCGCTTGATCCCGAATTCACCAGATCCAGCTTCCATATTCGTCAATTTCCGATAAATATATTTTCCATAATGATTCCTTATCTTTATTCTGGGGAATGGTATCTAACAGATTCACCATAGTAAACTAATGCCGATATCTAATGCCTGGCCTTAACTGTTGCATAATTCTTGAGGCACCCTAGATCGCAGTCCGATAACAACCTCTTGTAGTATCATTCGGTACCTTGCAACAAAGTGGGATAAGAGCTGCTAGGAAGACGAGCAACCTGAAGGCTCCCCACACCTGACCTTCCGGATGCCTGTACTTGCCGCACCGCTTTTATGGACGCTGATCGATTGTAGAGATTGTTATAAGTTGGCGGTGTAACTGTGGTTACTACTGATCCGTTAGAGATTGTGTTCAAGATATATTTGATTAAAAGTAATAATGACGAATTTGGTAAATACTAGTGTTGCCCAGAATCGGTCTTGGTCTTGCACCTTGCATCACCAAGACCAGGACTGGTAAACAATAATCGGTTTTTTAAATAAAAATCAAGGCAAATTAGTTATTAATACTTGGCAATCTTAGTTACTATATGTTAATAATTGGTATAAGCAATATACTTTTGCATTTAACTATTCTAATTTTTCATTTACATATTCTATGAATGAATACTATAGTCTTAGTACCAATGCCCTTCAGTGTGGCAGACTGTATTAATACTCAATAAAAGTTAAAAAAAAAAATTTCATTCGGGCTTAGTTAGGTTTCTCCTATCTAAAAAATTACAGCAATATCTCTGTAGTAATAAGCTACTAAGTAACTACAAGACTGTTGCGAGACTCTTACACAAGACCAAGACTATGACCAAGACTGGGTTTGCAAGACCAAGGCTCGTCTCGGTCTCACATTTGGGCAAAACTAGTAAATACCAATGTTTTATCTGAATAGCCATGCTTAATTTGATTAAGACATTCTTATGCAGCTCGAACTGCTATGGAAACCTTATGCTATCATTAATCTTGACCAAATTCTTGAAATACCGCTTATGAATAATACTTCGTTTTTACTATAGTAAACCAGTTTACTATTATAGCCAGTTTTAAAAAAGGCTTTTTACCTGCAGACTCAGGTGTTAGACAGCCTATTATGAACCACCCCCATCAGTTAATATGATATCAATATACAGTTGTACAAGAACTCAATAAGTAATACAAATCAGAACCTCCCTAACTTCCCTTAGTTTAATACTGTAACGCTGTCAAATCAAGGAACCAACTCTGTTCATTACTTTCTTAATTACTTATCAATTCTGTTCTGTTACATTCATTTTATTGTCTAAATCCGGGATTAATGTATAGAAGCTAACAGTGTATTATTTAGTTTTGACATATTAGATTTTTTTTTTTTAATTATCTCTATTTTATATTCAAGTTACATTTTGTTTTGAATTCTTCTTTAGGCCGTGGTTACACTGGATCCGTCACGACACAATATGATGGCTCTATTGTTCGACTCAAAAACATATGATGTTCATTCATGTTTTAATGTTTGTCATCAATTTAATTGTATTATATTCATCTAATATACATAGAAATAATTGTTAATTCCTATAAGATTGTTTAATAATTAATAAGTATTAATTACAGTATTATTTATTCCATAAATAATCCAAAAGTAATTCAAAATACAGTAGATAATTACAACAACAGCTATTTTCATTTTATTGTTAACAAAAAATAATTATTATTGTTATTTAAATATCTAATACACTTTCATTATAGAAAAAGATAAGTTGTGATTTTAAATGGTCAATAGTACGCAAAATATAAAAATTAAAAATAACATTAAACTTTCCTAATTTTATTTATTATATATTTTAAATTTAAAAAATAAAGATAAAATATATTTTTTTATTTACCTCATCATCACCTTTATTCTATAATATAATTAAATATTATTTGGATATTGCTTAGTACTTTAAGTTATATGTAATTCGTATTTAACAAATTAAAAATCTCATTTTAACAAAAATAATCTTATTTTAAATACAATATATATTGTATATTTTAATCCGTGATAATTAAATGTTGTTTAAAAATAACGAAATAACGGAAAATTCGTTAAAAAGGTTAATTCACATCGTGTTTCTTCAGTCCCTATCAGTCATAAATATAATTATTCAAAACATTCTGTAAAAGTATTTGTTTTTTTCTATTCATTAATTCCATTTTTCGAGAATTCATATTGATAAAATTTTAATTAAATATAGTAAATAATTTTGGAGGGATTAATTAAATCCACACCTTTTGTTAACCAAAGACGTTTTTATCCGTTTAATTTAACTATGCTTTCAATATCTTTAAGTTATCGTTTATTTATTTTTCAATTTATTTCAGAAAATATAGTCGTACATTATAATTCATGCATAATATTGTAAATATCTCGTTAAATTATTAATTTTAATCCATGACTATTGCATAAATGTTTAAATAAAAAAAAATTACTAAATAAATTAACATATTAATTCACTAATTTATTTTTCATTTTTTCAATTCTTGCCAATAAATAAAGAAATTATCCAATTTAATGTCTGAGTGAGAATAAACATGCCCACATACCCGAAGATAATATTAAGTGGTTACGCTGTCCACTAAACCACATCTTGTATTTAGTAAAACAAACCTAATAGGAAATTATATACAGCATCTAGAGGGCATAATAAAGGTATGAAAAGGCGAGAAAATTATACATGATGGTTCTGGAAATTCGTTAATAAATTGAGAGTAACGGTTAAATCCGGTTGAAGTCGTTATTTCCGCGATTTGGTGGTTTAATAAAGAGGCCTTCCTCGGTTGTGGGTTCAATATATATTTCTCAGCTGGTTTCTATACTGCATTATGAAATGTTCCAAAGCCGCCACTAGATAAAAATAGCCACCCCAACGAAGCAGAAATAGAAATCTCTCTCTAGCACAGATCGACTTGGGTCAGACGCTGGACGAAGAATGGGAGGTGTATGCTCTAATTGGGTGTCGCTGGACTATATCGGTGACTTTTGGTGACCCTTTCTTTACTTATTCAACTCATCGCCCGATAAAATCCTTTTTTCTATCCATTTTGTTTATTTCTTTTCGGAAAGGTAATCAAACATGAAAGACTTTTAGTGCATCATTAAGTCAAGTCATTTCTCCGACTTCTGTCATCTTCCTTGAAGCTGTTGATCTTCCGATTGCCATTTTCAATTAATTTTCGGATATAAACGGATTCATAAAGAAAAAGCAGAATATTTTGGAGGAGTCGAAAAGCTACAAAATAACTTTAGTAATAAAATAATTATTATTTCTACATAATGTTTTACAGCATTCCAACCCCTTGAAAGAATTATACTTCTTATTCTGAATACATTTATATCAAATACTTCTGTTTAAAAAGTGACTACATTATTTTCCTTTATCTTCCATTGTCATAGATTGCGTATTGTTGAGATTACATTTTCTTTTTTAAGCATTGGTATTGGCCAATGACAACAAACCTGCTTAATTATTTTACAATATTATACTTCTATTATTGTATGCAATTAGTTAAGAGAAACCTCTGGCGGTTGAGCGTGATCTCGGTCGAATCACCTACATGCACAACCGTTGACCAAGAAACAGTACTTTCTACTTACGTTCTGAACTCAAGATTCTTCATGGGTTGTAGGGGCACAGGTTTTTTATTTGTTTACTATTGTATGCAGCTGTAAAACAGTGATGTATATGAAATTACACTCACATGATCTATATGAAGATCATTTACATCCTTTTTTAAATACTATTATGTATTGAAAAAAAACCATACATTTGTAAAAATACACATTTGCTTATAGCTGTGAAATAATAAAACAATTTCATTCCCAATTACTTTTTCGATAACAAACACCAACTTTAGAATTCAGTTAATCATGACAAAGTTCTTTTAAAAATACTAATGTCTTTTGCCACTGATACAAGAAAATTAGGTCGTTTAGAACCATGTCCTAAAGACTTAACCACTTGCAATATATTTTTTAATTATATTGTATATAAAGCTACTAAATGTACGAACCTGTCATAAAATATATATATATCTACAATTATATCTTGAGGCCTTCAAAGGCCACTTGAACATCATTTTATATAGTTTCTTTCTTTTTCTTCCAAAGTAATTTATATTTTCTCTAAAGTAAATATATATAAATGCGTAATAAGATCCTAATCCAGGTAACGCCAAAACTCTCTTCTTAATTTTACAATTCTTAAGATGTTTTGTTTGTTTTGTTTCGCGTGACCATTTTGTATTCTTGATTCCTTCAACGGGTCTTAATTTGTGAATGCCTAATTGAAAAGCTAAATATTTAATTGCATCGCCATCATTGGAGCAACCAGTCTTGAATTTTGATGATACTTCTTTTAAATTTCAGAAAAGTGCTGCTTTGATTAATAGATTAAAAAGTGTTTATGTATTAATATTTCTGTTATATAGAATAATATCTCAATTTGATTATTTATTTCATTTTAATTATAATTATATGTCTTCCTGTAACTTGTATTTATATTCTGTAAATATAATTTTACACTGAGGATGTATAGTTAGTAGTTAGTTAAAATTGTAAAAAAAAAAACAACAAAGTTACACAAATATATTCCACACACGATGATTATCTTAATATTCTTTACTGAACTATATAAATCGGTTAATACATATTGTTATTTAGAAATAATTCGATACAAACATGATCTTCTAGCAAGCAAGTTCATTACTGCCTAAGGAATTTAATATTCCCCTCCTTCTTTAATAATGGATAGGTAATTTACTGTTTGCCTGTATTCAGTTTGTTGTGGTTTGATTTGTTAACTTATATTCCAGAAGGAAAGGGAAACATTCGAATTTGGCTTTACAAAGGGCGCTTTGTATGCTATAAGCTGATATGTATTAGTTCAGACATTTGTGTTCTTCTTTTGATTGTTATTTCGTGATATTTCTTATTACATGTTGGTAGAGGTTCCTTTTATTTTATTTTTTATGATTTTGTACAATTTATAAATTTTAAAATCAATAATTAAAAATATCGCCAATTTTATTGCAGCATTTTTTTTTCCTCTTAATGAAGTTCTATCCACACCTGTCATAATCTTGACAATAAGCAGATGTGAGCTCATTGTAAAGATAATTGGCATTTAAGGCATGAGAGAGATTAGTACCCAGTAGTACCACTACCTGGTTTTGGTCTACTTCAAAATTTAGGAAAGGAGATCTCTCATCCAGCTCCTCTTCTTCTCATCAGCAGAATTTAATTTACTTTTTTAAGAAAGGAGATTCCGTTACTGAAATTTTTATATCATAATTTTTTTATTTCTCGTTTTTTTAGTAACTAAAAATAATACAACGCCTTTGAAACGTTCGGTTTTTGAACCGTCAGTTTATTCGCCTTGACCCTTGAACTTTATACCAAGTCCGTATTGGAATTTTGTGGCTTCGCTTCAGTCAAATGGAAAGCTGCGACATCATTATTGAATGTACTCTGCTTCGATTGTGCCTGGATTAATTTCCAGTCATTTATTGGGTCGTGTGATGCGAAAAATTATCTATTCTATTAATTGCAGGGGGAATAAAATCGTTCATGTGGTTCGCCACTCCTATGGACTAAAGATATGAATTTATAAGTTTTTCATCGTGTTCAAGGACTCAAGAATTATTTGAAAATGTAACGGAAAATAATTAACCTTCATAGGCCGGAACTTATTTTGTATCCGGATTTCTTCGCCTACAGTATCGGCTACTTCACCCAAATATACATGAGGTACTTTATCTTATATCTGGATTTTTTTTTTAACTTTTTCTCAAGATTTTATTTATTTTTAAACTACAGAAATCACAATTTTTTTTTTCATCCTTATTTGATGCAAATTCAACGAACTATACCGTTCGTAACAAGTTGTTGTTGTTTAGGGGCTTAGTGGCGTAAAACCCGGAAGTCATAGACACTTATCTAATCTTTGTTACAATTACTTCAATATTTAATTTTTTATTTGTAAATAAAATAAATAAATAAAAATCAAGTCAAATTAAAATTTTGTCTAGCAAGTCATTAACTTGTAAGAAAATTTATCACCGACCTTACTTTAAGATTACATTATTTAAAATATCCGATAGTTTTGATATGAGTCCTAATTTGGTTAAAATTGATACGGTTTGTTTTATGATAGTATATGTATATATAGTATTTTATGTTCCTAAAATTAAGTACAAACATATCTGTTGATTAGTTAACATGTTAGCGGAATAGTAGTAAGATGCTGTTACTACTTTGTATCTACTCTGCTAATAGTTTTCTTAATGACTTTATCACATTAGTCTTAGGTTTCAGCTCTTATATTTTTTAATGTTCTGTATCTTGTCCATTTTAGACCCGAGTTTTCACTATTTGATGTTAATTATGTACGACCACTACCCCGAACCATCTTTTTCCTCATTATACACGCGGTCAATCTTTAATTATCCAAGAATTATTTTCCCTAATATCTGTTTAATTATTATTTTAAGTGTATGCTTAAAGTTGGGCTTAAAAAAAAAATTATCAAATTTATTTTAAGCATCTGAATGTTCAGAGAAGTGATTAAAATAACAGTTATGTGAAACAAAGGGAAATTGAACGGACATGGAAATCAGCGAAGAACACTACAAATACAATTAAAATTGTTGATAATTCAAAGTTCAATAATCATTAACTTTGCCGATATTGGTTAAATATAGATTTTTTTTTCTTTTTTCTGAGAGAATTGTATTAATTATTGTTCAAATGTCTATTTCACTAACGGTTCCAGGATTTAATTTCAGAGGGCTTCCGAAATTTTTGTTTTATGTATATATATATATATATGCGTGTGTATGTATATAACGGTAATTAATTTGGAAGACAAAGAAATAAACTATATAAGATGGTGTATTAGTGATTCTTGATGTCCTGTTAAATGCAATTACACAAGTAATAATACTTTTAGGGATATTTTTTAAAGATTTTTTTCATAAGAAAAGACTATATTTTACCATTTGAGAGGAGGGGGGAGGAAGGAGGGAGCTTCAGCCCGAAGCCCCCTTCCCCTATCAGATTCACCTGTGGTCCATGTGTATTATTTACTGTAAAGTCTATTTCGTAAAATGGGATAATGATGTCACATTGACATGGTAATTAAAATATTTCTGGCCGTCATAAAAGATACAAAGGCGATCCGTAAACTATCTGCTTAAGCTGGAGAAAAGAAAAATCTAGCCGATTCCTTTAAGAACATCTAAAAATCAACATTGTTACAAGATCAAGTCAAGCAAGATGTAACATGTTTAACCCGACTTATGATACATTTGTAGTCATGCCTAAACAAAAGTTTCTTTTCCTAACTTTATTCCTTGCTATTTCTCGGGGACGAACTTACATGAAGATTTAAACAACTTCAATACGAAGACTTTTTACTAGTTTCATCAAAATCTTTGGAGTCGTTTTGGCGCTGGAAATACACGTTTTCCGTCCATTGGACAGTCGCTATATCACCCCGGACGTTAGGATTTGACTCTATTTCAAAACTCTTCTTACTTACTAGTGGTAGAAAAGCTATCTTATTGTAAAATAGATTTGGTTCCGAATGACCAGAGCAAAAACTACTTAGATTTGTTAAAGGTACGCGAGGACCCTTCCTCAGACAGCTGATGGCTCACCTGCTTTCTGCATCTGTCGGTTTGTCCTTTCCTCTTTACGCTCCAACGGATTTTGAATAATTGCTTTTGAGGTCAACTTCCTTCTTGGCCACATGTCCTATTGTTGGAAATGTGGACATTAGCACTTGTAAGAAAAATAAAATAAAATGCTCATTTTTTAAAAATACTAAAAATTATTAATTAATGCAATTTCTATCGGCTACCTCTTCTCATAATAGCGACAGCATAGTTGAAAAGCCTGAGTTTATATTTCTATCATCTAAAAATGAGAGTTTAGAAGCTTTACCTGAATATTTTATTTATTTAATAAAAATTTCAAAAAGTGTCTTTCTCTATTATCTTAGGTAGCCTAAGCACCTTAAATTATTCTGATACAATGTATCTTTCCAATAGCATTTTAACAGATTTTCGGCTTATTGTTAGAATGTCTCGTTCCGTCGAACTTTCAAACCATCTGCGTTTTAACCCTTTCCCCCATGTTTTGAAATGGCTTTCCCAAAATATGGCCTTTAGCATAATACCTCATTTAACAAAATCCATTACTCCCGAGATCCTGAAAATGGATCTTTTCTACTATATTGTATATAGTGTGGATAAAACAATAAGTACATATTAGGCATTTCTCTGCCTAATCTTAAAGCGTCGCCGTTCGGATTTGTGATGATATATTTTTTTTTCTGGAAACAACCATTAATGGTAGGAAAAAATTGAACGAAAGACTTTTTTTTTCGAAAAGAATAACTGTAGATGTTTCCTTGCGGTTTATTACCTGGATACGGAAGGCTCAACTAGGTTCGTCGACATTCAAGCGTTCAATGCGATGGAAAAGGAGGCAAATAGTGGATCCAACGATCAGGTTTGAAGCGAACGATTACCAAGACCACTAGGTACCGGCAGAGAAAGAGGATACCTATAAGAAATGCATACCTTAAAGGAAAAGTATGGAAACTAATTCGGTGCGAGAGAATTCTCAGTTAAGGAACTGTGGTTTGGAAGTAGAAGAACCATCCCTCTTACTACAAGTAATTTCTTGCATAGGCTAGATGTTAGAAGATGCAAACCATGGCAGAAACTATTATTTTAGACTCGTTGAGAATCCTCCATCACCACATATATTGATTGATCTTGGCTATCGCTTATTCGATTCTGTAAACTGTTATTGGAATACTCGTATTAGCTGTTATAGTGGTCCTAAATCTCTCTTAATTTTTTTTTAATATTATCTGTTGGTTGATTGAGTATGCTCTGTGATTTAGCAATTCAAAATAGTTGGACAGCCATGCAATATTAATGAAGTGCTCTCTTGAATTTGAAATATAGATATCGACATCCACATTACTAAAGCATGTAAATTTTTTTTTAAGGAACATTTTCTGTTCCTTTTTTACTTCATACTTAAAACAAAGATGGAGTTTTAAATATGCTCTCCTATTTATCTTGACAATGCTGAAATTCCTCAAACAGATAAAATACAATATCTTGAACTGATATTCGACAAAAGAATGACATGGGGTCCACATATCAACAAAAAAAGAAAAACTTTAAACCTCAGACTACGAATGTTATACTCACTTCTCTCAAGACGCTCAAAATTAAACTTAAAGCAAAAACTGAACACTTACAATTATCTACTTAAGTCCATATAGACCTACGCTTCACAAATTTACGGAACAGCCAAAACGACCCACATACGAAAACTACAAACTTTTCAGTCTAAAACTTTCAGAACCATAACCAAAGCTCCATGGTACGTCTCAAACATTACATTACCTAAAGACCTTCAGATGCCAACACTTAACGATCACATACGGACACACTACAAGCGATTCCACAATAACTTACATGGACATACTAACACACGTATACAAGGCACGCCTACATTTAACATGCCTGAAAACACACTCAGGAGGCTCAAAAGGAGCTGGATGAGGGATTTCCTTGCTTAAAAATATGCTAAAATCAAGACAGGAAGTGATGCCGCTGGGTACTCCTCTCCATCACGCCGATCAAGCCACTAACTGTACACTTACCGACAGCAGACCCGCTAATTGTCATTGCTTATGACAGGTGTGGGTGAATAAATAAAGTTAAAAAAATAAAAATAAATAAAAATAAAAATGGTTAGTCAGAAAGTCTCAGAATCATACTTTAGAATTGTAATTAAATGCTTTCGCAGTTTGGCTGTAGGTTTTAACTTTGAATACTTTAATTATGGAGGTACACGCTTCTAGAACCGATTTGTATAAGTTAGTTGTGCTTAGGTAAAAAGACTTCACCTTACTAAAAACATGTTTTATATTTACTTCAGAATATTTTACAATATCATAGGGTTTCTTCTGCAATACTTAATTAATGTATGGCCAGGGGAAACGAGACAATGTAAGTATTATGAAAAGATGGGTTTTTGTTTTATTATCCAAAGACCTACTTTGTAAATGCTTCGATAGGATGAAGAAGCATCAGTTAGCAGCAGGAATTCTTATTTTCCGTCTAAGGTCATTTAGTTTATTTACTCGAATTAAGTTCTGTGCCTAGATTGGTAAACGATTCATCCTGCTGGAATTTTTAGGATCCTATTCCTATGAATGGTTCCTGAATCTCCCAACCACCAGCTCTCATATATTTTATTTTTACTCATCTAATTATATTTTATTTTCTGTTCGTTAATAAGAATTCTCATAAAATGATACGTATTTAAATCAGTTAAGAATAGTGCTACACGGTTTTATAAAACGATTCACCTATCCCTATTAGTGTTGTCCAAAATCGGTCTTGGTCTTGCAAACTGCAAGACCGCCTAACTGTTGCAAGACCAAGACTGTTAAAAAAAATCGATTTTTCGAATAAAAATTAAGACAAAATAGTTACTATTATTTGACAATTTTAGTTACAATACGTAAAGAATTGGTATAACCAACATACTTTTCCATTTAACTCTTCTAATTTTTCATTCCAGCTTAGTTAGGTTTCTCCTATCTAAGAAATTACAGTAATATTTCTAAAGTAATAAGGTAAGATGTAACTGAAAGACTGTTGCGAGACTCTTGCACAAGGCACCACAACCAAGACTTACAAGAATAAGACTTGTCTTGGTCTCGCATTTGGGCCAACACTAATCTCTGTGATTCTTCATGGTCTTTAAAAATGTATGGGGGATATCGTCGGCCCCATGTTAATGTAATGAATATGAAACATTGAGCAGCTTAACATTCGCTACTTGCCTAAGTATATTAAGTATTGCCATGTTTATAGTATCGAGGATTTGTTAAATTTTATATTTAACTTATTTTTGAAATTTAATGTGAATGGTATCTATACTATACAGGTTCTATGTATCCAATTTCATTTTAAATTTCATATGTCATTAAACTTAAATAGAAGGATTTTGTTCGTAAAAGAGGATTATTTAAAAAAAAAAAAAAAAAAAGGACTCGACGTAAGAGGTAGAATCGTTAAACGAAGTTACTTTGGCATTTTTTTTAACGACCATTTTAATACTCTTTTAAGATTATCTCCGATCCGGAGTATCAACGTTATTAGAGGAGAATTTATACTTTCATCTTTGATGCTTTTTAAATATTACGAGTAGCTCTTTAGTTGATTAAATCTATTACTTTAGATTATCTATCATGTTTAAGTAGATTATTTGATTTAGAAGTTTTACTAATTTCAGTATTTCAATAGTAATAGTCGATTTAATACTTCTGAGTTGCTAAAATACCGTAGTCTAGAAAATTTAAAAAAATAAACAAATCTTGAATACAAATTCGAAGATAGGAGAAAAATTCAGTTTTTGTTTAAGCATTGTAATTTCTAAACTTTCTCATAAATACGAGATTCACACTGGTTTATCTATCAGCGGCTTCGTAAGATATTGCGATACTAATTACTGATTAGTATTTTTGATGATAATATATTATAAATTAACATGTTCCAATAACCTACATATAGCTTTTCTGAACCTAAGTAGTTTACGCAGAAAATAAATCTTGAGGTATGTATTTTTGTATGTAGTGTTTCATGCAGGAGTTAGGTACAGTCAAAACCAATCCATCAATTGTGATAGCTCTAGAAAATCGACACCAATCTTAACACATGTTATATTTTAGTTTTTCTTTTTCACACACACATACATATATAACATTTATATTATATTTGCATATGTAAATTAATTATGTGTTATATAAGTTTATAAAGACTGTTTCAGGTCAAGTGTTCTAACTGAAAATATGAATTACGAATCTCAAAACAATAAAAAATAATTCTATGATGGTGTCCGTTACGATTAGTTTAGGATATATATTTGATAGATAAGATAGAATACTAATATAACCTTGTTTCTCTAACTGTGTATAAAATGTTGATACTATAAGGATTAATACTATTTGGAATTAGCCCTGGGAAGTCTCAATAACATTTATCAGTTTATTTGACGCTTTTGCGGAATATTCATCAATATGCCAGGTGAATATGCCGATATGGTGTTTGTGTACTGTTTTGACAATGGTAAAACTAAACCTTCCATTCGTGAAGATTTCATATGATTTCCGAATAGAAGATTACAAAACTAGTCCAAAGTTCAACGTCTAGAACTAAGAGAAACAATAACAGATATCCAGTACCGTTCGGGCATTCCTGCTGTAGAAGAAAAATGCTGGGTCTTAATTAATTTTAAATTTAATCACTCTGAATAATATTTGATATGAATGTTGATGCTTAAATGCCACTAATAAACTAGTTGGAAAAACTTAATTTATTTATTATAACTTAAATAATTCATAACAATGAAAAACTTTAATCGTGAATATCTCCTTAGCGAAGCGTTAAGAGATAAGGCTTCAGAGGAATTTTTTTCTTGTTTAGAGATCCTTAATTCATATTTTCTGTTAAGACTCTTAACCTTGAAATATTCCACATAACTAATCATTGAAATTATTTTGTTTATTGTATGTATTATGGAAAAAATATATATATGAATTTGGCTCTTGTTAACATGCAAGGTAAATGGTTATGTGAAGATATAAGGAGTCAAGAATATTAAAAAATATTTAGGATTGAAAATACATTTTATATACCTAATGGTTCAAGGAAACAAATATAGAAAAAAAAACATAGAAATAAAATCATGAGTAGTAGCTTAGTAAAATAAAAAAATGAGGAAGGACGTAAGCTCCTTATACGAACAATTTAAAATATATTTTGGATTCGTACATTCTATTCTTTTTTCTGTTTAGATTTCCTGATAAATTGTTTTTGTTATTTCTGTTGAACAGTTCTTCGTGGCCTTTTCTATTAATTATTTCTAACATGACTTATATAAAACTTTCTTATTTGAATATTAGTTTTACTTGACAACAAGCTGAAATTAAATCCCAAATATTTTCCTCATACTATAATTATGTAATTGAAAATTTCTGCTTCATAAGGTGTCAACACTTTGGTCATTTTTAAGGCTTATTTTCTTTTTCACGAGTTATTAGAAGTTTAAAAGTTACCCATTCCCTTTATTGAGCTACACAATGGTATTACAAAATATAGCTAGTAATGAATCGAAATATTGCAATATGATAACTGACAGCATTACAAACAAACCGGACGGTTGAATAAGGTATTAAGGTGAGCCATGTGAGCTGAATCACTAATCAGTTTGCAATGACTATCCAACGCTCACAGTCCATTTGACCCGCCCTCTGTGCTCGGTTTCGATTACATTTGAATAATGGTCTCTTTTACTGGTTACGCAGATCCCGTATTGTGACTTTCTAATCCAATGGCGCTGCGGCAAATCCTCCGTCTACGCTATATATATATATATATATATGGTAAACCGTGGAAGGGGCGACGAGCCGGATGCAGGACTATTTGACGACGCTGACATTTATTTTATTCGCCATTTAGTGGACTTTCACGAAGATGAGCAGATTGGGATGGAACGATTTGGCTAATATTCCGCTAACGGTACCCTATCACATCCTGGTGTTCCCTCGAGGTAGCCGCGCTACTCCGAACCGAAACCCGACACCTTGTCCTCTGTCCAGGTTTTGTTCTTCTTTTCTGCCAAGGACGTACTTCTTTCGCCAGGCTCATGTCCTGTCGCCGGAAGATTGTAATTCCTTGGTTACATGACTTAATATCATGTTTCGCTTTTTATTCTTTATTTTATTTTATTTTTATTTTGACCTGGTAGTCATGTTAGAAGCTATTAAATGTGGATTAGTAGTAAACAAGTTCTGCTGAACTTTCCTGAATGCAACGTGATTTAGTGATTGATAGAATAGTAGTATCACTCCTAAAAACAAAAACTAATTGATAAAAAATCTCATAAAAACTATAAACTGTATGAATGTTTATCATGACTGAAAAGTAATTGGGAATTCAGTATAAAACATTAAATTATTTAGGCTAAGTAGTGGCTAAACTATTTTATTAAAAGCGAACGTTTCGATCCGATTTTGTAAGTCTTCTTCAGAGAGATGTGTTCAGCTAAGAGTTTCACTTAATATTGAAACTTTTAAAATCAGTCTAGTTTTAAGTGAAACTCCTAGCTGAACACACCTCCCTGAAAAAGACCTACAAAGTCGGGTCGAAACGTCAGCTTTTAATAAAATAGTTTTGCCACTATTTAGCCTATTTATGACCGCCACCCCAGACCGTCTCCTTCCTTTATAATGCAACGGTCAACTATTAAATATTCCAAATTAAATTATTGAATTCGATGTATTGATCCAAAATTTTTTTTTATCTTCCGGACAAATAAGTCAGACACATAATTTTTTCGGAGAATCAAGATTGATAGTCTCTTAGAAACATTAATTGGTCCTCAAAATGACCAACTTTGGATCGAAACTTCTAATTACAAAAATTAATGTTTTTGACTGACTTGTCAATTATTTGTTATCCATGATGAACTTGGAACAAATATTTTTTATTTCATGAAACTTCAGAACCAAATTCAGGGGTCATTAATTAAAATAAGATTGGTGAATATCCCACTAAAAAAATATATTAGAAAATTAATAATAATAATACCTATTTGTAAAAAAAAAATATTTAAATAGCGATGCCATTGTTCTTAGACACCAAATGTTTAAGTGACGGCATACTAACAATTATGGTAATACCACACTAAAAATAAGTGAAGATACTTGTAAGGTGTCATTTTTATCAGATCAAGTAGTGAAGAAATAAATTTTTGCCGTCTCAAAATCGGTTACTGCGAATTTCCTGATGTTTATCTACTCTGCGCTCTAGAGCACACCTGTCAGTCTCAGGTGTGGTGCGCGTGAAACAGTGAACCACATAGTAGAAGATTTTAAACACTATGCGGAGGACTATAAGGATGTATTTTGTAAAAAATGAATAAATAAAATAAAAAATTAAACCATGAGTGAAAAAAAACTCGATATTTTCGAATGAAACCATCGGATGGATGCAAATTCAATAAATAAATCTGTGCCCCGGAGGTAAAATACACCATGTCAAATTTTTAACTAAATAATTTAGTAACTAAAAACATATTTTAGCTGCTCAGAGTTAAGGCAAATTATCTCTTAAAACAAATACAAAAATGTGACCTTTATCTTTGGGGTTCAGATTTATTAACTAAGAAACAAATTTTAATAGCTAGAAGTTATGAAAAATTGGCTCCTCGGAACAAATATAAAAATAGACAAGGTGTTTTTTTTTACCTTCGGAAAACAAAAGTAAGCACATTATTGAATTGAAAATAAATTTTAAAAATAATTCGGATCATCATTTGTTGTTAAAAAAATGTTTAAATTATAAAAATTATTTTTTTTGAACTCCCACTTAAAAATTTTCCCAATTTCTTAGCAATCTTATAAAAAAAAAAAAAAATTCTTGGAAAAAGTATCTCAAACATTTTGAACGATTTTTTTGGTTTTGCCTATTGACTATTTCTAGAAACATTTATTGAACAACGAAAATTTAAAATACTACACAACGCGGAACACCAGAGATAGCGCCCTGTTAATATAATTGAAGCAACAGCATCGAGAACGTCGAAGAACTGCAGATGACTGACTTAGTAATGATAGAATACTTAAAAACTTAGTTAGACATTAAACAACGTCCAAAGATTGTACCGAGACTCATGGAGGATTGCTATTTTTCTTTTTGTTTACCCTACCTCCTTTTTTGGCTGTACGGTGTATTAACGGGCCATGGGGGAAACATCTCCTCACTACCGGGATTCTAACTCATAATTTTCGGTTTATCATGTTTTATTTTACACACGCGTTAGTCTGCTCGGCCACCCAGCCCTCTCTTCCTCTACTCCGGAGGATTGGTATTAAAACATACGGTGGATTGAGGTATGTAAGATAGATGTTCGTATCTGCATCGAACCTTCCAAGTGTACTAAGCATTGTTCCAAAGTTTCGTGTCTGGTTAACTAGAATCACAAAGTTGTGTTCTTGTCACAAAAGTTTATAGAAAATGTTTGAAATTGCGAAGGGACTAGGAGGGAGAAGTAACCAGTTTGCAGAAAGAAGATTTAAAAGGTAGAAGTGGGAAGTTCTTTGGAGCCCTGATTGGAATGCAGGATCGGTCTACTGGCGGTCCTAGGATGGTCATGCAGTAAGCAACCAGTCCTGTCCCTCTGCTCTTCTACTCTGTCCGTCCGCTCACCAGGACTTCTTCCATTACATTTCAAACTCTCCTTCCTGCAAGATATACTTCAAAATCATTCTGCTTGGGGGATACTGTGCTGTCTCAAATTGCCAGAAACGACTAGAATAATTAAAAAATTAAATCTGAAAAATGATCCAGAATAAAAGTTTATAATACAGCCTATCGTGACGGCCGAGCGTGATAAAGCGTAAACTTTAACATTCTAGAGTATAACGATACCAGTTCAAATCCGGCCTGGGCATGTTAAAATTGATTTCATGGTGAACCAACGAAATGAATCTCAACCTTCTCACTCGGGTTAGAATAAGTATGGTTCCACCTCTAGCACAACCAACTTTGTACGCAAGGAATACATTTCAATACTTCTTCCTATGGTGCTTGTTAGCGTTTAGACCTCGCAGCTGTATATCAGAACTGTAATAGACAATTTTGAACGTATCAACATGTAATAAGCTTTATACGTCCGAATGAGAATGCAAATACAATTAGATTTGAAGCTAAATCACTTAAGAGGATGATGCCTGAACCTCAGGTGATGCGATGCCACAATAGCCGAATGGTTGATTTTTCAATGAAGCAAGCCTGGGTGTTTGTTTCAAGGAGCCTTTCTTATAACTTTTCTTTATGAGAGAGGTTTGAATTTTTGATTTATTCATCTGTAGTTTGCCATTTCTTTGTTTAAAACTGTGTTGAATTTATTTTGTGTCTTTTTTAATTATATAAAAAAAAAATCTGGTGCGCGCAACATATAACTTTCACTTACCGCTCTACTTCAAATAGAACTTATTTTATGTAATCGTTGGACTATTATAAAATGTTTGAAGAGCATTTTAAACGGGACTAAAGCTTAGAGCTTACAGATAACAAATCTTTAAACCATTAAAATTACAAAAAGTCTATTTATTATGTCGACGGTAGGCATTAAAAATCTAGTTACTCCATCTGCTTTTATAAACCATACAACTTCAGTCTCTGAAACAATCAGTTGACAGAATGACTAAAATTAATAATAAACAATGTTGAAATTGAAATGAGTCATTCTGTCAACCGAAAGGCTCATATATGCCTAGAGAGATTTGAAAGTATTGTATATCTTAATATTTAACCTATGAATGATCATGTAGGACTATCAGTTATTAAACTGTTATTTTCCATTGTAAAGTTTACAAAAATGAAGTTACGGAATTTTCAATGCCTGCCATGTATAGGGCAAAAATTATCACACTAATTGTAAGTGGATAGGCGGGAATTGCACAAAGGGAAAAATCATCAAATTATTCACTAATATAATTTTATAAAAGGCGCCCTTGATAATTTTTGGGAATAAATGGACGTTACATACTCAATTATATAAATATAATATCATATCTAGAGTTATTAAACTACAGTAAATGAATTGAAGGTTATGAAATATTCATGTCGATGAAATATTTTTATATTTCTTACTTCTATAACACAAGTACAATGGAATAGTATTTTAAACAATGGCGGTGGCTTGATTCGGTAGATTTTATATAGTTTTTCTACAAACTTGGAAAAAATTTAAAAGTTTACATTTAGTAAGAAAATTTCATTTAAGTTCCTTGGAATCATGTGATTTATGTTAAATAATATTACTTTTTTTGAAATTATTATTTATATATTTTTTTGTCACTCTCCGTCACCTTCTACAAATTTGTTTATTTGATATTATTTTTTTCTTAAATTCTCCGCTTTCCAACGATATATCATTGGTTTACCTTCTGACTATTATTTCTGGAGATTCATTATCGACCTGGATAAGCTCTTTTTTTTCCTTTATTCAATTGTCAAATTATTTTAATAGTTACATCTAGCCATTTTTTATAGTTAATGTCAATAAAAGAGAGTTAAATTTTGAAAATAAACTTTATTAAAGGTACTTTAGAGGAAGACGTATATGAAAATTGGATATTTAAGCCCTGTAAAATGACATTATTGGGATTAAGACCTCAGTGATATTAAACCACTTAATTATACAATGATATACCGAGTTTAATCAAAATCGTTGGAGCCGTTTCTCAGAAAATTGTAAAAATGTGTTTCAGCGTTGATATAAAGTTTCAATTTCTGGTTAGCCGATTTTAAGGAAAAATTTGCTGCCACATCTAAGGCATATACCTATCTTAAATATATCATATCAGTTTCGTACGACTTTTCGTTTTTGAGCTGGACTGATAACATACAAACAGACTATTTTCGGGATTTGGTTATTTATACTCAGGGTACCCCGAAACGTGTATTTCCGTTGAGTTTTAATTTTTTTTTTCAAGTTTTCATTAATAATAAACTAATTAGCTCAATAGAAAACACGAAATTGGTAAAAGACTAAATTTGTTGTTAATTTAACCAATTTACAAATATCCACCATCCGAACTTAAATTTTGATTCATATTAATGTTGTAAAATTCTCTTGAAGTATCTTTTGTCAGTACACTTACCTTCATATAAGATTTTTCGGAATTTCAATATCTTTGAAAAATAGAAGAAAGCTCTTTTTTGCGGTTATTATACGCTGGTCTATTTGCGGCCGTTGGTTATTCACTGAGATTATTGTGGCGTTGAGATATTTGACTTTGTCTACTCTCAGAAACGATTTAAGTTCAACATAGATCCTGTTATCGTGGTGGAATTTACGGTTTATTATCATATTTTTATTTTTATCTTCGTTTACTTGTAGACCGATTTCCTCTTCTTTTCTTATCGAAGTCTTAGCGAGTTTCTCAAGGTCCTCTTACTTATATTTATAACTATTAACTATCACACTAATTAATTCGACTATTTATTGGTTTAATTGTTACCGTTGCTTCAATTCTCCGAAACTATTTCCTTTAGTCATTAGCTTTTGCTTAATTATAGAACCGAGAAGAGCTCTCAGCCTGGATTAGCCTTATGGTCCGTGCCTACCAGGTTCTGCACTTTAATATCTCTTGTAATTTTAAGGTGAAAATAATTATACCTTGGGCTGTGTGGCTGAGTTTGTATATATTATAACCCCCTTGCTGTACTTGTTAAATAAATTTTAATTAAATTGTATTAACTGTGGGCTTTTAGGAAATTTAAGTTTAAGCAAAATTAAATGAAATTCTAAGAAACATAATATTTTTATTTATTTTATATAAGTCACGTTTGAATTATTAGCTATCATTTTATTGCAACCGAATATCACAAGCTCCCCACATCTTCCTCATTTAAATAATAATCTCAGTTATCTAATAATTTGTATGTTTAATACTTTTATTATATAGATAAAATAAAAAATATTTACCGTATTATAGTTTCTAAATGTATAGATTTTCTCTACAAAGGATATTCTGTTAAAGCAATACAGAAATTATTCCATCTATTACAATCTGCTCTCTCAATCATTTGCTGAATTATTAATGATAGATTTATTTCCGATAAATGGAATTTGTCCTGTCCGGATTTCAATCAAAATTGTTTCGGTGGCACGAAATTGAAATTGTCAATAAAAAGGCATTTTAATCGGCTGAATTAATATGTGCCTTCATTTCTCACGCGGAAGATCTAGAAATTAACTTAGAATATAGAATGCATCTGTAAAATTAATATACATTAATACAATTATAAGTTTATATGTTAAGGGCATAGATAGATATGTGAAGTTTTAATTCTTTTAGTGTGAGGCGGAGTATAAATTTATCGTTTGATTGTTGTGTTTGAGGTTTTTTTTTTTTTAAATAATTTATTGAAAGAACCAGGTGAAAGTATTTTCCAAATTCGAGATATGAAATTTAGGACAACAGCAGAGGAAGAAGAAGATATTTAAAATGAAGCAGTTTTAACAAGTTTCATTTATTGATTTTTGTATTATTCATTTTTTTGTCAATTTTTCTTACATAAATACGAAAACTTAAGTTGAATTTATTGGTTCTTTTTTATTTTTTCATTGTTCTAATTTTGAATTTAATGTTTCTTTATAGAACACTATAAAATTGCATTCTTAGAACTTTATTTTCTGTATAAAGTCCTGTTGTGGAATTTCGTTGATTATCTGTAACTCGGTTAATTCTGGTTTTCTTTCCAAACGAGCCGACTGATCTAATTCTTCAGGTACTGTAGCTTCATTGTCGTGAAGGGTACCCGGATGAACACTGTTTCTTTACCATTCCGTTTCAATTGCCTCTTTAAGAAATTAGTATCATTCCTTACACCGACTTATGCTTTTTCATTACAAAGTAGCCTTTTTTCACTAGTAATTCTGCCTTAGAATACCCGTCTTCTTTTAGAAAAAAAACATACTTATTTCTTAACTCATATAAAATTGATAATATTTCCATTAGTGGATCAAAACGGGAACAGAGTCGCGCGTTCCTTCCTCTTTCTACCCTCAGATCTCCTCTCCTCCCCCCCTCGCCCAAAACAAAAATGAATAAATAATTATAATAGCCCTTCACATTTTTTTTTTTTTTCTAAATGATCTAATCATATAACAATAACGAAATGATTTATTATTTTCAAATCATTCCCACCTTTCATGAAAGCATTCCCGTGACCCGAAGAAACAGTTCAATGATGTTTTTAATTGCAAGTATCATTTTTAATAGGTCTTGTTATGTTTTGTGTTAAAAACGAATACAATACACACAATTCAAATACAGAGCCTTGTAAAAAAATTTTTAGATGCGTCGAATCTAAATTAAATTTCTGTATGTGTCTCTATCCACTTCTCGAAATTAAATTAGTATAAATAGCCCAGCGTCATATTAATTTATATCGTTACTTATGTCAGATCCGCATTTAGGAATAAGCTTCACAGGCAGAATCGGTCAACCAGATTTCGAAATGCCTATAATTAATGTGTCAATCAGGATTGTAACTGGAGCCATTTATAACTTGATATGCCCAGCGTTCACTCTCTGGACAATATTGTGGTGTAACAGGTATCATCCGTATGGTTTTGTGACGTTAATAGAATAGTTTGACTAGCAATTTACAAGTACAATTAGTGTACAACTTTTTTTTTTTTTAAATAAACGATCAATGGTTACTATAGTACATTATGAAATTATTATTATGATTTCATATTTTTTTTTTTTTAATTTATTGTATAAGAATTTATGCTGAGGATCCTAGATTGATTATTTTATTAGAAAAATTAATAAATGTTTCGAAAGCACTATATTATAGGTAGTGTTAGAAATTTTTTATAAAAAGAACATGTATTTTTTTGTGCATATTGCCCATTAATGTTATTATAGTCTTAAGTTATTATTCAAATTAACACCCTAGAAAGATTCTTCGCACGATAAACGAATCTGGAATTGGGATCAGAGTACTAATGCATGGATGAGAAAGACCAATAAAGAACTGCTTACAGAAAGAAACTGATTAATCAAATATCTCATGATATAAAGTCAAGGAGATTAAGATGAGAGCGACATATAACTCGGATCAATTCATCACTAAGTCTCCACACCTTGATGAATTCCTCAATACTACATATATTGGCGTTTATAACCAAGCTCTTTTACGTCCGCGAACCCTCTTACAAACAATTATAATATTAAATGCTTTAAATAGAGGAAGGATTTATTTGAACTTTTATCCTATTACCCGTATCGTACCTATCATTGAATTTAGGACATCGGTTTTTCTTTGTGCTTTTGGGTTTTGTTGCCGATTTGGAAGGTGACACAAATGTCGTTAAAGATGACCAAGGATCCCATCGACTATCAAAACAGCCACTCCCTGGTTTCCTCGACAGCTACTAGAGTCCAGGACTCCTACTCCAGCGGGAGGCGATGATCCCCTGGAAGGAGTTATGCAAGGCATGCCCCCTCCAGGACCGCTTGTAGTGGGGACTCCTTGGTCGGTTCAGTACCATCGGTGCGCCCGAATAGTGTGTTTGTTAGTCGGTCCCTGACGTTTTTCACCTCAGCATTTTGGAATCATCGCATAAATGGTACCTATTTTTTTTTTTTTTCAAATTTATTTTTACTACTTAGTGATAGAAAAATATTTTGTGAAAATTTATAATGATAATATAATTTGGTGTAATTTTTTATTTATTTAAATACAATTAAAATGCATGTTATTACCTATAATTTTTAATAAATTTTGTTTCGTTGATGTAAATAAACTGATATACAATTATGTGGGTTATTTACTAAATTTAAATAAATTACCATGCGTATAATCCTAACCACATTGAAAAAATTATAATAATGTAGCATAAACATAATTCATTTTTTTTTTTTTACCTTAAATAATTTTGTAGATTTTTCCCGCTTAATTCAGGAATGAGGCGAAGTTGTAAAAATAATATTCACAATGAGTGTGATATTTGTATTACTTTTTATGAAATATCGTTTTTCTCTAATAATAAGAATTATTTAATACAACACGTCATGGAAATTCTCAGGTACTCATCAAGACTATTGCCGGTATTATTAATGTTAGTTACGGAAGTTGTACCTTTATCTGGAAATTATGTGCTCTTGTATTAGCATTGCCTTAATATTATTTATTATATATAATTAATAACATTTACAAATCCCATGTTAATTAAGACCTAATCTTATTCCTAAGTTATTTTTTTTTTTGTCTCAATAGCAACCGGCTATTTTGAAGTGTAGTATTCCATAGTCTATTAACTATTTTTCGACTGAATATAGATTTTACAAATTTTTAATTAAACGATTACCTCACGCTTCGTCAGGATTTTATATAATTTGTTTGTATCATTACATTCAATATTTTATTAATCCATTGCAATAAAAGAGTTTGGGGATAAAAGAGACTCTCGAATTGAGTTCGGAATGAACTTATTAAATGGTATACCTTAAAGCGACCAGCTGCTGACAGTTGATTCTTTATGTTTACACGGATCTGCTCAATTAATAAACAGTTTTATTAAACTGTCAATTAAATCATCGTTCTCATTTATTCGGTATTTTTTTTTTTATTAGTTAAGCATTTATTTTATTGGTTTAATTTAACGAAATCAGTACTTAAGTATTTCTAATTCATTATTTCATTGGAAAAGTGAAATTCTCTTTTATTTACAGATCTAAAACCACATTTATATAATTGTATTACATTTTTAGCATAAACGGTTGAATAAGGTACTTTATGACTGTGTTAGTAATCATCATTTTTGATGTGATAAATACAGCTGAAACATAAATTATTATAATTGATAACACAACATCAATACTATATAACATTATAATGTGGTCAAAACGCTAATTAATCACTGCCTATTTAATTTATTTTTATAAAAAATTTACCTCAAATTATTATAGCTTTTGTAACATTAATTTATAATGTCTTAATTAAAATTAAACTAAGGTTATTTGGATACGCTCGATGCATGCTCATATAGATGGAACTTAATCTATAACTAATTGCAGTTGTAATTAAGTTTTTTTTTTTATGTATAGGTATATATAAGTTAGTTTATTTTTTAAACTATTTTAAACTCGTGTATTTAATATTTTTCTACGAATATGGTCACAGTACCATAATTATCTGGTTTATCACTTATACTACTGAAGGCGAATGAAAATTAAATATCTCTACATATCAATCATTATCGAAAATAGTTACCAGATTGTTTTTGTTATTGTGATATTGCAACTTTTATTGTTATTCGTGATTATTACTAAACTTGCCGATTCCGAAGGTTCGATAACCAAATCTCAAACAACCATAGTCTTGTTTTTCCCTCCACTGAATCCCGACAGAGGTCTGTCCCACAAGATAAATCTAATGTTATCTTTGCGTTCACACCTCGGTCTATTATCTGTACTTTGACTCTTTATTTCAGAGATTGTTTCCTGTTATGACACTATTGAAAATAATTGTTCACTTTGCTTTGTTCGGTCACGTAATGTCGCTATTATGTCTCATGAATTTTGTTATAAAATTATCTATAGAATGTGTTATGGTAGATTAGAAGTAATTTGATCCGTATTGTTTTTATTAATTTTTCAGTTTCAGGTATAAATACATGTTTATGATCCGTCATTAAGACTTATTTTCCGTATTCAAAATTAGGGAAGCTTGGTGAGGCTAGATTATGTATTGTTGTCTAAATTATTTTTTATATTCAAATTCATATCTTGGGCGCCTTGTTAAAGCAACGAGTGTGCAACGTTGTGCAGGTTAACAGGTTAACATGGTGCCGACAATATGTGTAAAAAAGTCTTATACGTTAAAAGTATTCGAACTATTTCGGTCGTTAAATCGACGTTAAACTGTGATTTCCTATTATATCTTATTTGATTTCGCAAATTGAATCTATCAATTTATTGATTAAATCAGCAATTGATTTTATGTGTTCAATTAGAATTGTTAGCTTCGTGTCTCAGAAATAGCATATGAAAATTTGACTTAAGGTTATCGTCTTATGACTTATGGAAAACAAATTTAAAACTTCTGTATATTGGTGACATTAAATTATGAATTCATTTTTTCATTAAATTAATATTTTTTTTTTTTTATGAAGAACTCGTTGATTAAAATAATTGTTCTTAAAATATTTTTCCAAAATCATAACATTTGGTTTAATCTGTTGAAAAAATCGTTATTACAGAATGACAATGATTTTAATTTATTTTTTAAAGATTAAATCAAGTTATGAAATATCTTTTGCGTTTTTTGGTATGTCAAAAGTAAGTTGCAGATCTAATGAACATTATTTTTAAAAGTTTTTAGCAATTAGTCAACAATCATTGCATACGAAAATTAATCGAGAAGGCTCTTCATATTACGAATAATTTCGATAAAAGAAACTTTAGCAAACTTTTTAAGATAATTTTTTTTTCTATTTTATTTTCAATAGAAGAGGTAGGTACAAATAAGTTGATTTCATGAGATCAAATATGAGGTTAATCTATTGCTATTTTGCATCTTTTTAATTTCACATTTATATCATAATCATGCTTTTCCATTACTAGATAATGTATATAAATATAATATATAAAATATCGATCATAATTATTTATTAATTGTGCCTCTCAATGAGTTATATATTCAAATAGAAGTGGAGCATACACCAATTTATTTTTATTTGTAGGTAAACTATATTTAAATACAAAAATTAATGATGCCATCAAATCAGTGATATTCTATTTCTTAAATAATATTGTCATCTCGGCCATGTTTTCATGTTACTCTTAGTTTTGTTTTTGAGAAATAAAATCCTGAAGATTATTAATGTAAATCTCACTAAACAGAATCCGCTATAACCTCGTTACATTAAAAACAAATTATAAATATCAATAAATTAAAATTATTTCCACCCTTTGAGTAATCGTGTTAAAATATTGATATTTGCATGTAGATATGATTTTTATTTATTTATTTGTTTTAATGCTATAGACGATCAGTGATTTTGGTGGCTAAATGGGGCAATTTAATACATCTACTAATTGATTTATTAAGAAAATTACACACGTGTTTTGAATTCGGTGAATAAAGTAATGATAAGAAGAATTTGACTCTTATCAGATAACAAGAACTATTATTGTTGATAGTATGCCATAGCAGAGATCCTATTTTCCCGTTACCTAAGGCCGTATACATTACTCTACAAGTGAGTTGTTTAAACCTCCTGCAACAACAATGCCCTTGAATAACAGATGACCACTAAACGCGTGTGAAAAAATCATCAGCAGTACCAAATCTCCTCGTTCGGGATTCCTTTGATTAAAATAATTTCGTTAAATTTGTTCCAATATTTTTGAATTTAAATAATTATGGGCTTTTTCTTGATTGATTTTCTCGGCACTTTCCATTTTTTTTTTTAATTTTTAATTTTGAATATATTTTCATTGTGTATTTATTCGATTTTTGGTTATATTTTAGTTGTCATGCCGCTCTGCAATATGAATTTGATAATATTTTGATTTTACAATGTATTATTTTTTTTACACACACTTATTAATTATGTATTATTTTGTTTGTTAAATTAAATTGTGTAATTTAATTTGTGTTTATACAGATAAACATTTAATACTGCTACGGACGTGCTATAACTAGAACATTTTTAGTAAGAGGACAAAATAAAATAAATATTCAACGGTCCAAATCATAGGGAAAAAATCAGTTTCAAAAGTGAACTTGAATTTTAAATAATCCGATGTACTCATTATCTAAAGATATACTTTAATTCACATAACTCTTTTGAATTTGAACTTGTCTGTCACCCGTTACGAATGTTAAACACTTTATAATAAGAATTTCATAATCTATTAAAACACAACATCGTATCAATAAAATCGTAAATTCTTAATGTGAAAGGTTATTGGTCGTAAATTTTAGTAACTTTTTAAGTATAATCTTTTGCCATAATGATAATAATGAGCTGTTCGGTTTCGTTAGGTTTTAGGTTAGGTTTCCTACTTGTCAATTCTAGTAGTTTAGCTATATTTAGAGCATATCCTTTAGAACAGGAAAAAAAATAATAAAAAACATTTATGATAGCTTTATGTTTATCAACCATTCCTGAAACAGGGTTACGTTTTCTTGAATATATGTTGTTTGTAAACTGCAATTATCATTATTACTTATATTAATTCCATCAAATAAAATTTCTACTAGCATCATTTATTTTTATCATTTGTGATATTTAAGACTTATTCGTTGTCGATTCCATTTGTCCAGTTTCATTTTCGTCTCCGTATATATGTATATACATACGTTTCCCAACACAAATAAAATAACTATTAAAAGTAGACAAACAAACGAAAACAGTTATAATAAAAAATGGTGGTTATTAAAAATTAAATATGATAGAAATATTGCCAAATACATTGGAGTAGAGCGTTTTACACTCGACGGTAATGAATATCTCTTGAACACTCCAGTGAAGAATAACTTTTGTATTGATTGCAAATCTATTTATGTGTGATGAATAAGTATATTTGGTAACTGTAAATCATAAAAATCGAACCTGCCAACATTTCGCCAACTCATTACCACAAAATATATTACAAAATCTACATTAACAGAATATGCCTGATCAATACTAAAATAATTAATTGATATTCGTGAGACTTTCTTTGCCATGCAATAATAACATGACAGTATTTTTGTATTTTTTTGTCAACATTAATTAACATATAATTTTTAATATCCAACAAACGAGATCTAACAAGAATGAAGCTAAAGATGAGGTTATGTTGACAATAAGTCGCCCGAAAGCAGATTATGAAATAATAAAGCTCGGACGGTGATTAATTATTCAGAGTAAATTAAGTCAATTGCCAAGAAACAACTTTATCCATAAGCTACCTACGTGGGGTTCTAGGACTTCAACTCTGAACAAACCGATTTTATTCTAATGAAATGAGAACTAGGAGATTTGGTACTGCAAAAGGTCCTGAGGATTTTCACACGTATATGTATATATATATTATATATATATATATATATATATATATATATATATATATATATATATATATATTAAAATACTATCTACACACTTTGTTGTGGATTTCATTTGAATGAAGATCAAAAACCTCAAAGATATTCGTAGGATAAGAAGTATTTAATATCCAAGGCACGTATGAACACCCCCATTCGTCAGAGTCCTAGATAGGCGGGCGGCCTCCTGTTAGATATCGCCTAGAAAGGCCAAGCGAGTGGCTGCACGTTGCTGTCACTCAGTAAGCAGCACATTGCCGCCAAAGTCCATTCTTCGCCGACAATATATCATCCAATGCGTTTTACCTTACAGGCCGCGTCGCCGTTTATGGGGACCGCTTGAAACGTTTGAATATGGATACGATATTAATATGCTATTAGATAATGGATAAAACTAGTTAATCATTCAAGTAGTTCCTTTGAACAGAATATTTGTGCTGTTTTTTTTGTTTTTTTTTATCATGAAATATTGCAATTATCCAAATTTAACAACAGTATCAAACAGTGATAATCCGTGGTGCAGACCTCTTTTTATCAAATTATTATCATACAGCTGAATAACTCGTAAATACCCATTTGCTTTCCATTTGGATCGTAAGATAATTTGATCACAAAATCGATAAAAAATGTGGTCTACAAAAATGTTGGGCCGTTTGACAATTTGGGGGTGTAGGTCACACCAAACGGCTCAATATTTTTGAAGGCCACCTTTTTTTTCTTTTTTTTTAATTTGTGCTCAAGTTATGATTAAAGTATAAAAGAAATGGATATTTATGAATTATAGTATCTAATTAAATAGACAAAGTTTGTCGAACTCCACTCTGAAAGCGTCCCAATTTTCGTAAATAAGATATTTGTAGGTTACGATGAAATGAAGCTATTTACGAAGTTTCAGCCGGATGTTAATGATTTCATAAAAAGGAGTCTATACCACGGACTATGATGTATGTAACTATTGATAGCATATTCAGATTTAAATAATGTTATATTTATTACAACAAAAATTATGATTACATCTTTTTCTTTTCGTGTATAATATTTTAGGATCGTAGAAGTTTCGCAGTATAACATATTTTATATTTTATGAAAATATATATTGATTAATCAGACCATACCATACTATGTCATATCTGAGGTTACTCCACCATTCTTTGGCAATCCAAAAAGTTGAATTTTTTGATATTTGGGAACCGTTCAAACTTGGAACACTGTGGTAAAAAAAGAGTAACTAAAACTTAGGACTAATACCTTTTACTTTTCAAATTATTAATTATGAATTTTATTGATAAAATGTTGTGTTTGAACAGATAAGAAAATTTTTGTTATAAAGTGTTTAACATTCGCATCAGATGACTGACAAGTTCAAATTCAAAAGAATATTATTTAGAATTTATGTTCATTATTAAAAATGATTTTTTCCGTTAAAAATTTTATATTTCGCCCTCTTCCATGAAATAGTCTAGTTATAGCACTTCCATGGAAGTATTAAATGTTCTTCTACATAAAAAATAATATTTATTTAAAGAGGTTTATTAACCAAACAAAATAATATACTTTACAGAACTTTGTGTGGAAAAATAATAAATTGGTTAGTCAAAACGTTATCAACTTCACTTTGCAGAACTTTGAGAAAACTGAAATTTAACAAAATAATCGAATAAATTCACAAAGAAAATATATTCAACAAAATTTAAAAAATTGGACTGTCCGGAGCAAATCAATTTTTCAGTTGGAACCATTATTTAGAATCATGGCTTGACGAAGCACGACGGATCCCGAATTCCGAAATCCTTTCCATCACTGACTACTTTGAACTTTAGTTCCTTAACAACAACGCATTATCTTGATGGATTTTCATTAATCTAGTTTATAATTGTTTGTAATTTTATAATTGTACAATAAAATAGTTATTTGCTAAGAACGTTTTTTAATCTAGTGTGTTAAATGTTTTGATGTCATATAGAGAATGCAAAACACCCACCGTATGATATGGGTCACCTTTCCAGAATGGCTCACCTTGGTGTGGGTAGAAATCATTCGGTTAAAATATCAACCACTCGGTGGACATTTTTGTCTCAAACGTTACTTTGACTGGTCATGTTTTTATTTCCTTCTCTATGACAGTCAGGGAGGGTATAATAATATGAATTTTCAGATGGTGAAGGATTTATTTCTAGTTTATATAGTGATAAGTAGAATGCTATTTGCATTAGTTCTAGAAGAGATCAATGGTGCAAGTAGGTCACCAGATGCCGACTGTATACTAATAGAAACTTTTGACGCAAGATCAATTAATCTATTAAAGCCTCTCTTTGTATGTCCGTTAGCTTCTCATTCCTAGAGGAAACAATAACTTTTGGATGAAAATAAGGTTTGTTTATTTTTCTTAAGTTTTTATTTTATTTATTTTTTTTTTAAGATTTATGTTTTACTATTGTTTTCATTTTAATCACTAAAGACCTATCATCAAAATCTTTGAAAGGCCATAGATTAATTTTTTAAAAGACGTTCTTTTAAAATGTGCTTCGGTTATTAATTATTGCCCATAAATAGAAAATAATGTGAGAGTATTGCCCTTTCTAAATAGTAATCTACTGCATACCCTGATTTATTTTCGCACATTTCATTCAACTTTCAATGTTTTGGACACTTTCCTTTTTTTGTTCCTTAGATAGATGTATTTGATATATAGTCTTTGCTATAAAGCTATATTATAATATATACATAAGCTAATATAGCTTAATGTAGTCTTTGACAATGAATATATTTCATTATGATATAAGGACTCAAATATATGAATATATTTATTTCCGTCTTAAGAAGTGAAGAAAATCCATTTTGATCAAAAAATGTGTTGATATTAATAAAAGATCCTTCCATTTTTGATACACGTGACGAAGCACTGGAATAACCCCCGATATCGGTGTTATAAGATGACGTCATAGCGGTGACGTCACCTTACACTACGTCCACGCCTCTTCCTTGGTTATCATCATTCCACGTCCATCCAGTCCCTTTATCATTCCTTTATCAAAGTTGTAAATATTTGTGGATTTGATAAAGTAGTTTGGTATGTTTCGGCCTATTTGTTAACATTTCACCGATTTCTGTCTTGTTGGTCTATATTCTTGATATTTTAGATTTGTGTGCGATGTAAACAACATGCATGTAGTGATTTTCGTTTATTTTGATTTTTATTTGAAAGTTATTTTACTTCCAATTAAAGAATTTAAATTCATATCTTTTAAATTCAATTTAATTTCTTATAGGTCATTGAAATTTCATCTTTTCTCTTCAAAGACTGAGGTAAGAATTCATAATGGTCAGTTTTTAATGGAATATAACTCAGCAACAATTTTTATTTATTTGTAAGTATTTTACTCATATATACATACAACCGCCATTCGTATATGTCATAAGCTATAAAAAATGGTTAAATGCTTGTACTGTATGTATGGCTGGAAGAACAGTTATATTATATATTAACCATACAGCTGTGTACTAATCGATTTTGGCAAAAATTATTTTCTTCATTAAAAGCATTAATTGATCAAGACGTGTAAATTTTATTGGTGTTATAGTTTATTAAATAGAATTTTAGATATTAAAAATTATTAAAATTAAATACATCTTGGTTTGGATTTGGTTACTTTATTATATTACATTTTTACGAAATTTAAAAAATATGTTATTGTTGTAATATCATTGGAAAAATAATTATTGTTGAATTACTTGATAATAACTGTACTATTAAGTTCTGAAAAAAAAAAATAGAAAAATTAGATTTATCTAATCCAAGTAAACAGTTGCATGATGAAAAAATATACTATAATCAAACTTCTTATCAATAAATGTAATTGAGCTGTAGTAAAAAAATTAAATAAATTTCATTTTAAACATAAAATGTCTGCATTTTATATTCTAAAAGATTCTATGCTAAAACAGTTTTATTCCATTCCGAATTTAATTATTCAAAATGATTCGATTCCATTTAAATTTGAATCTTTTAAGTACCTGCTTATTTTTGCTGTATTTAATACTTTAAAGGCTCTTGCACATAGAAATCGATGTATTCCACCGTTCAGCAATCTCTTTGTACGTTCCGCTGTGGAAGATCTCGCGCTCCGTATGACTGTGATATAATGTAAAGCGGATCCTAGCGGTCATTCAGAATGACATTCCGAACCACTGTTGACATTCTGATTGATCGTATAAGGTAGTAGACGTGATTGACGGATTTTTCGGAAATCCTGAAATCAAAGCTTCAACCACGGAAAGTGGAAGGGAGATTGAGGTAAAAGTGGTGGGCAGACTGACCTTACTATTTGATAGGTTAGTTTACTTAGGCCTAACAAACATTGTACATTCCTAATATTCATTCAAATAAATAGTTTTTCTTATCTCTAGTTTATATTTTTATAAACGATCTACAACTATTTTTTTTTTTTTAAATAGTCAAGTAGGGAATAAATTATGCTACAAATGATAATGGCCGAATAAGCTTTTTTTATGTAATACATTTTTCTTAATGGATAGTACACCAGATCCTCACTGCCTGTTATTTCAACTTCAGCTGAGCTATAATGGCGTGAGTATGATTGGTACGTGTAGAGTCCATCATGATTGAAGCAATCTGAGGTAGTCTTGTGACTGTCAATCATCACAGATCGTGTAGAGCCATATCGCTGCGGCTGCCATACAGCAGGAACCTATCGCGCCCTCTGACCACGAGCCTTAATGGAATGGGATTCCTCTTAACAAGCTTCTACACTGTGTGAACATCAATACGGAATTATCAAATGAATATCACTGAGCTCAAAAGTGGGTTTCATTGTCTTAAATTATAATAAAACTGATTCCAATTCCATCCGATTTTATTTACCACTGTCTCAAATTAAATCTCCATTATTACAGCCGCTATCTCCACCGTGGAGGAGCTTCGGTGATCTAGTGGATGTGTCCATTCCCAGAAATGGAGGAGTGGCGAAGTGGTGGAGGAGGCCCAGGTAGAGAACATTCTTCAACGACTAATTTCAATAGGGCCCATCCTTTGTCCCCTTCCACTCAGCGGTTTCAACTTAACTACTTCAAACTTAAATTTATGTTCTCATTATACTCTACACCAACTATATAATTTATATGTTTCTTTCTCTTTGAAGCTGAAATAGTACTTTTCATTTAAATAGTAATAAATTGGTTGTTACGTATTGAAATAACTGCTTAAAAATAACGAAATCCTCAAGTATTTCCAATTTTTTATGTTGTTATTTTTACTTATTTCTTTATTGATTAGATGAAAATATGTCAGTCGATATAAATTTGCTATCTGAAAGATATTAAGTAATCAAGGAGAACAGAAGAAAAAAAAACTATAACACTGCAAGTTGACTGCAGTAACTTTCTTGGTCAGCGTATGGATTATGGGTGGATCGTATGGATTTGTGGAAGTAGATAGAGTTTGAGTTAATGGTTTTGAATTTAGAGTCAGGCTGTCATGAAAATTATTACCCATACTACCTGCCCAGGGTCGCCAATGAAACAGAACAAATAATTTTTCTGCCATATATCATTATTATTTCAAGAAATTACTAGTTCGGCTAATATTTTTTAAGCACAAATTTGGTTTGTGGTAAAATTAAATTAAACATTGTTAGTTGTTTTTATACTTTTTTTTTCTATTTTAAAGCTTTCTAACTTTCATTACTTCCTGTAATGAAATCTTTCAACCTGTTTTTTGACCTTCACTGATGGATTGCTTCGAGCTATTTGCCTCACATATCTTGACCAAAGTGAAACCTATTGCCAAATTTCTTTATTATTATTATTTTTTTTTTACCGATGACTTGTATTATGTGTTAATAATGTGGTTTGAACAATTGCCATTAACGTTTATAAAGCACTTGACTATCGTTTATTAATCATCGTCTTGTGGACATTGGAGTTTTGAAGAAATAATTCAGAATACTAATAATTTATAAAAGAAATCAAGAAACTTACTGGGTTGTTCTTATGCAATAGTTAATAACAATATTGTATGGCGAATTGTTTTCTTTAAATTTGGATTTTACTACAATCGATGACTAGAGGAATGATAAGAAGAATTAAGTTTTGACTTAAAAATAGGTGAAAGGTCCCGAAACATTGTTATATGATGTTTTAGTGAAAATTAAATAAAAATTGATACTAAACGGCTTGCCGAAAATAAGCAACTAATGTTGATGGAATCTTTAAAATTAATATTAATTGTTTCGTAAGAAATAAATGAATATCATCTTACATTTCATATTTTTTATCGCTACTAAGGTATTTAACGTTGTGATTTTAAGAAGTTATGAAATTTGATATATATATTTTTTTTTATGAGTCAAACGGTAAACATAGGACTAATCCTTACTTTAATAGACTTAAATAGTAGTTTTAAATAGTAGATTTTATGCAATAAAGTGGAATCTCACATTGACGAAAGACAAGGGAGAAAGAGATTATTAAAATTAAAATAAAATAAAAAGTTACATTATATTTTTGTTTACTTTACTTAAAAAGCTTGGTCAAACTTGAACAATTTTTTAAAAAAATTTAAAAAAAGAATTCCATTATTTTAAGGTGCATCTTTATTTCATTAGTCTTAACAGTTCCATTGCTATTTTGAACATTAATTTGAAACGGTTTCGCTTTAAAAAAAAATTATTTATGTTTGAAATTATATGTGTTATAAATTATATATGTGAAATGATATGTGTTATTATCACTTACGAAGTGTTTTTATTTTGTTTTTTATCGCTGAATAAAAATTTTCAATTTCAGGAAGAATTCCTTATTTTTTAAAGGCTAATTTTCGTTACTAGTTCATTAGATAAACGAATTGATTCGGAATGATTTAAAGTTTCAACGTATCAATCATGACTTTACTGGCTTAGTTTAATAATAATTAAGGAAGTAATTTATTATGACAGCAAGATATAATTTTATGAATCAGATGTGTAGTACTGACATCCAACATTAGGCTTGGTAGGGTAGGTCTTACGTGTTACGGGCACGTATTAATTTCATCGAATATTATTGAATATTAACAAGATAGGATTTAGTATTCAGTCCTTAACGACATTCCTTATGCAGATTTATGGTAATTGTAGTTTACCTTAAACGAATGTCAGGAACCGTTATATCCAAAATACTATACGTTTTTACCTCATCTTAAATTTTTTTTACAGTATCGCATAATTTTAAGACATTTCAGAAGATTTGTTTTGTTATTACTATGGACTATTTTTATTGAAATATATTGACTGAAATTAGGAGAACTAGTTTCATTAGTGCTTATCTTTGTTCGTGATGTTGGTTAGTACACAATCTTCTAATTCTATTCTATTCTAACGAGTAGAATAGGTCAATCCCATTTTAAATGTTATGATAAATATTAATGCCCTTAGTGAATGTGTGTATATATTATATATACATACATATTTATATATATATATATATATATATATATATATATATATATGTACATATAGAAAAACAAGGCTTCTTGTTTGCTGTTAACTATAGAGGAAAAATTACGTATGTACCTATTTGCGTAACACTTAATGCCTTTAATGTTTTTTTAATATTTTTATTTTTCTATTAAATAATTTGTTTATATGTTTATGTAAATATAGATGTAAATAAATTTATTATCTTTTAATGTGATCTATTGTAATGTAATGAAACTTTTTATTTTATATTTTTTTTAATTTTACATAATTTATTTTTAATAGAATTAGTTTGCAGTATATCACAAAAAAAAAAAATTGTAAATCATTATTATGTTTATTCTTTAGTGTGTTAAATATCTGCGACTATAACCGTTCTAGTCTTATTTATTAAAAATCGTTTATAAGTTTATAAATATTTATTTTAGTTTTATAAGTAACTTATTCTCCCGAATTTATTTTAATACTTATAATGTATGATTTCATGAATTATTGAAGGAAGTTAGGACTGTTCTTCATATCATGAACTAAAGGACGCAGTCATCTTTTTTTATTGTTGCCGACGTTTTTTTTTTTTTTTAGATTATTTGAATTTCATAGAGTATCGATTCTTATTTAATTAGAGTATATGAACAACTACAGTACGAAACACGTCCTGATGATGACCCACATGTTTGGTTTGAAACGTCGGCACCAATAAAACACTTAAAATGACTGCGTCTTGATTTATCAACCATGGTATGATTTCATGCTTTTAAAAATATCAGGGATTTCCCAATATAGAAAAAGTAAATAATCAATAATCAAAATTTTAAAAATATGTTAAAACATACCTCATTCGTTCTTTTCAGGTCACTGGTAGGCGGTACCGCAATTCGTGAGAACCTGTGATTTAACCTAAGGGTCCATCCTTGTTATATATATTTTTTGTTGAATATAGGTCGTTGTCTAAATTGCTAAGATAATAGGCAATTTTCAATCATATTTGTGAACTTATTTTGTAGTTTTTGTCGTTATATCTATTACATCGTTTTGCCTTTTTCAGATAAAAGTTTAGGTATTATATTTTTTTTTTTTAAATTGAGGAGTATTTTTTTCTGGAAGTATGCAACTTTCAGTATGATAGGGAAAGAAACATCATCAATATTTCTTGATTGTATTAGTTCATATATAGAATCTAATTAAATGCGTTAGATGAGTTTAAAATGTTTTCATTTCTCTCGTGTAGAGGATAAGGTCCAATAAAGAACTGGTTACAGAGACTGGTCAATCAATATCTCAAGATACAAAGGTAAGGAGGTTAAGATGGACCAGGCGTGTACCTCGAAGTAATCCTTCAGGAAGCGTCTGAAACGTCTAAGAATATGCATCTTGATGAATAGTTGGTATGATATTTGGGGGCGGGGTGGCCGAATGGGCTAAAGCGTGTGCACTACACCGCGAGTTGCCTGGCAACCAGATAAGAGACTTGAGAAGATTTAAAAAGTATGAGTTCGCATTCCGGTGCAGGATGGGATTTTAAAATCCCCACCCTCACCCTCCGGGCCAAAAAAATCCCGTATAGCCTAAAAGGCGAGTTGGAAAGAACAAAAAAAAATAAAATAAAAAAGGCCAACAAATTGATAGATCGAATCTAGATACTAACGAAACCTATGAACTCGTAGATGTCGCAGCTAAAAAAGCGCTTACCCTTCCGTGTGGTTGCGCTGCCATTCTAACGCCGCAAGATATGTCTTCTCCTCAAAAAAGAAATGTAGCTGGTAATCTGTGTGGAGTGAGAGTCCGCCAAGCAAATTAAAAGAAATTAAAACAACTATAAATCCATGGTGAACATCATATCGTTATATCCACACAGAAGAGATTGTCTTAACCAGACTGAGAATTGGCCTCACTAATCTTACATATTCACATCTCTTTAGCAAAAAACCACCACCACATTGCTACCACTGCAATAATACACTTACAGCTAGCCACATTTTACAGGAGTGTCCTTTTTACGTATCGAGTTTAAATAGTTCAGGACTTACACCTCCAATAGCAAACATTTTGAGGGATGGCGAAGACAATGAAGTTAGTGTTAGGTTTCTTGAAATCAAACGATTAGTTTACAGAGATTTTAAATCTCATAAAGATTTAATCTGGAGATAAACAATATTAATTTACAGGCGTTGATGACCTCGATGTTTTACACCTTTAAACCCTAACAAGCAAACCATCGAAACTAGATAGAAATATTCCGATACAGGCAAAGTGGAGAAAGCTGGTTAAAGTGGCAAAAGATCTACAAAGTCTGTAATTCCAAAAGATAAAAAAAAATCGATTTGAATAAAGAAAGTCTAAAAAAAAAATTAACAATGATTTCATTTTATGAATTATTAAGTCTATGAATGACTTCGATAATTATTGAAACTATTATTTTTATTTAATTATATTAAAATTTGTACACCGAGATATCCATTGTGACTGTAGTGCTACTGTGCCACTGTTAGCCAGCGTGGTTGTGACCCGGAGCAACGACCTGGCACTCCCACATATCCTCATCGTCGGCTCCTCCTCAGCCTCTCGAGGTGTAATAGTATTGTCTGCTTCCATTGATTCAAAACTCAATAATAAAAAATAAAAACATTAAAACTAAGTTATTTAATCCTAAATAATTAATAGCTATTTCTCCTCCTTATTACGGCAGCGTTGGTGAATAGTGAAGAAGAATTTGTAACGCTTCGGGAAAATTGATACGGCGAGTCTCGCGTTTCCAGTTAGTACCAGGTAACTCCTCCTCCTCTTACCGGTAAGTGTCATTTCCATGTCGGACGGTTAATCGTCTTGATCGGAAACTTCTCCTAAGGTTCCCTGAGAAGCAACGATACACGATGATCTGGTTACACCACGAGGTTTACTGGAACTGTTAATTAAAACCAGAATTTATACTCGATGTCAGTTTTTTTTTTTAATTTATCTGCATAAAATAATTATATTTGCAAAACAAATTGTACTAAAAAATATCGTATTATCTATCAGATTTTAGCTTGTTTATCATCTGTCTCTTTCTCCATCTCTGCATATATTGCTGACCTATTGCTTACCAGTTTTCTGCTAGTGTTGCCCAAAATCGGTTTTGTTCCTGCACTTTGCCAGACCAAATCTAAAAACAAAAAAAATAATAAAGGTTTTCTGTGAATAAAAATTAAGATAAAATAGTTTTTAACGCCAGATAACTTTAGTTACTATATGTAAAAAATTGGTGGAACCAATATACTTTTATAATTAGCTCTTCCAATTTTTCATTTGGGATTTGGTAAGATTTTCCTTACTTTAAATCGGTTAGTTTTAATGAACATATTTAAAATTAAAAAAAAAAATCAAAATCAGTAGGAAAGTCATGTGAGTGGACACACCAGATTTAAATAATTGGTGACATTGTACAGATTGCCTTTAGTCTACAACTCTTTCGTTTCAAGATGGGGCCTATCACATTCTTACTTCACAATACCTATTAATTTATTGTCAAGTTAATTTTTTTAATTTGGTTGGGCTTAACTATATTTATGTCAATAAAATATCTAAAGGTACCTATTCTGTAGTGTTTTCTAATATCTAATGTAATATTTTTTTTATAAATAGCAATAATCTAATAAGATTCTTGCGACATAGCAAGACCAAGACCACGAATGAGTGCGCAAGACCAAGACTCGTCTTTGCATTGGTCATTTAGGCAACACTATTTGCTGCTCTTAGCTCTACAGCAACTCGTTGACCATACATATTCATCTGTTTTTTTTTTATTCCCACGTGGTTTCTTGCCAACTATTGCATTATTGTACTTGCCAGGTATTACATTTATTTTATACTCGTTAGAGCAGATAGTTCCAGATATTTTAAAAAATATATTAATATAGTTGTTTATAAGCACGGTGTAATTACTTTTATATATAGACTGGATGGAGGCATGCCCTACCAGTTAATCTTCTGGTTATGAAATGATTTATGAATATTCATACAAGTGCGCCCTGAATAGAATGAATTGTTCTTTTTTTTTTTTTCTTAACTTATTTACATTCTCCCTTTTATCGTTTTAAACTCAATTTTTAGTTTTGATCAATTTTATCTGGAGATAGATAGAAAGAGAAAGCTTTCAAATACTTCTTACTTGATTTTCGCTGTCGATCTTTAATCTAAAAATAATCTGAAACTTCTTGCTCTCAAACCCAAACCATGTATCAGAGGGTAAAACCATTTAAGTTTCAAACGTAACATATTTCCTAGTGGTTATTATGTAAAACCTGACCATTCATTAACAAGCCTCTGAATTTTCGCTTGTATCTGGAAAAGAAAATAACGATTACATTTTTATTCGATGGCTCTACCACCAAAAAAATTTCAATCTGCTATATCTGAATTTGAACCCGTGATGTTTCTTTATCGAGTGGTATCTTCACTTTTTTTTTTTGGCTCTGCTTATTCAGCTTTCTCAAATTTATAAATATTTCAAAATCATCTGCCTCATTATATTATATTTTGGAAGCATAAATATTAAGGATCGAAGGAATAAGGTAGAACGGTAAAAAGGAAACACATGAAGGGCCATTCCTGTGTTTTCCAGAAGAACAAAGGGATGATGGAAGGGTGGATTGAACCAGGACTTACGGTTGTCAGGTAAGAACTAAACTGTCTAAGGGTAAAGGGAAATGACGGACAGCTATCATGATGGCAAAGGCAGTTAGTTTATATATATATATATATATATATATATATATATATATATATATATATATATATATATATATATAATTAAGAGGTTCCCTGGAAGGATTAGATAATTAACTGAAAAGATTTTTTTTTTTTTTAGTTTAACAACAAATTTAAAGTAATTATCAACAAAGTAATTATCTAAATCATAGATTCGTGAAAGGTAACAGAGAGTGACCCAAAAATAATGGACAATAATTTAAAGTTAAACCTGTTTTTAATCTTCAATTGTAATTAAGTTCTTCTGAAAAAAAGGTGCTAAGTAAAATTTCTATGATGTGTGCATCAGACTTTTTTTTTTTATATATATTTCTATGTGAACAATGAATGTTTTTCATATTCCCTTCCCACGGTACCACCGATTCTAATGTACACATCATTCTTTTCGTTATATCTGTATTTCATAACGCTGAAGGAAGTCTATAATTTAAGCTGAACATCCAGGAATAATTAAACAAGTATTCTTGATCCCTCAATATTATTTTATCCTCTACCCGCATCTAAAAGTAGATTCTATTATTTGCTCTGGATTTATTTTTATATTTATTTGTTTTTTCTTTGAAGATTATTTTATGACAGATGCCAAGAAATGTGATCTTACGCTGTTTTTCGCGAAGGATAACTTGTGCCCTGTTCACAAAAAAAATTCGCGTAGCGAATTGGCCAATAAAAAAATTGCAATGGATCATGGGCAAATGAAAAGTATCACGAGATGCAAAAAATATTTTTCTCTTCTCGGTCGATTAAAATGATCCATAAAAAAAAAAAAAAAAAAAAAGTAAACTTAATGACTTGAGTAAAAATTACGAGATAGCGGCACTAATAGATCCAGGATTTAACTTTAGAGGGATTCAGCACAAATTTTTTTTTTTTATATATATGTCCATAGTACGGTAATTTCTTGGAAGAAAAAGTACTTTCAGTACCGTATGAAACGGTACTGAAAGTTCCGCCTGGAAGTTCTGTTTAGAGTATTTAGACGAACAATAGTATTTTTAGAGATTATTTTCTTCATAAAACGTTGTTATATATTACTATTTTTGGGAGATGGTTGAGGAGGTCATCCCGATAGGTCCACGTAAATTCGCATATGGACAGAGGTGAGCCCCGTCATCCTGATTGACAACAGATGATTGACAACAGAGGATTGGTCAGAAAGAGCTTGAAATGTATCGAAGATACATTAAAAGGAAATTATATAGGAAATAGATATTCTGAAAAGAGGATCTTAAATACAAACCTTTTATGAAACTAGGGTCATGAAAAAAAAAAAAAAAAAAAAAAAAATAAGAGCCTGTATCTTTGTTTATAATAGTTCGATTTCGATTACTTTATTTTTTTTAGTTTAGTAGAGAATTGGAAAATCTTTTTAATTATAATGAGTATAATCAACACTCAACTAAAAACGAAGACTTTTCTTGTTGATGTATATTTTTGCCATCTACAAGGGGACATAATCTTCGAAGTGATTACCCAATCATTTGATGAACCATTGATGAAGATACGGCACACCAAAAAAAAAAAAAAAAAAAAAAAAAAAAAAAAAAAAAAAAAAAAAAAAAAAAAAAAAAAAAAAAAAATATCCTCGATAAATAATATATAAAGATAAAAATGTAGCTTAGAAATTCTTTTTTTTTTTCCTGATAAATCTCGTCTATCGTTTTCATTTACGGAGTACGTAACGAGGAACGATTCCGTCCTATCGCAGCCAGATGAAAGTGACGCGAAAACTTTTACGAGTATTCAGTTTTTTTTTCCATATTGTTATTTCGTAATTATGCCTGAATCCATGAAAGTAAAACGTGAAGTCATTAAGTCGAATTGGAAAGTGGTTGCGAAGGGTGATCTACTGGAGAAAACAAGAAGGAGAACCTGCTTGTTCCACTCTTCCCGTTTTCCTTTCAATTGTCCTTCTAACTCAATCCTCACCTGAGCCCCTTCCTAAAAACTTAAATCCTCGGAGTGACAACCTGTTCCTAAGCAGATCAGGGGGTTATCTGTTACAAGAAACCTGTTACAGATAGCCTGCCTGGAGCAGGTTCGCTTCGTTATTTATCTGCCCGTGTTAGAGATAGGATAGAGGTGGAACAATGCCTAAGTGCTCGCTATTACTTGTTCACGTCCGGCTCTGGCATGCGCTCATTATTTATAGTTACACTATTCTTAATGCTTCGATGAAATCACTAAGTACCCACTAGCTGCTTAGAAATAATAAATACAGAGAATTGTTGAAAATTATATTACTATTAAACTGTAAATTTCAATAGAGATATTAGAATTATTATGCTATATAAAATCAACAGATCAAAAAGCAACGAATTTCGAAAACGATAAACCAAACACATAACATAGGGAGATTGAAGAGAGAGGGATAATCATTTCTGTTTTAATTCATGTTTCTATAATTTTCTACTAATCTATATTTTTGTATGATTTTAGATATCTAAATGTCTTATTTTCTAAATTCCTTAAACTATAATACCTCACTAACAGACCCCTTTTCATCAAACCATTAACATCCGCCTCCAACTTCGTGAATAGCTTCATCTCATCAACCTACAACTATTTTTTTTACGAAAACACTTGAAATTGGGGCGTTTTTAATCTGGAGGTCGACAAACTTTGTCTAATTAATTTGGTACTAAAAACTCGTGAAGACAAATTTGCTTTCCACTTGAATCGTAAGATAATTTGAGCACAAACTCGAGAAGAAAGAGGTCCTACAAAAATATTTTTAACCGTTTGGCCTATACGACCTCGTTATTTTAAGGTCACCTTTTTTCTCGAGTTCGTGCTCGAATTATCTTACAATTTAAGTGGAAAGCAAATGGATATTTAGGAGTTCGATTTGGCTCAAATTTGGAGGAATGTTAGGGATTGGTTAATAGATAATTAAGTAAATATCAATTTTATATATTTCTATGTACTACTCTCAACAAAAAAAATACTTCCTCTTTCGGATCAGTAAATGTATTATTTGACACGCCTATGGTCTGATAACGGTTCGTTTACTTTGACTCGAACTTGGAGGAAATTTCGAGAACATTATAGAAATTGCATATTATGAATTTCATTGAATTCTATTTAATAATTAAAATTAATATAAATAATTGTTAACAGTATAATGGCTGTGAAATGTGGTTTTAATGAAATAAAATTTAATAAGGTTTTATTCAAAAATTTAATTTATACTGTATTGTTTGGTCGCTTCTAAATGTTACTAGCATGATGATTAATACCGTTATTTACATTTTCAATAAATTTGAATTAATTCTAATAACTGTTTGAAAAAATATATACAACTACTTTTAGTGTAAACGGTGGTATGTACAAATTTTCAATTGTATTCTATATTTGACATTTTGTAGTCTGTAACTGAAATAAATAGTCTGCTACAATGGAAAATATTAGAGGGCGATAAAATATGAAATCATACTAATAAATCATGAAGAAATTATTAGTTTTTATGCTTTCCTGTAACACTCAATTTTTACATACGACCTTTTGCACTAACAGAATGATATATATGTTCAGTAAAAAAAAATGTTTTGTTTATCACTAATTATTAAATATGGAATCTGCGGATGCGGAACTCTATCGCATTTTAGTATTCGCTGATAAAAAAAGACGTCATGGATATCAAACACGTATATGTTGAGGGATTACTGAATTTCCGAAAACGGCTTCTCCCAGAGATTTTATTCTAGTACGAAAAAATTTAGATCTTGTAATAGAAATATTTTGTAGACAATGAAAACGGTGAGGAAGCCTTACTTGGCAGACTTTTATTTTTTTCATTGTTGCCGATTTTTCAACCCAAACATATTTTACATCCATCATATGATATTGATATGTATATCTTGCTTTGTATCAACTTTTATATTTTGCCATCTGTATTTCGCGCCTGCTACCTCACACTATGAAGAATACGCTTCTTATTTTATTTTAAAATAATATTCGCTATATTTTTATGCATGACGCTGACTGTATTTATTTTCTATGGTAATTAAAATAATTAAATGTTCTTGATAGAATAATTTAAAATTTTACTTAATATTCTTATAACTTTATTGTGTTGTGCCATTTTACCTAAATGTAAAATCTTAAATTGGTTTAAAAATTTACATTTCAATATAAAATTGAACAGCATAAGTGACTAATTTTATTTATCTTTGTTTTAGGTGAGTGAAATAAAGAAAAATGAAATGTTTAGTAAGTACTCTTAGATTTAGTTTTCTATAATTTTTTCATATAACTTGCGACTTCAAAATTTTATTTTTTCCAAATTAATTTACGGTGTTGTTCCATGAATGTGAATCTGTCATAAGTGTGTACAAATAATCTATCTATAATATCAAGGCGTGTTTATACTACTGATTTGAATTATTTTTCTTCCTTATAACGATTTTCTTTATTTTACTATCTTAAAATAAATAACTTATTCACGAGAGGTAGTTACTACGCTTAATTGTATGCCCCGGAGATGAAAGGCACCGTGTTCATTTTTTTTATTACTAAATAATTTAGTAACTAAGAAACAAATTTTAATAGCCCAAAGTTACTGATAATTAACTCCCTGAACAAACACAAAAATGTGATAGAATTTAATTTACTTACGGTGTACAGAATTATTTTTTAATATATATTTTTATACATGTGTTTTCATATCATAACAGAATTTAACGGTTGTGACTTATCAGGATGCTAATTATTTATATGTTAATTTCTATTAACCTGGACTGATGATTAAAACGTCCCTTGAATTGTCAAGTTGTATTATTTTACTTTAATAATTTACTTTTTCAATATAATGTGTATATGAAGCTTAAATTGTTTTAATGAAATTCTCTTAAATCGTTTCAGTAACGTTTTCTAAAAGGTCCTTGTTTAAAAATTAAAGATTTATAAATTACTCAAAAATGTAAAGAATTGATACATATAGTAAAATTAATTACCGTGATGAAGCGTTATCTGATCGAGACGTATGACTAAGTATCTAAGTAACAATCGCTTTACAATTAAGTGAGACCATTACAAGGCTTACCGGTCAGCTAGTTTACTGGAACAAAGCCTTTACAATTAACCAATAACGATGCAAATGAAAGTCGTGCAACGAAATAATTAACGGTGTTGCATTGAGGTGTTCGATGTTGCACGCCTTTTAGCTCCTAGCGCTTTAATCTATTAGCTAGATATCTTTCACTTTCATCTCATATTATCTATTACACTTAAATTAAAAAAAAAAAATATCAGTCAATTTTCTTCCATTCCGTGCTGTAATAACAGGAGCTAAGAAACAAAAAATATAATTAATTAATATTTATATTAATTGAAATTCTAATTATTTTTAACATTAATTAAGTAATTTAATTTTTTTTTATAAATTCAAATTCAGGTATATTATCAAAATCAAATATGATTTTGATCCTATCCAGCTTAAGATTATCTAAACGTCATGACGAAAGCTGTATTCAAGCTGGCTGTATTCAACACAGAATTGAGTTATACAAAAAAGAATGCTGCCTTTTAAAATGAATTATTGAGCCAGAGAATTTATGATACCTTTCTCAGTGGAAATTACTTTTGGTGCGTCAATACTTTACAGAGTCCTCAAATGCTTGTTAAGTCTACTTCTACACAAATTACCGAAGTAAACAATTATCATTAAACCATCGATTCAATTAATATTAAAATTGTATTTTTTAAATGAAACTTTTTGTAAAAATTTGTTTGTAATTTGAAATTATTAATAAATTATTGATTTAATATTTCATATCCAATATATTACTGCATAGAGTTTAAAGAACAGTATTCGTATATTATTTTGTTTTTATTTTTTATCTCACGTTGATATAACATCCAGAGCTAAAAGTAGAACTCCAAACAGTTAGTTTGAATTGCACATCGAACCGAATTAAAAACAGCATGGATTCAAAACTGAAATTTCAATACAATTTTCAACCAGCTACAAAAATGAATTAATTGGTTTAGAATTATGTTTAAATTAAATTTAGTATTGATATGGAAATAATTATTTATTGATAGGAAGGAATCGTAGTTAGACTGTTTCATTACAGATCTACATACGCCTAAATGGAGTACCTGACTTAAATCTGGGGTTGAATGAAGGGATTACATGTAAGTTTGCTAAACTGTAGTGCAGTTATATCCGGGTATCCACTCTAGAAATGTTGTTGCTTGATTATTTTTTGTATTTATATAAGTATGGTTTCAACAAATTTGCTTTTACTACAATCCACACAATTTTCTCCATAGAGTAATTTTCTCAACCTCCTCTGAAACAATATTTGTTTCCTAAATTTTAATGAAGTATATAAGTATATGTATTTATTTATTATTTAATTATAATATATTTTATAATTATTTGAATTCAAATATGATAGTCTGATATTAACTTTTATTGAGTATTAATACAGTCTGCCACCCTGAAGGTACTAGGGCTATAGTTAAAATATGATAATAATTAGTAAATATGAAACCAGCTTCATAAAACACAAAAAAAATATATATATACAAATAAGTATATATTTCAATTTAATCATTGTTATTTAATTTCCTCTAATTTATTTGCAATCAATATAATTTAAATTAAGTTAGAGAGAGATGGTGGCTTTATATGAGACGTTTAAATTTATTCAAACACATTTTATTTTTAAAAAAGAATGAAAGTTTTTATACAAATACAAAAACAAATAGAAATTAAGAATTAAAACTTCCTATATGAAAAAAAAAAATATATGTAATGTTTGAAAATATAGTCAACTGTTACAGTATTATTTTCACTTAGTCACACGATTTCTACGAACCAGCTTTCATAATATTTCGAAAACGAAGCTGCTGTATATGGAAAGAAAGTGTTCCCCGCTCCTTAATTGATGCATTATTATTCTCATTTCTTGTCAGCAGAGTTATAATTAATAGGTCCTCAATATTCTTGCAATTGCGTGTCTTGAAATTGTTATTAATTAATTTTGAATATATTAAAAACAAATATTATTAATAATATTTAAGACCGAATCTGCATAGAAATATTCCCTGTTGACATTTACTCCAACCTCGCCTTAAAAGGAAAAATAATGAATACCTGTCGATATCTGAAAGTGTTCTGAGGACAGATACCGAAACATAACGGCCTTAGGAAAAAACCTTATTTGGTAGTGAAATGGCTGTCTGTTATCACTGAAAATAATCTCTGAAGAAAATTGAGCTTCAGGGTTTAATGTTTGGATGTTTTATTGATATTTTCATTTAATGGTTTTATAGTTCAAATAGTGCTTTCATTAATTTATTAACTACAATAAAATTTATTTATTTATTTTTATTTTCTTGATATTTTTTTTTATATACTAAAAGTAAAAAATTCTCATATAATATGTATACCTTACTATCATCCTAGCGTAGGACATAATTAGGTTAAAAGATTATTGTTTATGGCCTGTTCAAAAAAAAAAAAAAAAAAAAAAAAAAAAAAAAAAAAAAAAAAAAAAAAATTGCGACTTGGGATTTACTAATTCAAAGTATTAAAAATGCTACAGTCGTCATTAAAGAAAGATCTGTCGCCCTCGAAGATTTGTAGAAGTCAATGGTGGTATTTTCGAGTTTCTATAACCGAAATTCTAATATGTATATGATAATATTCTAATATTGTTAATTTGTATTAAGCCAATTTAAACAAATAAAAATCGGACAATGACATACGAGATTTTTAAATTAATTATTTTGTGCAAGCAACTTCTGTAGTTTCGTCCTCTCCTCTTGAGAATAATGGTATGATAAGAAACGTTTTGGCTTTACGCCAGGGAATCAAGGATCTAAACGATGCATACGTCTAGGATGACCTATATTTTCCTTTACTTTGTTATCAATGCAGGAGATTACCAGGTCCATGCTGATAATAAATAATTTCGCAAATCGTACAGGTGTGTAATGTTGATGACCTTTCATGCTCAGTCCTCCAGACAATGGGAGGCTGTCACTGGAGCGAAATCCTACCTCTTCAGTGGAGGACTTTTGAGGCTTAAATTACCAATTGATCCTGTCCTCATCATTATCTTTTTCAGTAGAGTACTTCCAAGGTTTCTTACTTTGTTCCCTCATCACTCCTTCTTGCAGTTCATTTGGTGCCTTACAGCTGATATATAGCTTTCTCAAAGAACTGCTTTTAATCGAAGAAAAAAACCCGATACGTTAGCATAAATTGATGAGCTTATGTATTATATTTCTAAAAAATATATCTGATAAAATTTTTTTCTTTATTTAATTAAGAAATAAATCTAAAATTATTTAGTTTGTGCAATAGACTCTTGTATTCTTTAAAATGATTCTTGCCTTTGTAGTTTTTTAAACTGTAGAAAAACTAAATTACAACTACAATTAGTTTTTTTAAAAGATTCATTATATATATTTTTTCTATTTATTATAATAATCAGATTTATACCGTTTTATAATTTCTGAGTCATATCTATTATTATACATTTTTCATTCCTTTTGTTCCAATCCATGAGGATTTCATCATATCATTTATGTATTCGTATATTTAAACTTGTTATTTAAAGACGTATGCAAAGATTTTAGGTTAAGCAAATTTCTCATTATTATAAGAGTGAAATTTATTCATAGGGACCACCCAAGTTAGAATTGGCTTTTTCCTTGAAGAAATTTTTCGTGAAACATATCCATTAGCGGCAGTCAATATCCAGCGATGAATAAACCGTTCTCTTCTCCAAGGTAGATATTTTAAAAAGCTTCTGTTACATGGCCTAAAGCTAAATTGGTGGAAGCCTGCTCGTACATTTTGAAGGTTAAAAGCGTCAAATTCGATTGCATCATGACGCGCAGGGCTCTGTCGAATTATGGCGTATACATTCATTGCCAACCTTCACCTTTAATATGTTATTCACCGAAATACACCCATTCCATCCCTCGTCAAGTGCTGAAGGGCTTTAGTGCTGAAAAAGTCCACATGGATTTTGTATGCATTCATTTTATTTAATATTTTAAATTAATGTATTAATGAAGGATATGTTATCAATAATAGATGTCAAGAAAATTATTACAATAATTCATTTTGACAATGGTATGCCTAGTCGTTCCTTTAACTCCATTTTTTTTTCTCCCTTCAAATATGTATTCGCACCTGTCATGGTATTGACAATCAGCAGATTTGTTGTGATAAATAATGATTGATATTATGGGGATGAGGAAGGATAGTACCTAGCAGCATCTCTTTCTGATCATTATTTACTTCCTTGATTTAGGTGAGAAGATCTCTCATCCAGCTTCTTTTTAGTATCCTCCTGATGGTCATGTAAGTCGTGACCATCTCGTTTATAATTCTGTTTGTGTGTCCGTGTAGTTTAAGATGAGACGGTTGTTGAGCTTTGCCGAGCCGTAAATCTGAGGGACTTATGTCCAGATAGGTTTGAATAGGAAGTGTATGTATTTACTTTTCAAATCAATTTAGAAAAAAGTGAGTACAGTATTTCGATTATACCCGAGCTCAATAAAAACACTAAAAGTGATTTTAGAATATATTTTTTTTAACCTGTCACTACCTATCCCAAGCACTGTCATGACCGTCCTTTAGGCGGGGTCGATTGTGACATTTTCCTTTTTTTTTTCTGATTTGCTCCTATGAGATGACGATTTTACTTAAGAACGAATTGTAGTATTTATACGTAGTCACTTCACTTCAAAAAACACCTATATTTTTTCAAATTGGTACACTAACACAATTGAGGACGATTAAATGAAAATTGTCACAACCATACCCGGTCTTGTCTTCATAAAGGTGTGAAACAACATGAAACGACGTAATAAACTGTCTGCTTAGCTTACAAAGATAAATTCTATCTATGCAGGGTTAAGATATTCTCATTTCAATCAATACATTTATTTTTTGGCGGCTCAAAAATACACGAAGTGTCGGCCTGAGCTTCAAGTCGCACCGCTAGCCTTGGAATTATTCGAGGTGGCCTATCCTTCACCTTCCGCTGGAATTTTGTTTTTAGATTTGCCAAGAACCTTGGTCTGTTGATTTGGTCTTTGAACACCGTTTTGCACTCGTTTTTATTAATACAGATTTTAAGATGAAATCGAGCAGTTGATTTTTTTTTTTTTTTTGTCTATATTCTAGCTGGAGTCCTTTCAGAGTCCTCTCATTTGTAGTTTTTGTTTATTGACTTTTATCCATATATTGTAGACTTGTAAAATAAGTGAAACACCATATATATATTCCAAATTAATTCCAAAATTATACATTAAATAATTTAACAGTATATATCCTAGATGTATTATAATTTATAATACAATTAAATATACTACTGATAATAATTCAACTTTATTACTTTTTTTTTTAGCAAAGCTAAATTTCGCTGAAAACAATTTAAATAATGTGATAGAGCTTAAATGTCGAATTTTCAAAAATATTTTATCCAAGTACCTTCAATATGATTTATTTGAAATAATTAATAGACTCTGTTGGTTATTAAAATGCTGTTTGTAATAATTCACTAGTTTAAGTATCAAGTATTAAAGATTTTAATAATTAACGACAAGAGGAACATTTTCCCAGGTAGAAAAGAACTTTATGGAAACAAGACTAGAAATATATATATATATATATATATATATATATATATATATATATATATATATATATATATATTTGTAAATCATATACTATTTTATGTATTATACAGAACTTGATCTGATGCCTTTCGTGTTTTTTCTTGTACTCTGGTTGAAAGTTCCTTCAAATACATTAGAAATATTGTTCCCTCCAAATCTTCTTATCATCTTCAAAATGCTTCTCTAGTTGAAAAATCAAAATTCCGTAAAAAGATGCTCCCTCAAAAATTTTGATGGTGCAACTTCCGTCATGCTGCCCCTTTATGAGCATCCTTGCGTTTATCAAACTTGAACAACATAGTTTTTTTGTTACCTGAGTTACTTGAAACTACTTTAAATGTCATGGAATTACTTGAGATATTCTATTACACCGTTTTTTGAGTTATTAAATATACTTCGATATTCAAATAAAAAAAATAAAACTATTTAAGCCTTGATCGTTTATTTATCTTAGCGAGCTTATTCCATCTTGATGTGCGAAGCCTGCCTCTGGTTGCATCATATCATAACCAGCTCTAATGTAAGAATAGCAGTCATACAGAATATGTTCCTGAAATGAGTCTTCCGGAATTGTTTTTAAATAGCTGCCTTTATTTCTGACCCCTACGTTGCATTCTGTCATTTTCCGATTTTAACCGAGTCTTCAAATTTATTTACCTGTCTGGTTTGCGTTCTCGTCTCTTTCAGGAAGAATGAGCGATTGATCCGATTCTTCCAGTGTTTTCTTCCTCATCCAAGTAAGTAGGTTGGATTGATTTGTAAACGCGGTAGGTCTATTTTTGATTTGCACAGTTGCCTATTTGCAGAGATTCTATTTTAAAAGTATATTTATTCTATTTTGTAGTATTTCTTATTATTTAAGGCATAGGTTTGATTGCCCTTTATTAACAAATGGTTAGACAGACAGCATTCCCTTCTTTTCTAAAAACGTTGTTTACAAGAAATTTTCATATTTTGAATCGGATTATGTTTCCTAACACGATCTAGAAACAAATCAGTAAAATTCACAATTTTTCATTGTTTTTCTGTTGGCATTACTGACCTAGTAGATCGTTTGTCGCCTTAACCACCATTCTCAATCTATGGCTACGGCTATTTTTTTCTAGTTATATGCATACAGCTCTATTGCATCTTTGTTGATTTGAACTATCCTTCTCCATTTTTAATTTCCACGTCGTCTTTAGCTTACTATTGAGGCGTTCGTTGTTGTGTAGAGGCTTCCAGATGAGTTGTTCCTAGCTATATCTCCCACCCTTCTTTCTAGGTAGTTGGTTAGTGACTAAGTTCCTCAGCTGTATGACAGACCATCGCATTGTACACTTTTAATTTGAGATTTTTCGGAATTTCAATACTTTTAAAAGGGAGAATACAGCTCTGTTTGCGCTTGTTATATGCTGATATATTTTCGACCGTTGGTCATTCATTGAGGTTATTGTGGAAAGGAGGTAAAAAAGACACCTTATTACATAGTTGTTAGATTAAAAATTAGACAATTAATATCAAATATAATTTTCTAAGCACCTCCTTTCTTTTATTTTCTTAAAATTTAATATCTTAAGTAGAATGAGCTGTTATTAACATATATGCTTCTTTGATTTTCTTACCCTGTGTCCCAGAAAACTATAATAATTTTCGTGGATCTTCTTTTCACTTCCTGCACTTTGCAATTGACTTTTTCATCTCCTATTCATAAAATGGCGAAGAAGAAGTATAGTCTTTTATTGAGTGCGATAAAAATACAATATAATAAAACGACTCAGCTTATAAGGGTGGATTAAATTACACGGATGGTGGATTATTGGATCATTGCTTAAAGGTCACGATAGACCGGAGGGTATATATCCTTGGCTGGAGACATTATATCTGATGTCTCCTTAACAGAATTTGAGAGGGTTTTCTTAAAAGAATTAATTGGCACTCTTAGCAAGATCATCTCCTTGATTCCATATGATTATTTGTGTTTTTTTTATTTTCTGGATCATTTCCAATAGTTGGGTTAGATATGAAGCGGCGGCATTCATTAATATAATTTTTATACGAATATGTTGAAATGCATATCAATTGCTAAAGAATAAAAAGAAAAAAAATTCAATAGGGCATTTTTACTTCATTCAGACGATAATTTTTTTCGGTGAAATTTTCTATTTGTGAATTTATTTAATTAATGGTATTAATAAATTTTAAATAAACAAATATTTTATTAACAACCCAACACATAGAACATGGAAGTATATAGATGATATATTAGGGATAGCCCATGTGGTCAATAGTTTTATTATTATTTTTAGTCTCATTTGACAGGCAGGAGAGGAGGACCTCTTTAAGTTAGGTGATTACCATTTTTATTAAATAATTTATTAAGACTGAATATTTAAATTTTAAATTAGATTGTTTAAAAAAGAATGTTATTGTTATTTTTATTATTATACCTTGTCTGATGAAAGTCTGATAAAAGACCGAAACAGATTGTGCAATGAGGAAAAAATAAGGAATTACACAGGAAGACATCATTTTTTATTAAATTAAATTTCAATCCTGTAATATCAAGCCTTAATTAAAGAGTTATATAGATGAATATTTTTACTTATTTACTAACAATATTCTGAGGGATTTATATTCAGCGGGTTAATTATTGAACTTATCATTAGAAACAATGAACACGATGATGAAACTATATTAATTTGAAGTTAATTTTTTTTTTAAAGATGTCCTGAAAAATAAACCCACCTTCGGTCGAAGATTTATTTTTTACTCATTTTTTTATTTATTTTTTTAGTGAATCTCTAACATTAATTTGTTATGAAATTATTATCATACAAATTACAATAAATGTATAACATAGATTCATATATCACAGCAATATATTTCTTTTCTGATGTTTTTTTTTTAATCTCTATTTTTCATTTTATTAATTGTTTGTTATTAAATTATTGATTAGTGGTAATCTTTTGGGCACTATACATTGATAGTACACACTACACACAACATTTATAATGTTATTTAGGCCAAGTATTGTAGAATTTTATAGAGGATAATCATACAGAAGCATTCGGCTTCTAAATTTGTGTTGAGTCCACAGCAAAACAAAAGGAAACGACATTTTTATTTCTGATAGGAATTCATTTTAAACATTGCTATTTTTTAAAAATAAAATTATGATATTTTGGATGAAACTTTGCATTCATGGTCCATATTATTTGTTTCGCTCATTTTACTCAAGTCAATTTGATAACGTTTTATTACTCAAGCGTCATATTTTAGTTGATTACATGACTTTAATAATTAATTGAAAACTAGCTAGTTTGTCAGTTGGACTTTAATTTAGTCATTTATCTCGATTTGCTCTTAAGAGGATATTCTATTTTATCCGGTAGCTACCTTAAAAAGGCATCTCATTAGGAGACATTAATTGCTGCCCTGGACCGCTAATGTTCGTTGGCTCGAGAACATGTGCTTCCTTCGTCCGTGGGTCGTCCCCTGAACGGCAGTCGCATTTTTGCATGGACCCCTCCTTCTCATGAATATTCTATCGCTTCGGCTGTATTTAGTCCAATGGTAAGGAGGCTGCCCTACCGGAAAATTGGGTAATTATTTGCCAACTTAGCATAACTCATACGCTCCTTGGGATTAGGCATGGTTCATAGCTGATTGGGCATCTGTTTGAAGCCGGTCTTATGGTTGTTGCGGTCAGTGCATAATGCTACCATTAGCAGTTATGAACGTCGGTTTGCAATCCTCGACTAGTTCGTTATGAACTTTCGAAACATCTGTAATGATGCATACTTTAATTTTTTACTCGCTTGTTGGTAAGCAAATACATGAAATATATGGGTTTCAAATAAGGGCTTACGGTGATAGTTGATGGTTTGTCCCGTTCCTTTATAATATTTAACGACCGATTCGCAAGGGGTTGTGTCCCGTCTGTGGTCTACAACTATTGCATCACGAGTTCTTGTTAACAGGACCGATAAAAGAGTTATTTACGATTCATTCCCTATCAAGTCGCTCTGTGGTCTGTGCAACTAACTCTTGTGAAATTGTTCTTTTAAATCTGTTACTGTTCGATATTGCTGCTTTCGTGTTACTCAAGCTTTACCGAGAGCTATTAAGTTGAATTAAATGTAAAATAATAAAAAACAGAAAATAATAATTAAATGATTCGTATTTTTTTAAGGGAAGGGATGACCCATGGTTGCGGTCATAAATAATTTGAAACTGTCCATTAAGCCCAGGTTAATATGAACAAGATAAAATAATGAAAAAGTATTTTTTATTTTTTAGCCCATGCATTGGCTCCGCGTTATTATTAAAAAAAATAGTTTTTTAATTTTTATGAATTCTCTTTCACTTGCTATGATCTAATTATTTAATTTTTTTTTCGTTTTCAGCTGCATGCTAGCTTAAAATGACCTATATAAAATCCATTTTTTTAATTTATTTTTTTATTTGATCACGTCTGTTCATGTCTTTTAGAAGATATAGATGATCTTGCAGTGAAATGATTTTTTTTTTTCGATTTCGGAAATGCTTTTAAGAGCTCTTTTTCAAAAGTTGAAAATATATTAGAAACAGGGAATACACCCCCTCATACGGAGCAAGCTCATATGCCGAATAAAAGTACATGATGATTTATTAATGTTTATTTTTGTGTTTAAAATTGATAAAATATAACATATTTTTTTTACTGAATTGAACAATGGTAGCAATTATTAGTATCAACATTATCTTGTGTATTATTTCCTTTTATTATTAACCCTTCCTGGACTAAATATCTTGTTTGGGATTGTAATAAGCTAAGTTTTGAATTATCGGATGTGTGTATGGAACTAAGGTTGGATGCTTTATACATTGATTTGCAATAATTAATTCCCTTGGATAATCAAGCTACAGATGTAAATATATATAAAAAAAAATTGTTTATATAGTGTCTATAGTTTTCATTTTTTTTCTGTTCCTACATACTTTTATTTTAACTAATCGATATATAAGTATAATATATATTCATATTTATGTTTCTTTATATTCATATTATATATTATATATTAGTGAGATAAATCTAAAATAAATAATCTCTAGAAATACCAAGTACTGAAAATATTAATCTCTGAGAAGAATGGGAATTTAATTAATGAAATGCGATTGATGAACACTGCCTTTAACCTAAATAGTTGCACACGGAACCCAAAATCTAAACAAATAAAAAATAAATTACGAAAAATATTAATATTTTTGGCATGATGTATTTAGTCTATGGAATAAAGACAATAGGGTGAACACTGTATAGAAATGTTAGATTTTTAATACCTTTAATTGGTGAAATTATGTGTATACTGCTTATAAGAGAAAAAAAAGGTGCATTGAAAAAAAAATTATTGCATTAAAATAAAAATTCTATCTTAAGTAAACTAATAAAAACCTATAAACGTATTATTAGGAACAAATCATTACCAAAAACTAGAGAAACATGTATATTTATAAAAAATAAGAAGTGAATTATTAATGAATGATACCTATCAAAATTATTAAAAGATATTTTATAAACAAAAAAATAAGAAAATAAATCAATAATTAATTCACATATACTGTCATTAGTAATACATATCAGTTTGATTTTTCCAAGAGAGGTGGATTCCCTTGTGAATGTTTTGTAAAATTTTACAATATTACTATTCTTATTACAATATGACGCAATTTAAAACATTGCATAAAAATTTAGATATTTTCTCAACACTCAATATTTAATCAAACAACGAATCCATCCGTAATCTTCTGAAGTTTTGTTTGTTTAATATAACAAATATTGACTTGTTTGAATTCAATTCTCCCGTTTCCTTATGGGATACTATTTATTTATTATTAATAATTTCATCCTACCTCTTATAGTAAGTAGCTCATACAAAACAGTTATTCAATATCGTCCCTACCGAGATCTGGGTTGACGAATAACTGTTATTGAAAAAAGAAGGCGATCTATATTTGGCTTCTTGGCATAATTATTGCCTAGGGCGAGGCAATTTATTATACTTCCTCGTTATACCGCGCAGATTTATTCGACTTCCGTCGTTCCGCATGCCGGTGTCCCGCCGCGCAAGAATGTCATCAGTGGCGGTGCATTAATAAGATACTAATCGAAAGGATGGCTGCAAGATGTGAACAGGGCATTTAGAACCAGGATTCGGTGCCGGTAATTAACTGCCTGGCATAGATAGCTCCTCTTTGCTCCCTCAACTGACTCTAAACGTCAGCTGGTATCGGTATAGTAAATCTTATGAATTTATTTTTTAGGTTTACTTTAAAAAAGATATATTTAATGTAATCTGGTCAATCTAGAATTCTTTTTTTTTAAATAGAATATAAAATTGTAATCCATTCCTCCTGATACTTTCACGATAACCCCTCGTCAACATAAAAATATCCATAAGCTAACTTGGGCCAAAACCAGGATTTTTCTCCAGGGAAGAACGTTTTATTTTCCTTTTCTCTGTTTCAATAAAATTAAACAGTTTTGTAACACTATCTTAGATAACATGATGTTGTTAGTGCAAAAGGTCGTATGTAAAAATTGAGTTTTTTTGCAGAAAAGCATTACTGAAATATCTAATTATTTCTTTATTATTATATATTTTATTTCCCTCTCCTATTTTTCATAGTAGCAAATTATTTATTGCAGAGGCAGATAATATGTTACCTTTCCCACAAATAGAATAAACGTGCAAAAATTGTTACATAGGCTCTTTTGCACTAACAGTAGCGATATTTCGAAATAAATATGATCTCATCCCTTTTCTCACTTTATTGACTGAATGAAGATCAAACAAAAAGAAGAATCAAATATTTTTAATTTTTATTAAAATATGCGTTTCGGTCGAAATTCGAAGATTAGACATCGATGTGATTTCTCTGTGCAGTCGTATCTTAATGATACTTTTCATAGCCCTTACTCATATCGCTTTGGTTACTTGGGACATTTTCGCTCCGTAGTTAATTTACTAAACATTTGAATGATACAAAAATTGTATACCTATTTTTTTAGATTTCCTTACATATTTTATATTAGAAAACTTAGGTGATTTAACCAAGAATGGGTTTAAACACCAGATTTTTACTCTTAATTAATTATTTAATTAAGAGTACTGACTTTGCAGATTAAAGGTGTGCCTGCCTCATGTTCCAATCCCTTCTGCTGAAGTATCAGAATAAAAAATTATCTTTCACAGTAGGATTTCTGACTCGAATCGATAGCATTGGAATATATATTACTCACCCAACAACTCTGTTGCTTACAATATTAATATTATTTTTAAAAATCCTTGAGATATTGGTAAATAGTTCCACTTAATTCCATTCCGCTTCATACACATATAACTCTGACAAGATGTTCCAGTGATACTTTCAAACGCGCCCCGCAGAAGATACATTCAGGCAGTGCTTATCTGATCCACGTGTTTATTCTCCGTTTTTCTATCCATCCCCATGTCCATGGGTGCCCATCCTCCACAAGGTTGATAGCTCAAGAACCTACCCCTCTCCCCTCACAAAATATTTTCTTAAAAACAGAGCAAGCTAAGATATAACAAGAAAAGTCGTAGATCATATACAATTACTCTTGCTGCAGTATGTTAAATGGTTTTCCCTTGCCCTTTAGTCCGAAAATTCATAACTCCGTCGAAATTTGCTCCCCTATAAAATTAAAAAAAAACAAAATCAAAATAGGCCTCCCTCAAAAAGTTTGATGGCACAACTTGCGCCATGAAATCCCCTTTTGGGCATTCTATCTATTACCGAGTTATCACTACCTCGTCTCTTTTTTTCTACCAAAGGTACGCTCTATTTGATACTACACTTTTCAAAATATAGTTTCGCTTATTCTAAATCACCAAATCTCACGCGCTTTTATTTTCTTCATAAAAACAACTATTTGTTTGGTTAATAAAGCTGTTTCCGGAAATCTTGGATGTAAATATTATTGCTCAAACCCATGAAGTAAACAGGTTCCTCCGTCCTGCTTACTTCACGCTTTTATAAATCAATTGTTCGTTCCATTATGCTAACTAATGCCATAGATAATTAGAAGAAAACAAATTCATATGCCAGTCCAGAGTTATTTCCAAGTACTAATACTGTATTTTATGAAACGCAGCACTAAATACTTAAGGGTATATAAGACACTACTGCCGGTTTGTGAGAAATATAATTTTTTTGACAATCTTTACGATGATCCTACAAATATTTTAATTTCTATTTCTTTAACGAGTTGGGCTTAATGGTGCGCTCTAGGATTATTAAAAAAAAATTATTATTCATAATGATGTTGCATTAAACGAAGCTTCGGACTCGTGGACATTTATGGACTTTTCGACATGCGAACAGCCTCTAAATCTCCAAAGTCAGAGATTTAAAAGGCTTTTTCATTTTTCAAAGTCACGTGACCCCAAGCTGGAAAGTAATAATATTTAATTTGAATGCTATGGGGGAGAAAAGCTATTTTTAACAGCTGGAATTGGCTTTCGTTTTCTCCCCGAGATAAAGGATCACCGCCGTCCGATCCTCGAGGCAAGTGGCAGGGGTCCGACCCCGCAAAGGAGTGCCTCGTCATGTCTTCTTTGTCTGGATGTCCGACGGTACCGGACCGTTGCCTGGCTCAAGAAATTTACTCTAAAGGCAGCCAATGCGCTGGCATGGACGCCTGACACCGCTCCAGAAATTCTCATGTTAGGGCACTTATCTTATCCGTAAAGTTAATCGAAATATTCAGCAGCTTGTCATTAATCCACCGTGTACCGACATACACTCATAAGCGCTGTCAAATTTGATATATTAAAACGTTTTCTGAAGGTTCGATCACCTTTACCGTCTACTTGATACTGCAAGAACCGAAATCTCTCCTAGCATTGCTAAGGGTTCCTTTAATAGCTCTCGAAAAAGTTTACGATGTTAGTGAAGCCATCGCCGAAATCTGATTTTTTCCTAATTGAACTAAAAATTTGTCTTTATAATTCGCAGAGAAGTTATCAACTTTTTTTTTTATTATTTGATTATTTTGAATTTGAAAATATTTTTGCTCATCCTGAGCGTGAACGAAAACAAAAAAATTTATTTTACTATATTTGCGGTACGTTACAATTGTTTATTAATGTTTTTCATCATCTAAAAATTAAAGTTTAGCTATGATTTTTTAAAAACAAATATATCATGTTGTAATGTAGTAAATCAGTAAGAAGTATGAAAATTTACTTGATTAAAGCTTCTTTCCATCTGATTTTCGAAAACGTTAGGAATTATATTTTGCCGTTTTAAATTTCGTATGTATTTATTGATTCTTTCGATGCTGTAGGATCTTTGGTTTTTTATTAATATATTCCCAGATCCAAAGTACATGGGATTTTAATTTTCAAACTTATAGTTTTTGCAAGAAAATAATCATAATTGCAGATAAAAAAATCAGGAATTCGAAAAATTATTTGTGATGACTGAAAAAAACTTTTGTGATACTGTGTGTGAAAAAAAAAAAACTTTTGGTGTTGATAGGAACAATTCTTTGATGAATTCTTTTTTACAGATTATATTTGGACACTCGGCGAATAATGATTGGAACGTTTCATTTCCTTGCCTACTCAGCACAGGAATCCTTTTCTTTGTTTGTTTATATTCTATTTAGCAACATTCAAATGTTAAGTACTTACAAATGCAATGTTTTATATTAATAGTTTAATTTTTAAAAAGATAGAACTGTGTTTTTTTATATAATTGTTGCTATAAGAATTTCATAACTTATTTTAGACCCAAATATGACTTTGGGATCAACAATGTTTCAACCGTTTCTAATGTTCTGTATTAAGTTATCTACTAGTTGGTCGTTACGAATAATTCGTAAATAATATAAGTCAGTGAACAAATGGAAAATTAATAAGGAAGTAAAGTAATGCAACGTATCATAACATGGAGGTATCATTTAATGTTATTTCGGTAATAGTAATCGATCAATGAAAATAAAGTTATGATAAAACTTTATTCATGTTTTTAAATCAAAATGTATAAAAATTATAACTTTTACCTCACGTACTAATGGTCCCAATTCGATGTTTATGTTTTTTTTTGTTTTTTAGGAATTCGGTTATCTTTCAATTAGTTCTGGGTACAAAAAAGATGAAAACTTTTTGAGTTACTCGCTAATAAAGTTTCTTTACGGTCATAACGTTTTTCCTGAAATTTCGGAGAAATGTGACTGTTATTCCCACCTGTAGGAGAATAATATCTTCAAAATGAGGGCTCAATCATTGGATTTGATGTAGAATTGACGAAGATATGGCCTACCAGCAAAAAAAAAAAAAAAAAAAACTTGAGGAATAACGTATGAAGATTGAAACCTTCTAAACTCCAATCGAAGTAAAACCTCACCAATCCTGACCTCATTAACCGACCTGAATTGGGATTTTTATAGACGTTTGATGCAGGCTGGATTTTCACGAAACTGGGACGAGGACTTTAGTTCTAAAGAGCGTTCTGAAAAACAAACCTCCTTTGTGTGAGTTAGATTTGATGTTGCACTAAACAGTTCTGGACCCGTTCCGACCTCCCCTGTCTCTTCTGTTTATTTCCCTCACAGCTGGTGGAATATATTATGACAACTGCTTATCTGCAGCGATTGCAGTCTCGGTATATCTCCCTCCATGGCTATGGGAAATTTATATGAGTGCCGCGGATGTAAGCTCCTAAAATAAACCTTGATACATAAAACCACTTGCCGATTTCCAACTCTGCATTTTCTTGGCGATCCAACTGTAATACTCGCATCTCGTCTTCATGATTATTGCTAGATATGTTTGTGGAATTGGTTGGAAGTTAGTTAAGAATAATCATTTTATTTTATACTAACGTTAATTATAAGACCGTCATAAGATATGCTGCTTTAGTGGTTGTCGAAACTTTTTGGATAACCTCAAAACAAGCTATTCTTTGGCCGAAAAGTTTTTAAAAAGAAATTATTAAAAAGTTATTAGATATGAGATTCAACCAAACTCTTATACTTTACGTCTCTATTCTAAAATATTTTATCTGATTTCAATTTGATTGATGCTATAGGCATTATATTTCCTGATTTTTTAAATTTTTCTATTTTAAAATAGATGCATTGTTTTATTGTTGGAAGCAGCAACTCTGATAACATGGTCGATATTTTAGTGTGACGTGGGTAATTAGTTACTAGTTAACAAGTGTGAGCACATTCTACCTACTAGTAGAATCCTTTTCCTTACTGACTAGTAGTGTTGCCCAAATACGAGACCAAGACAAGTCTTGGTCTTGCTCAAGAGTCTCGCAACAGTCTTGCAGTTACTAGAGAGATATTACTGTAATTTTTTAGAGAGGTGAAACCTTACTACGCTCGAATTACAAACTAGAGGAGTTAAGTGCAAAAGTATATTGATTATATCAATTCCTTACATATAGTAAGTAATATTGACAACTATTAGTAACTATGTTATCTAAATTCTTATTAAAAAAAATTGTTTTCCTTTCTTGGCCTGGATCTTGCGGCAGTTAGGCGGTCTTGGTCTTGGTCATGCAAATTGCAAGACCAAGACCGATTTTGGACAACCCTACTGACTAGCCGGACAACCGTCTGAGAGGTGCAGATGGAAAATCTCCAGAGATTTCAATCAGTATTATTTTCATTTTTATATTAATTTAATATGCATATCATTATTAACAAAAATAAATATGATTAACATTAATTAATATTTTATCATATTAATTAATTATTATATTACATTTAACTATTTTTCGATTTAAACTAATAATGTTAAGTGTGAGGGATTTCGGCCTCATTTGATAGTGGCCCGCTTCCTTTGATGTGTTGGATCAACTCGTTGGGATGAGACCGCGAACGGAGACATGTGGTGGATGTGCACCCGCCTCGGCGATCAGTTGACCTCATGTCAACGGGAAGAGACCATCTTTCTAACCCAGAGAATTGCCGAAGGAACCAGTGGAGTATACTAAAGCTTCTTGCGAACAGGACCTAATTATCATGTGTGTGTGACTGAAAGAGATAAGTGTAATACGTGGGGATTTTAATAGTTTTTAAAATTTTACTAATTAATCAAAGAAATTTTCGCGGGGCGGATTGGAGGTGCTTGTGGGGAGTAGCTTAGAGACCCTTGGTTTAGACAATGGGCAGATAACGTATTTATAATCAATTAAAATATATAAACCATAGAAATAAAAAAATATATCTTAAAACAAATCAAAACAACATTGGAATATTTTTTTTTTGGAGAAGAAAAATAAATTTTATTCCGGGACATTTAGTCCCTCAGAATAATTATAATGTACAAAAAGATGAAAATTATCTGGCACTATAATAATAAAAAAAAAATAAAAACAATTTTACCAAACACAACAAAATAATTACACAATTAAGTACGAGTAAATATATTGATATTGTATTTTGTTGTTTTGTACAATATTGTAACGCAATTAGTGACCTTTTTTAATTATTTCTGTCTTATTTAAATATGGCTCCTGTATTAAATATATAATTAATTAGGTTCTCCAATTATGTTATGGACTAAGCAAACTATAATATTATTAATAAAGTGTTATTAATATTTTATGTATGTATTTTTATCACTAGCTTATCGTTGTATCAGTTGAATAATTTATATTTTACTCTATCCATTCAAAGCATTAAAATCAATTTGTCACAGTCAAATTTTTAATTTTTTTTTATAATCTTCAATAGATTAAATTAAATTTACGATATAATCTGAAAAAGCCTTTTTGTTCGTATTAATAAAATAATCGCATAGCTATTTATAGTTGGATTGAATGAAAACAATGTTTCGGTAATTAATAAACATCACTCACAACAAACAATAAATAATTGCTTTAACCTTCCCAGAAGCAACCTATTCTCATTACATTCATTGCGATTGTATCTATGTATGTCAAACTTTGCATATACAGCACATGGCTAATTTAAACTATAATTTAATGCATAACGAGTCCTTAATATATTTAGTTACATATATATTTTTAAGCCTTTGGTATAGTGGTTGTAACCAATTTAATGTTTGTCTTCTATTTAATAATAGGTCAAGAAATGGACATTAAAAAACTCTTGCAACAATGGTGACCCGGAATTGCTAAAAAATAAATTTTAAAAACCTTTTATTAACAGAGAAAAGCCAGAGATGGGTAGTTTTTTTTACTTTGATAGTTTCATTTTACTGTTTTGAAGCTTAAAATCTTGAATATTTTGAATAGGGGCATGCATTTCTTTCTCCAATACCAAGATTCATTACTAAACGGAAAAATAATTTGCAATTAACACAAAGAAAAGTAATTAAAACTGAAAGTTAAAATCTGCTTACATATCTTCTGCATCATTACTTTTTTTATTTATTTATATTTTACCGTGTCTTGATCTTGCCAAATTGTACAAATTTATGAACGTTTTTATATAATTTTTTTGGCTGACAATTTCGCTAACGGCTAATTTTTTTCCCCACAGACATAACCAATAACCAGATCTAGATTTAATCTCTTATCTTTTATTCTTAAATTATTAAACACACTACAAAATATTTCATAATAAGCTACACGATCATACCAACTCACTGATTTAAGGCACGGCTACATTTAACATGTCCGAAAACACGCTCAGGAGGCTCAAAAGAAGCTATATGAGGGATCTCCTCGCTTAAAAAGTACAATAAAATCAAGATAGGAAGAGTACCGGTAGGCACTCCTCTCAAGCCGTTTAATGCTAGTTCAAGTATTCTTCCCGACAGTAAGCTCGCTAATTTTTATTACTTATGACAGACGTGAGGGAAAAAAAAAAATATCTAAATATGTATTTGAACAGTTTCTTTTTTTATGGTTTCTTTTTCATTTTAATATATATATATATATATGTATATATATATATATATATATATATATATATATATATATATATATATATATATATAGAGAGAGAGAGAGAGAGAGAGAGAGAGAGAGAGAGATAGAAAGTAAACTTTATTCTGGGACAAGGTCCCTTATGAATAACAGATATGAACAAAAAAATTAAAACTACATCTGGCCAAAAATTACATTAATCAATATTAAAGAATATATACAGTATCTTCAGTGAAATTAAATTAAAACAAGTAAAAATAAAATAAAATTTTGAGAAAAAACGAAATAAAAAAAACAACATTATTTAAATGAAAATAAAATATATATATTTATATATATATATATATTTTAAAAAAAGATAAACAATGTTTATGATTTGGAAAAACAGTGATATCGACTCTTTTTTTTTATGAAAATGTTATTGCAGCTTGTAGGAGAAATATCGTAAGCTAAATCTTTAAAATGTTATTAGATCATTGACTGAATAGTTTATTATTAACAATGTATAGTTAACATACCAACATTTCAACCTTCATATTAATAATTCAACCTAATTCCATGTTCTAAAATCACCTCTCACTAAAAATGTCTTATGTGAATAGATTCTTGACAGTATTTATGTTCATACATATACATGTGCCTCATGTAGATACAGATAGTAAATAAGGTCCCTGTTGACTGTATAATGGGAAATGTTAGGAAATTTTACAAATTTACCTAGGGCCTGGAACCCCGCCCAGGAAAATAAATATTTTAATATTAATTGGCATACGATCTAATCGTCGCTTTGACGCCTTGTTACTTTTACCGTTACTTTTAATCACCACGGTCATTGCTTTGATTTCTAATTGCTACCTACCGTTTGAGTGGAAAACAATTACAATTGGCGGCGAATTTAGTAGTCAGAATTACGTAATTGCTTAAATTAGCTTTTTTAGAGTAGAATGTTATTATCCATATTCTATTTCATTTGATGTGATAATGATTAGTTACAGAAAATGTGACATTTTTAAATCTAACTCTTTTTGTTTATGAATATGTTCGATTAGGAACGAATGAATATTTGTAAGCATTTTGTACGAGCAATAAAAAAAAGTGCACCTCTGCTATTGAAGCTTATTGAGTAGAAAAAATATATATATATATTTAAAATCAGAATACAATAATACAAAACGTGCTAAATTAAATATATATATATTTTTTCTTTTTCTTCCTTATATTTATACTAATTAGCTGTTCAATATAATCTTCCTTAGCTATGTTAATAGAACCTTGTCTTTCCTCCAGTATGTATTTGGATAGTTTCGTAAGATATCTGCTGGAATAAATATTTTTTTCTTCATCATTTTTTTCTTTCTTTCTGTGGTATTGTTTGTGATCTTGTTTTTTTCCCTCCTGATTATGCCTGAATTGGCGAAACGTTGGCAAGTTAACTCATGTGTATGAGACTTGTGGATTTGTAGTTAGAATTTTTCTATTTATAACATGATTAGATTATGTCATTTTTCTAGCTTTATGCTTATTATGTAGTTATTATGTATTATATTAGCTTATTATATTATATATATATGCTTTAGTAAATATAATACGAAATACATACTTCAATATTATAATAAAATAAAAAATATGAATACTATACAAATGATTCAGAAGTCATACGTGTATATGAGTCAGAAGTGTCTATATATATATATATATATATATATATATATATATATATATTAAATAAAGATTTAATAACAAACCGATAAAGATTTCGTTTACCTTTTATTTTATTTAATAACATATTTTGTCGTCCCGGAAAAAAATCATTGTAAGAGTTTTACAGTATTTTTTATCTTCCTTACTTTTTTCTCCATTTAATTCTTAATCTGCACCTATCATGAATTTCACTATGATCAGCACTTCACCCTGATTTTTATTTACTTTCTTAATTCAGAAAAGGAGAGCTTTTATCTATATTTTTTCCAATCGTCTCCCGATGGGTATGACAAATGTTGCTATGTCGATTATTTTACTATTGTCTATTTTATTTAATATAAAATCAGGATTAAGGAGCTTCTATGTATATGGTACTTATCTGTTTTATCTGTTTACCGATCATATGGTAGTTATTTGTTTTGTTTTTTTTATTTATTTTTTTTAAATAGCCTAATAGAGCGGTACATGGCACCAATATGTTAAATAAATAAAAAACAAAAAGTATGTATCGACTTTGAGCAGTTGTATCGTAGTACTTTATAATCCTCTTTTATTCTGTTCTATTTTTGTCCTTCCTGCTGCCTCTCCTCTTTGAACAGAACAGACACGGAGACAAGGCGATTACGGTATAACGGAAAACACTCAATTAAGAGATGGACTCGAGTTGTGTCATCCTCGAGTCGGCGGTACTCGACATTAGGGACGAAGGAATCCGATGTTAACAAGGCCTGAGGATAACTGTCTGGGAGTGTTTGTTAGGGGGCTCGTCCTAAATACCTTTCTCTGTCCTCCTAGAAATCATAATAACTAGCTTTGTAGCATCCTATCTCCTCATCTACTTCTTGGCTCCTTGACTTTCCATAGCCACGTCCACTTAATTAAGATTATTCTTTTTTTTTCTTCTTCTTTTTTTTAAAAATATAAAATGTAGGTAGAGAGAGAGAGTTGTACTTCCTTTTAAGCGTTGAATATCTATTTTATTTACTTTTCTTTAATTGTTGTTGTTAATATTTTAAAAATATTAACTCCACATCAAGTAAAAATGTCATTTATAAAAAGAACTCTCAGCTGTTCCGTGGATTCTCGGTGGAATATACTAATGGACATCCAAAAAGATTTAAATGCAGTTTACGCTGTACTTTTTTTTCTTCAAGTTACAAAAGATTTAAGATTTGATCTTATCCTGTCACTTCTTACTTAATAATTATCTTTGATTTTTCTAATATTTGGAAATATTAATATCTATATAATTATATTTGATGTTCAGTTTAACATGTTTTACCAATTTCCAACTCTTGCCCACCAATGTGGTCATTATAAAAAATATAATGAAAGAAAAAATAAATTGTTATATATCAATAAAGAAATTCATAATAAAATATATATATATATATATATATATATATATATTATATATATATATATATATATATATATATATATATATTTTATGAAATATTTGTTTTATTATTTTTCTATTTCTTTATTTTACTCGATTTATTGTATTTTATTAAAATATATAATTGGTTAAGGAGGAAAACCTGGCGTTTGAGCGTGATCCTGGTCCGATCACTCCCATGCACAATCGTTGGTCTTGAAACAGTACTTCGTAACAATGTACTGAACCCGAAAAAGTTTATTGGTTGTAATGGTACGGGGCATAATAGTAATAATATATACATATATATGAAAAAATAACTAAAAATAAATATGTACGGTAATATTCACTTATTTCTGTCTGTTAAATATGATACCACTTACTAAGTACATAGGTACCATAAAAGTATCTTTTAGATTCAACCTGATGTTCCTCGGAACTCTCCCGAATGTGTACCATTCCAAAATATACAACGCAAATACTCAGCTTAAACGTGTGATTAACTTTTACATGAATATAATAAATTCCGTTTAGACGTATGAGATTTTTTTACATCCTTTAAATCTTGGTGATCATAAATATTAATAAATAAAGGATTTTCCTGAATTAGTTAATGTATATGAAAAAGTCTTCTAAGTTCACTAAGTTTCATTCATGTATATACATATTTTTCAACAAATAACCATTTGTTGCTTCGTGTATCAATCTTTTATGAGAATCCTACTGAGTAACTCCAGAAGATCAAAACGTAAAAGAGAATATTTTATAAAAAGACAAAACTGATATTACTGAGGCCAGATTATCTTAGATTCATAATATTATGTTAACTATAACAGGATAAACATTCTGTTTGAGGATTTTTTAAAAATTATTTTATGAATTAGTTTTATTAAGATTCATTTATTTTATTATTATCGTTACTTATTCACGTCTTGTAAAAATAAAACTAGAGTTAACTTTCACAGCTATATTACTATTAATATTGAATTTTATATTAATATTGTTTGAAACACTATTAATTAATTTTGAAACTTTTCTTTTTGGATTTTCGGTGTAAATGTTCATTCATTGTGGTCTGTTGGTTCTAGAATGATTTTTTTATAATACATATATTTTAAACAAAATAGTGTTTTTTTCGATTATTATTAAATTTAAAAAAAATCGTAATCTAAAGACTTATATGTCAGGATAACATTTTTTTTTTTTCTTTAATTTGACCTGTTGCACCTAGTGATATATTTAAGTTTTGTTATTAAGTCCAATTAAATTGTTACATTACAACAAATTTAAAATATTATAATTGTTGCTTGTTAAACTATGCGTTGATTTTTGTTTATTTTACAAACATAAAAACAGCATTAAAATTAAATTAGATTTCATAATTTTAAATTATGGGTTTTTAGAGTGCTACCAATGGGTAGTTTCTCAACAAGCGTGTTTCATGTTATTGTATTCCTCTGTACACATTTACTTGATGTATTCATAATAATACAGTTTTAAATATCATAATAAACGTTAAAAAAAAAATGTCGGTTTTAAATAAAATATTGAAACTTATAAATTCTTATAAATTTCTTTTATTATTTTCACCTAGACCCCAATGCATCTAAAGAGAAGAAAATATCTTCAATATAAACACAGATTATTTTATAATTGCTAAGGAGGAAAAAATGGTACACAATAATAAGCAGTAAAATGTTCAGAAACTAGTTTCAATATATTGTTCTAAATCCTTCATACATCCGTAATTCTTACTTCAAACATTGTTGCCAAAAGGAATCACCTTATACATTTTACTTTAAATCTTTTTCTTCTTTAATGTTCAAAGATATAACAAATGGGGTTGGTATCCCGGTAATTGTTTTCCAATCCCGTCGATCTCGTTCTTGGCACATCCATCATCTTTGTCACTTCCATCGTTCTACCAGGCCCATCAAGAGCGTTATCCGTCCGATTCGGCGAAACAAGAACAAAAATCAGATGCATTCTTGAATGCTCGGTAATTATTTCAAATGACAGTCGAATGCGATGGGAGATAAGAATGACAGATGATCTCAGGAGAGGGTCGCAATGCCGATTGCCATTTTGCACAACCGAAGTCCATTTGAACTTGAGACATGGAGACGCCTAGGCTCGGCCTATTGGTATTTCTATTTCTGAGTAGAAATATCGCGAAGGGTTTTTCTTTGTTATATTATTTTCTTTGCTATAAACATATTTTGATTCATGAAATGAAAATAAAATTAAGTTAAATAATTAATAGATCAATATTTTATTAGAGGCAATTACAATTAAATTACTTTGTAAATATAATTTCCAATGAACTCACGCCTCAAGTTTCGGAAATTTCTTACTTATCAAATGTTCCCCGAATTTGGAACTAAAAATATAAATAATACTCTTATTGTTGAATAGTGTTTTTTTTAAGCTTTGAGTCTCCACCAAAACATCGAATTCCTATCTTATCCAATCCTTATAATTCAAAATATTTCGTAAAATCCTTAATGCACCATATTTTGTCACAAATAAAACAATTCATAAAGACCTTAATATTCTACATGTCGCTGATTTAGCCCAAGCAAGATATATATCCTTTCATCACAAACTCCAGTCCCATCCAAATCCACTTGTTTCCTGCCTTGCTTCTACCTCAAATCCCTATAGGCGTCTGAAAAGAAGATGGTCTCGTGATCTTCTTACTTAGAGCTATTGTATTTAGGGTGTGCTATCATTGTATAGTATCTCCAAAAATCTGTTCATGTCATTATTCTTGATTTTCTCATATTAACTAGTTGTATTTATTTAGTAAAGTTGTAAATTTCATTAAATAATTTTTTTTTTAAAGTTTGTTCAGTTTTAAAGACTTATTAGCAATGCTTCCGTTTAATCATATTTTTTTTCGGTATAGTGAGCGTTAAATGAAAATAATTTCATCACATTGATCACGGCTTAACACTAGCTGTATACGTTGTAATAATAACACAGTGGCAATTTATATCTTGTCTCGATCTTTCTCGACAACATTTGGTTCCAAATAGCCTCAAGGGAAGTTTACAGTATAAAATATTACTTGACCAGCCGAACCCATTAAAAGTTGATGACCTTTAGAAAGTAATTATCGAATTTCTGGGCCAATAATAGCGATATCGCTAACTAAAATGAGCTCTGTCTTATTTTAGTCGATGTCGGGAAGTGGATCTTGAACTTAATAGACCTGTGGTCGTATAAATGTCAAAGGGTTCATTTCCCGATGAATGTCAAAGAAACCACAAGTGTGGAGACATTGTCCTACTGACTTCATGCAATTGGTTTCATGTCATAAGGATATGCATGTTTTACTAACTGGTTATCATATAGTTTTTATACAGTTATCTAATGTATACGATATTATTATTCGCAATCTGTCCCTAGGTACATCTTTAGTTTCTGTTAGCACTTTACTTAACTAAAATCTTTGATTTCTGAATTCAAATTTTATAACCAAACAACCTTCGAATATTTCGTCAAATGTTGAAATCCTAAGGATCAAATATTACCAGTAATTGTTTTTCTCTTAAAAAATAAATCATTGTATTTATATTTATTTTCTTAATAAAATAAATTCAAATTAATCTATATTGATTAATATTGATCTCTTTATTTAGAAACAGGTATCCAACGTTTAATTTAGCCTTTTAAACTCTTTTTTGATAACGAATTTTGTAATAAATTTTAAAGTGAAAACTTTGATTACGAATCTTCAAATAGTAATCTGTTACCGATACATTATTATAGATTTCAAGTTTTGCTTAAATTTTATATACAATATATTTGATATGTTTGGTTTAAAGTGAAGTTATCTCCTAATTAATTAATTCATTGATTTTTAAATAAGCTAGATATATAGACAATAAACAATTATTAATATTACCAACTTTCTTCAATAATGTTTGTTATTAAGTAATCATTTTAATACTATGCAGTTTTTAATAGTTTTATTTCTGTTTTAGGTAAGAGATGCCTTCTTGTATAACCCTAAGTTAATAAGCGATGCACAATATGTAAGTTATTTACGTTTTACTATACTTTTCTACCCCAGCTGATCGTTAAGTGAGCTTTCAAAAGCTTATAAATGCATATATTTATATTCAAAATGTCTTTGATGTATTGTAAAAGGTAGCTAGTACATTTTTGATGAAGCTAAACATTTTAAAACACGTATTTGTTAATTTCTACTTTATTCATTCATATACAGTGTGAATGTGATGTCTGAACGCTATTATAAATGTCCTTAATTGTGAAAGATTGTAATATTTCTGAATAAATTGAATAAAACATAAAAAACAAATTCATCGATAACACGGTGTGTGTTAAAATTACACAAACTATGTTCTTAATCAAAAATGTTTACAATAGGTGAAGAGCAGTTTTCGGATTTAAAAGAGAAAAAATCATCGAAGTATTTAGTTATTTAATTTTATTAAATGGTACTTAATGACTTATTGCAATGAACATAAATTTTTAAATTGAATTATCTGCCTATATGTTATTCATTGCTTTCCAAAAATTTGTTTTTATTAATTTTTTGTCGATTCAACTTCATTAACAATATAAATAATAATAATTAATAAAAACAATTAGTTTTAACAGGAAAAGTCCGTTTTGATCCGTATGATCACACGAGCCTTGATGAATCAGAAAGACAGTTTTTATTCTTGCTTACATTCCTCTCCAGACAATTAACAATCATTCTGCCGACTGACTCACAAATTTCCTTGAGATTACACATACATTAAACTGTCTTTATATTAGACGATAGGATCCATTGGAATATTGCGTGACTCCAGTGTGGATTGACTGACCCTCCTAGAATGTCTAAACACTAATTTCTGGAATCTCTAACCACTAATGCCTGGAATGTCGTGAACACTCCGAGATTTGTCTCTCTTTTAGTTTTCGTGATTGTATTATAATCTTCAAATTGTTGGTTCTGACATTCGATATTGAAAAGAAACATATTTTTCTCTAGTAGCTCTTCATTCTTATATACATATTTTTTCTGGATTTAAATTACTATAGCATTAAACTTTTACTTTTTATTTTTAACTTTGCACGAGAGTTCAGAGTCTGTTTTTTTTTTTTTTTTTTTTTGTCTTTACATCTTCATCCGCACCTGTCATGGTAGTGACAATTAGCAGATTTGCTGTTTAAATTGAAATTGACATGATAGGCATGACGAAGAATGGAGCCCAGCAGCACCTCTTCCCTGGCCTGTTTACATCCTAAAATCAGGAAAGGAGATCTCTCATCCAGCTCCTTTTCAGTCGCCTCCTGATGAGCATTTCAGCCGTGGCCATGTTTTTGATAAGTCCATTGTGATGTCCGTGAAGTTTTAGATGAAATCGGGAGTAAAGAGTACGTATGTGCTGGTCAATGGTTGGTTGTCTTAGGTCGGTATGTAAAGTCTTATTGTTGACGTACCAGGGAGCTGCAGTTATTAGTCTCAAAATTTTAGATTGAAAGGATTGTAGTTTTTGTAAGTGAGTCTTTTTTGCTGAACCGTAAATCTGTGAGGCGTATGTCCAAATGGGTTTGAGCAGGTAAGTGTATGTATTTAGTTTTTGTCTAATTTTCAATTTTGATTTAGAAAACAGTGAGTACAGTATTTTCAGTCGCTTGTTCAAACTCTTTCTTTTCATTTTGACGTGTGGGCCCCAGGTCATCCTTCTGTCAAATATTAGTCCGAGGTAGCGTATACTGTCCGTCTGAGGAATTGGATTGTTGCTGATATAAACTGGTGGGCATGTTTCTCGTCGAAGCGTAAATGTTATGTGTTGTGATTTGTTATGATTTAATCTAATTTTCCAGAGTGAATACCAATTTTGTAAATTTAGTAAATGATTTTGTAAATTTAATGAGGCTAGTCTGGGGTCATGGTGTTTTGTTAAAATTGTTGTATCGTCAGCGTAAGTAGCAGTCAATGTTTCAGAGTTGGTAGGCATGTCATGAGTATAGACAATGTAGAGTAAAGGTGCCAATATTGATCCTTGAGGTACCCCTGCTGATACTGGTCGAATTGAGGAAATTTCTAAACCCTGTCGGACAGAGAAGAATCTGTCGAAAAGGAAAGATTGGAGAATGAGATAATATGTATTAGGCAGTATAGTTTTGAGTTTGAAGAGAAGTCCCTGGTGCCAGACTTTATCAAATGCCTGGGCAACATCCAGAAATACGCCGGTAGCATATTGTTTTTGCTCTAGCGCTCCAGCAATGTAGTCAGTAACTCTGTGTAATTGGTGTGTAGTTGAATGAAATGTACGAAAACCGAATTGATGGGCAGGTAGTATTTGTTGGGCTGTCAGTCGGTCCACCAGTCGTGTGTATATTAATTTTTCGAAAACTTTGGAGCATATCGGAAGGAGACTGATAGGTCGGTAGGATGAGGGATTGAAAATGTCTTTGTCCCTTTTGTGTATCATCTTGATATGTGAGTATTTCCATTGTAATGGGAAGTTAGTTGTCCTCAGAATACAGTTGTATATTGTCGTAAGGAACACTAGAGCTTTCCTAGGCATTTGCTGGAGACCCTCGGCAGTTATTAAGTCATAACCTGGAGCTTTTCTTTTTGGGAGATATCTGATTTGTTGTGCGACTTGTGAAGGAGTGAAAGGAAGAGGGGGAGGTGTCATCTGTAATGGTATGTCTAGAGTATCAAATACTAAGGTTTCATGTTCTGTGTTCGTGAAGTCGGTAAATGGTGTAAATACTGATGAAAGATGGTCTGCAAATAGTTCAGATTTTTCTCTATCCGACAAAGCCCATGAACCGTCTTCGTTTCGCAGGGGTACTGACACCTCTCGATGTTTTAACAAATTTTTGGTATGCTTCCACAAACTTCCATCGTCAGTTGATATGCTGCTCAAATAAGCATCATAATTCGTTCTGTTGAATTTTTGTATTAGTCGTTTAAGTTCGTTATTTAGTCTGTTAAATGTCCGTCTATCTGAGGGAAGTCTGTTAGTCTGCCATACCTTACGTGCTCTCCTCTTTGCCGTGATCAAGTCCCTTATATATTGAGGATATCTTGGCAAGTGTTCTGCTCTTGATGACCTTGGTAGCGATGAAGACCAAGCTGCTTTTTGGACACTTTTTGTAAATTTGTCCACTGCCTCTTCTAGTTCATCTGCTGTTTTAATGGAGCCAGGGATTGAAAGTTCTGAATCCAGAATTTCCCTGTAAGCATCCCAATCCATTTTACCATTAAGGAGCTTAGGTGTTCGTGGAAGATTGATGGGCTCATCAAGGATAACCAAATGTATAAGGGAATGGTCAGAGCAAAGATCAGAGCTCGTATTTATGGTGTAAGGTATGGTGCGCAGTCCTTTGGTTATAAAAAAGTCTAGTAGGTCTGGGGATTTACGTTGTGAAGTCGGCCAATATGTCGGTGTATCAGGTGATATAGTGTCTAATGAAAGCTCGTGGATAGCAGCCCTCAGATTTCTTCCTCTTGGTGTGCACAGCCGTGACCCCCAAAATTGGTGCTTTGCGTTAAAGTCACCGCCTACTATAAAGCAACGCCCAAGGCTTCGAAAATAGTTGCAAAACATCGAAGGTGTTAATACGTACCTCGGAGGACAATATACTGAAGCTATTGTTATTGTGTGATGTTTGGTGTGTAGTGTTAAGCCTGTGGTTTGAATGTCAGGTGTAGTAGGTAAGTATAAGGGATTATGTGATAATGATGTCTTTATTAGTATTGCTGTACCACCATGAGCTGTGTTGTCCGGATGGTCTGTTCTGTAGGTATTGTAACCAGAAATATGAAATTTAGTTCGTGGTGTAAAGTGTGTTTCTGTTATCATTGCGATGTCAATGCGTTTTTCGTGTAAATATAAGTCCAATTCTGTCCTATGTTGCGTTAGTCCGTTTGCATTCCACAGAAGGATGGACAGGGAGCCTACAGTTAGCTGATTAATGGCCATTAGGAAGACACATGCCTTGTGTTATCTGTGAGAGCTGTTGGAGGAGACTAAAAAGGGGCTGAATGAGAGTGTTCAGACCATTCAATAACTGAAATAGTTGTGGAGACATGCAGTTTTCAGCTGAAGGTATCTGGGTACTTTTTCCCCTGATGGTTGCTGAAGGTTGAATGTTTGGAGGTACTGATGATGGAGGCAGTTCCTGAGCTTGCTGTTGCGTTTGCTTCTGTATTGGCTTCTGCTGTTGCACTGGAGGTTGCTGTTGGGGCTGTTGATGAGGCTTCTGCTTCCGCTTCTGCTCTTGATATGGGCTTTGCGAAGGTTGTGGAAGATCCGGGAAATTACGAATATTTGCAGATGGAGGTGATTCCCTCTGGTGAGCATTATTCCTCTTGGTCCTCTGTGCCCTTAGATCTCTAAGAGTTTGACACCCCCGATAATTGGCCGGATGTTCGCCTAGACAATTAGCGCATTTAGCTGGAGTTTCTCTAGTTTTGCTACAAGTGGAACTGTCATGTCCTAGTCCACATCTGACGCACCGTGGTGCATGGTTGCAATACGATCGTGTGTGACCGTATTGTTGGCATCTGATGCATTGCGGTATATGTTTCTTCCTTCTAAGTTCTTCAATTGTAACCTTTGTATAAAATAATTTAGTAATATCGAATATTTTCTCATTGAAAGTTTCCTTACTTACATCTACAAAAAACATAGGTAGTGGCCGTTTAAAACGTGAGATGGCGTTGGTAATACCTACGATTTTGTATCCGTATATTTCAAGATCTTTTTTAATCTCTTCAATAGGTGTATTGTGATGAAGGTCTTTAATCACCACGCGAGGATTTCTATCCTCAGGAAGCTGATAGGTATGAAATTCGGCTCCGCTGTTTTTCAAGCAGTTGACTATTTGCCTGTAATTGTTTGGGGTCTGGGGGTAAATAGTTACTCCCTTAGAAGTTGTTTTTAGCAAAAAGGAATCTGGTCCTGAATTGGATTGTAAATACGACACAAGAGCCGCATAGTTTTCGACACCGGTGATGTAGATTGGGGGTGGATTCTTAGTATTATTAGATGGTGGATTAGCAGAAGAAGTTTGACATTGGTCATTAGTACTAGAAAGAACCTGGAAACTATTGCTAGTAGTTACCACTACTTCCTGTTTTTTCTGTTTCCTCGGGTCCCTGTTTTCAGTAATGTTTCGTTTTCTTCCTGTTACCAGTTCCCATGCTCCTCTTTCGTTGCCTGCGCACGGAGGATTGTCGTAGCAGTCCATACGAGCCGCAGCTTGGGCTGCCTCGGCCTCTTTCGTAACAGCGGCTGATTCCGCCTCACTCATAGGTACTTCGAATCTAAGCTTCAATGTTTTAGTTCGCCTAGTTATTTAGGTAAAAATAACTCTTAATCCCGCAGTTATTTCCAAAATTTTTATAGACGAAAACAATTTTAACTTTTATAATTGGCAAGCACCATATCTGAGTCTGTCAGAGTCTGTTTTTGATTAACTTTTTTATTTTTTATTCAACGTTATAAATTTATTTTAGTAAACTCAAGGAATTTAAGAAAATATTATAGAAAAACCAGTAAATACTATACACGCTTATTATTTACAGTGGTCAAACGTTTCGGATCTTAAAATAATTGAGTCACCTCAAAGAGCGGATTTTTTTTTTTATCTACTGGAAGATATAAATAATGATTTACAATAATTACTATATTGATCAGATAAAATCGAGTGTTGGAAGGTTTTAGACCGTGAATCAATGAAAAGGTCTACGGCTCCTTTGCTCTGTTCACTCACTCAGTGTAAATGGAATCAGTTCATGAACTGATCCCACAACTTCTAATCCTTGCACGTTCGAGTCACGACAATGCAGGTTGTATTCCACCTTATAAAGTCAGACTGCTATTTAGCGACAGAAACGTTAAATAATTTTCGAACTTATCACACAAAAGGATAGAGACCTTTAGAAAATGTACTCTTTCATGTCCAAAATTTAAAACATTTGATTATTAAACCCCAAAATATTATATAATTATAATGTTTATCTGAAAATAAGTTTTCAGATTTTCAATTTGTATTATACCTCATACAATCAGAAATTATTACTCGTTTTCAATCATTTAAAATTTAATGTATGGTTTGTCAAAGTAAAAAATTAATTTAGTGAAGATTTTATTTAATCTTTATTTTTTTTATCACATCACGCCTATGATAAAAGTTTGTTTTTGAATTTCTATCCATTTTCTTCTTATAATAACTTGTATTCTGTAAATTATAATTAATGTATAACGGTCAACAGTCGTTTCAATAAAATTTTAGTTTTATTTTCTATCCTTTCATGATAAACTTCAGTCCCATCCAAATCCGCTTGTTTCCACTCTTGCTTCTTCCTCGATCCCTGATAATCCTCCTAGGCGTCTGAAAAGGAGATGGCCTTGTGATCTTCTTACCTAGAATTATTTAGGGAGTGCTACCACTAGGTAGTATCTCTTCAAGCCTGTACATGCCATTATTTATAATTTGCGCATATTTACTAGTTGTATTTGTATACAGTTGTAAATTTCATTAAATAAACAAAAATAAAAAAAAGTTTATGTTTGTTTCTATATTTGCTTTTTACATTTTCTTCTTCTCGTATTTTCGTTTCTGTTATAACTGTATTGGGGGAGTCAAAGGATTTGCAAAATACTTTATTGTATTATATTGAAAAGTACAAGCAAAGCATGAATTAATCAAACGTATGTAAGCTTTTACATCACAAGAGCATCCACATCCCTTTGTGTCCACAACAAAAGCAGAAATAAACTCCTCTGATAACTTGTTGCTCTACTTCAAGAAATAAACCTCCTTGTGGTAATTCTCTGATGGTCAAATAAAAAAAAACATACACATACTTACTCCCCATTTACGATTATTTACTCACCATAAAAATTATTCCGTTGTTCACATTAGCTTTTAAAAAAATAATAAGCTATCTAAGATATACATTAGTTACAACACACACGTGAAGCTTACGATTTTAATATATAACTGCCAAAATATGCTTAATATTTTATGCATCAACAATCATTTTGATCAAGTTATTTATTCTTATGCATTTTTTCTTTCTATTTTATACCTAACAGTTATGTAGTACTAATATGTATTTGTGAAGCTTATATATGTTTATTCATGAAGAAGCACATGTAATTTTTCATATTTCCGATTTATTCTATATTAAAAAATTGATAAACATATTATGTTTATAATTTTTCATTAACTATTGAGATACCAATATACATATATATATATATATATATATATATATATATATATATATATATATATATATATATATATATATATATATATAAAATAAAAATACATCAAATTAATGATTGGAAGCAAAACAGTAGGGATGAGACAGAATATTTGACCCTTGCCTCACCTGAATAACTCCTTATTTATTCAAATAATAATAAAAATATACAGCTATGGATAACCCTTTAGGCCTGATATGGTTTGAAAACGATTTGGTTGATACTATTTATCAACTTTAGAATATTAAGTGTTTTTCACAGCGGGTAACGAAACGCGTTGCAATATAACTAGTAAAGAATTGCCTAATCGCATACCTGATTTGTAGCGAGCCAATATGTTTTTTCTTTTCTTACTAATTATCATATTAATGAACTCTGGATGTCCTAGCTGGGTGTATTTATTAGAAGTTCGTTTTATGTTTTTATTTTATTACTATTTTCATGAAATGAAGTAATATTTAATTTAGTTCAATAAATTTAATTTCTGTTATTATTTATTTCCTCCTTGTAAATAAATACATATTTAATGAGAGGACTTATCTTCTTTTCTCCCCTTGGATTAATACATAGGATATATATTATCCATTATATTTCCCTTTTCACAAAATAAATAAATGGCTAATATAAAAATCGTCCATATTTTTTGTTTAACATTTTTAAATAGTAAATCTGAAAAAATAAATTCTAGATCTTATTTTACTTTATTTGAGTTAGGTCCACCTGTCTAATCTGGGAAGAAAAAAAAATTACACATAGCGAACTATATATTTTTTTTATTATAGGCAATACATTTAATTTGGTTTGTATTTAAGTTTTTTTTTTTATATAAATTATAACGCGTGTTTAAAAAAATGTTATGTAGCTTAAAAAATTAAACGAAATTGCTTTTTGTCACAGGCATCGAACTTTCTGGTGTGTTTGATGACATAATTATTATTATAACATATTTTCAACTAATCATTAATACCGATTTGATTTCGTCATTTGTGCTCCTTTTGGAATTCTTTATCAATCACTATATGTTAATCCATTGGCTGATGCATGAGGTTTCGGGCTGAAACTCTTCTTCCCCACCCCTCTCCTCCCCCCAAAATGGAAAAAATTATATTTTTTTCAATACTGCATATTTGTATTTTTCAATGATTTGAGTAAACACTTAAACAATCTCAATAGGTATATTCCCTTTTTAAATTGTAACGCATATATTTCATTCAATAAAAAAAATGTAAAATATAGATCCCTAAAAGCATCACTACTCATTTCCTTTTTGCCAGGCCATCAAGGACCACGTAATCATTAGTTTATATAGTTTCTTTATTTTTTTTTCAGGGTAATCACCGTTATTAAAAAAAATAAAAATAAAAAGGCTCCCAAAAATTAAATCTTCGATCCGCTTTTGCGTAAATAAATATTTCATCAATTCCTCTAAACAACCCTTATTCCTTTATCCACTTTATAATCAAACAACCTCATCGACATAAGCAATATTAATTTATGTAATAATTATTATTACTCACGGTCAATTGACAATTATTCTTTTGTAAATATTTAGACGGATGTAGATTAATTATTAACTTTATTATTTGGATTATACATTGGATTAGATTGGACATTTAACGTTATAATGGACTTTAGTTCTAGACAATTTTTTTTTTTTTTTTTTTTTTACTTGATTCTTCAACTCACACCTGTCAGAAGTTCCGACAATCAGCGAGTGTGATGTCAAGAGGTAGATGATTGGTCTTGGAATAGGTGTGAGGGAGAGGAGTACTCAGCGGCGTCCTTCCTGTCTTGAGTGTAATATTTATAGTTAGTGGAGGAGATCCCTCATTCAGCTTCTTTTAAGCATCGTTCGGGTGCTATCGGGCATGTTAGTTGAGGCCATGCCTCGAATCAATGAGTTTGTATGTCCGTGTAAGTTATTATGAAATCTTTTGTAGTATGTTCGTATGTGGTCGTTAACTGTTGGCATCTTTATGTAGAGTAATGTTACTGACGTACCAGATAAAATTAATTTTTTATCACATAAATTTAGATTTATTGCTGCTATTTTAAAATAATGTTTGACTATATAAATGAATAAATATTTAAATCTTGATAGTATAATGGTTCACTTTGGTTTATTTAACTTAAAATATACTATGAGCAAATATTCTTTTAATTCTTTTAATATTCAGCAAGAGAAGTTGAATGAGGGATCTCCTCCACTAACTATAAATATTACACTCAAGACCGGAACGTCCTTCCGCTGGGCACTCCTCTCCCTCACGCCTATTCCAAGACCAATCTTCTACCTGTTGACATCACACTCGCTGATTGTCGGAACTTCTGACAGATGTGAGTTGAAGAATCGAGTTAAAAAAAAAAAAAAAATTGTCTGGAACAAAAGTCCATTCAGAATAATAACAAAGTTAATAATTAATCTACATCCGTCTAAATATTTACAAAAGAATAATTGTCAATTGACCGTGAGTAATAATAATTATTACATAAATTAATATTGCTTATGTCGATGCGATTGTCACACTATATAGTCTTGACAACTATATTGTTCCTTCGCACTTCTTAGGTAATATTGGTATTTATGGTTATACATTGGTTTGTCCATTATCGTTATTTCTTTCAGAATATCGATTTTGGTAAAGTTTATGACGTTCTAGATTGTACGGCAGATGTTGAAGAGACCTTGCACTATAAATCGCAACAACCGTGGCTCACCGTGTTTTATCACCGGGAGCTCTTTGCTTGTTAGCAATGGTTGACATTCACCTCCCGCCGATCTACTGCCGACTCTACAATCGGACTCGGTCCAGCCAGGAAACAGATGGTCATCACTTCGGCTTTACATACAATCGCAATTGTGTATTCAGCGGTTGCCCCTTACGCTAATATGGGATCTCTTCCTAATCGGCGAGGTTAACGGACCCTCTCTCGGAGTGGACAGGCGGACCGCTAGGGTATGCTGTCCAAAAAGGTTTTCGAGAGAGGAAGAGTCTTAATTTTTAATCATTATCTAACATTTCTGTAGTTTTAGATCATTTTTGGTTCTGTTTTCACCGGCTGTCTTGTTCTAATACCTGCTATATAACGATTCCGGTCTTCCAGACCGTTGTTTCTGAAACTGTTAAAATTGACAAAACATTTTGAAACTTTACAGTGATCGAATTTTTTTTTTAAAATCTTTATGTTCAATGATTTTCCTTACTTTTATTAAATCATATATCATTTATTCGCCTTTGTGATTCCTCATTAAAAAAAAAGTTGCTTGGTTTTGTACCTCTTGGACTCTTTTGTTCTTTTTTATAGCTTTTTTTAATGCAGTTAAAAATTATGCAGCTTTTATTCTTAAAAAAAGGCAAAGCTATAAAGTGTTCGTTATTTATTTGTTTTCTAAGAAAGACATTAAATTTATATATTTCTTTTTAAATAAATAAATGAATGAATTTTATTCTATTATAAATTGAATATTCATCGATTAACGTTTTCCCGCTGTTGTTAGCCGTTTAAAATAAGTTTTGTTTACATTTTAAGCAATAAAGGGACTTTTAAAATTGAGTTCAATGGAACTAAAAGTTCAATTTATTTAACAAAAATAGATAATAAGGGCAGAAAGATATTCCAGGAGGTTAAATCTTCACTCTTTCTTTGCAAATTCAATAAAATTAATTTAAGTAAATGAGCAAATAAAATCAAAAACTTGATATTTTGGGCATTAAATTAACGAGTGATGTATAATCGAGCAAATTTGGAAAAATGTTCATTGTGAAATTATTTTTTTTAATGAAATTTTGGATTTGATTTATCTAGGACATAATGTAATGTATGGAAGCTTGCAACATTAGAATTTTGGCCCTCTTCTCTTCATAAAACGGAGCAGTTTTTCTTAAGAAAATTATCAATTATTCGAGAATCAGTTAAACTTATATAAAAAAAAAAATAAATGAAAATTTGTCCTAACCCATAATTAATATTCCTTCTGTTTTTATACGTGGTATTATTGGTTAGTTCAACTATCGATTTATCTCGCTCGTAAAAAAAAAAAAACGCATTCCAAGCTACCACATAGTAGATGTTAGTTTATGTTAAATTAAATATGAAAAGGTAAATACAAAATATATGAACCTTTAAGCTCCATACATGTTTATGTCGTACCTATTAACATAGTATCGACCATTTATATAACCTATGACTTACACATATGTTTATTTTTATTTATTTTTTTTCGCCTTGTAGGTTGCGAGGCAACGACGTTTCGGTGTTTTGTGTAACGAAATTTATACCCTTTCTTCTTGTTGTAAATCTGTTCTGTAGTGACAGAATCGATCCCGTTATACCTCCCAGCACCTCTACAGACGTATGAATAAATAGTTATCCCATGTATTACACGACCAGTTCCAGAGCTTATGAATCTAAACTAGGACTCTGCTAAAGATTTATTTCTTCGAAAATTAACATCTTCTTCTAAACTTCGTGATATATCTGTGGGAGAGATAGACTGGATCTTGGGGCTTCCATTAACATATTTATTTATTTCAGTGCTTTTCCGAGAATGTGCCAAGGACAACATCTTTAAGCAACTAAAGATGGTCCTTTCGATTTAGATCTTATATATAGTTCTAGAACTTCAGTAGCTATGGCTGAAATTTAGTTGAGTAAAATTACTTTAGTTTAATTTATTTAAATTAAGGTAAACTAGTTACCTTTTTCATATTTGACCTTTGAAGTCGTTTTTATTTTTGTTTGTATAATAATTTCAGAACATAAAAACAATAATAAAAATCTTGAAAAAAAATAGGATATTTAAAAAATCGACGGAATAAATTACGTTTTAATGATTTCTAAGTGGGCATTGTTCCTTGCGTTTTAAATTCCTGCAATGTATAGTTTTTGAGATGAACTTTATTTCTTGCCCAAAGATTCATAGGTGCTATGTTTGCAATGGAATACTTATCACATATCCAGGTTTTAAAAATTAAGATATTGCTTAAATAAAGTTTATTATTTCGAAGAATATATAGGTTAACTCTTATTTACTTCATAAAAGTTTATTTCATTTTTATATTTTGACAATGTTTCGGGCTATTTTGCCCATTTTTAAGTCAAAAATGATATCTATAATATAAATAACATTAATATAAATATACATATAAAATTATATATCAGTACATAAAACAATTAAACAGAAATTTATAAATATCACCATAAATGAATTATATTTGTATTTAAAAAAAAAATTATAAATCCACTAAATTTTTTTTTATCTCATAATTACAAAATTATTTCTTTAAATTTTCAATATCATATTCTAAAAATTTTTTTCAACATTTAAAATCTTCGGATAGTCATAATAAATATTTTATCAAACTTCTTCAAATGCTAAAACAAGAAGAAAATATATTAACATTTGAAGAATAAATATAATATTTATTGCGAGTATCCGCAGATTTTGAAAAAAGGCTTTTCGTAATCTTAGAATACGACATTAAAATTTTTAAGATTTGTTTTATTTATTGTATTTATTTTATTTATTGTACATAGAGTGTGAATGTGATCTGTGAACACTGTTATAAATGTCCTAGAGACAGATTGTAATATTTTTCAATAAATAAGTAAAAAAAAAAAAAATTTAAAGAAATAATTTTGTAATTTTGAGATGAAATAAAATTTGTAGTGAATTTATCATCATTTTATGGAATGGGTCTAGTTGATTTATAGTAATATTTATAAATTTATGTTTCATTTGATGATATATAATTGTATATGTATGTTTATAATAATGTTATTCATACTCTAGATTTAATTTTTATCTCGAAAATGTACAAAATTGACAGAAACGTGGCCAAAATATAAAAATGAAATGAAGTTTTATGAAGTAAATAAGCGTTACATATATTTTTCTCGAAATAATAATTTTTATGTAATAAAAATTATATATCTTTTATTTAGGTTTATTATATAAATGGTATCCATGGGTTTTAATCCTCCACCTCTCTAGCACGTGCTCCAGCTGTAAGATTCTGGTGGTCCGACCTTCAGCGGAGAACAGGACTCATTCATCCGACTTGTTAATCTCCTCCGGCAACCAGACACTGCTCCCATTCACAAGGCGATGGAGGAAGTCACTTTTGCAAATATCCTATCATTGCTAAAGTGCTATTTATATCTTGTCGCAGATTGGAGGAATCGATTCCTATATCGGGAACTGCTCGTCCAGGAAGAGGTTGCCATTGCTTCGGACAAACAATAATTTACCGTGATAATTGCATGACCTAAATCTATTTAATCAAGTTGTGTTATACAACTGCTGGAATTACACTGCAATGTCCACGGATGTAATTCTAGTAGCATCCAATCATTTGATGTTATTGGAGGTAAAATTACTGCTAGTGTAGTGCATGTATTTTCCAATTAGTCAGTTGATGTAAAATTAGAACTCAATTTCATAACATGCTGTAAATTAAAATTCTCAGACTGCAATAGAGAGATGGTTAAAAGAGAATAAAGTTTGCTATTACTTTCATGTAGACAAGTTACACTATCCTTATTTTTCTAAAAACTATTCCTATTTTCCATAAACCATAAATTTAATATTGTTTTAATTTTCTTTTGTTGTACTCTAGCTGTCTCTTTACTTTGAAGGAAGACCATCTTCTAAGATCTTCTAAAATAAATCGTGATGTATTGATTAAGTTATCGTTTCCCACATATGTTATTATAAGGACTGTACAACACAACATTTATAAATATTTTTAATGATATTAATGCGGCACTGAAGACGGTAATGTGAAGCACTATGGATAACGAACGAACTGAGTATTTAAAACATGATAAGAAATGGACTGAAGATTAAGCGGAGAACTCAAAGGAATAGGCTGAGGCGAAGGTTGGAGGGTTATGTTATGGCTCACTTAGCGGAATTGACTATTGATAGAAGTTAGTGAAAGCAGGTAATATGTAAATGGTGAATGGTGTTATCGAACTTTGGGATTTGTAGGTCGAATCCTACAAAAAAATGTAAGAATCAGATGGGAAATAGCAGCTATTATAGAGCAAAGTACCTTTTCTATCATCAAACGTTTTTTCATTGGGTTTTCTCAGAAAATTTCAGGTTATTGTAATATCGAAACAAAATGGTTCACCAAAATGGAAGATTAAACCCTACATACTAGACATTTTCACGAAAAACTATAAACCAAAATATCCGTAACAAGAAAATTCAATATTTCAATACCTTGGTTCAATACGAACGACATTGATATTATATGAACCGAAAGACGTTCCAATAAAATATTAAAGCTTGTTCTTAGTGCTATGTATTGAACATAGCGAATAAGCTTTTATAATTATTATGAGATGACGAAAGTAAACCTAAAGTATGCTGATACTAAGCACACACATCTGCTGACATCAAAGGATAGCGTCAAAAATGTGGAGCTCAGGTGTCTGCTTGGACACTGCAAGAACCTAAGCCTTTCCTTAGAGTAACTGGTAACTAGTTACGGGTTAAATAACTGGTTCCTTTTATGGTGTTACCAGTTATTGTGAAGTTCTGAACCATTCAAAACCATCCTTGCTCATTCCTGAATATTTGTACAAAATCTCCCAAGAAGTAAGAAAAAGGGTCTTATCTTTTTTTCCGGCCTTGAGGACTGAAGATGCAGCTTGAGAGATGTTCCTCCTGGCAGAGTTTGGACTTGGGCTTGACGAGATGACCTCGGATCAACAGATGCAGTGAAGAAACCTACTAACTACACCACTTCTTAAACCATAGCTAAGTTTTATTCCCAATAATAAATTTACCAATGTTAGAATATTTCATGGCAATGCAACTCTCGAAACTCTCCATCTGAAATCGCAGTCATTGACTAAATTCATTGAATCATGTATTTGGTTTCTTGTAAATATAATTTGTGATATATATATATATATATATATATATATATATATATATATATATATATATCCATATATATACTTTAGTAAACATAGAAATAAATTGAGTTTTTTTTTTTTGTAAAAGTTAATTTAATTCGGCCACCTATCTATATCATGATGATCACAGGTAATGTTGGTAATTAGAAAGCATGATAAACACAGACCAGCCTTTAAGAAAAGAAATTCAATTAATTAACCTTGGACCATTAATTAACCTTGCCGTAATTACTTTACATAAGGATGTGTGGTTTGGTGCTCTCAAAAATTATTAAAATAGAGAAACGAAAATTCCGAAAACAACAAGTAAAGCATTGTGGTTCATTTGCAACTTTCTTCGAATAGAACTTTTGCGACAGAAACCTGTTGCTCAACATTACAGATTAAAAAAAAAAATCTTACTTTGATCAGCATCAAGAAATATGACCTGAAATTTATCCTTAAGGGTCTGCTATAATATATACGTTTTTTATTAGGGCAATTTAGATTGACGATTGGACAATTTCTTAAATTTTCTTCTTCGAGTACTTCTGTCCGACATACGATTGCTTTGGGACTACTTTCTAGACGGCTTATGGGAAAGTACAGTATTCGTGTAAACAGCTCCTTCCTTCCACAGATATAATTTAGTTTGCATGCTTATATATATTGAAAAATATCTTAGAAGTTATTAGAAACGGTATAAAAACAGTAGAAAGTCCTGATGGCAGTTGCTATCCTGAAGTTTTATTAATGCTTCGAGTTTAAACTGCAGTTCATTTAAAACATGTAGTCGAGTAGGATGGAGAACAGTGGAAGGAATAAATCTTGAATTGGATCGGCTACCGTTTTTATCTCTGACTTAATCACTTTTGTATCGTTCTCGATCAGAGGAAGCCAATGTCTACTAATTAACCGACTCGAAGTGGCTATTAAAATAACAAATATAACATGTTCAATAAATAACATGTTCCATTCCACTTGGGCAATATCTCATGTATTGCCACCTAGAGGATTTTAATAGTCTCTTTGAGAATTTAATTACCTTCTTTCGAAACAGAAGTCATAAATTAATTTATTAAATTAGTTCTACTCACAATAAAAGACAGGTGCTTCGAAAATATTACAGTTTTTAACAGATACATTTCAAACTTTTATTATTATCAGTAGGCAGGTGTATTATGTTAACTATGTATAATTAAGTTTTCAACAAATCGCATTAGTGTTCAATAGATTCCATTTATTATTTTCAACTAGGACGGGATTTCAAATGCACTCCTGTAAATTATAAAGTTTTGATTAGGCTATCAGTTTAGTAAAAAAAGTACTGCTTTAGTATGAATAATTAATGCGTGCAACCTAACGTCATTACATAAAATAAAAGGATTAATAAGCTTGAACTGGAGGAGCGCTAAGTGGAGGCATAATAATTGGAAACAATATTCAAAGAGCGATGTATGGCAAATATAATTTATAAGGATCGAATTTAAGACACAAACAAAATGTAATCTCGAAAACAAAAATGCAACACCTATTAGTAATTTTTCCTTAATTCTCAGAGCTGATTCAATCGACATAGAACTATCCAGTGATTGTGGATTTCAACCATTTATTACAGCCGTAATAATAAATACTATCTTTAGACTTTATTTGTCACAGTTTTAGTAGTCAGTGGATTGCAAAAACAAACCCTTCTTTTCACTGACATAGAATCAGAGAGCCAGAGAATATCTTCAGTAGAAATTCAAACTGACTCTTAAATTACCGACAGCTGGGTGGTCAGAAGTGCAATGTCAAACTAGTAAGAGTGGAAATAATAATAATAAGAGATAGACGTGAAGAATCCGCCGTTGTTAAAAAAATTCCATTAAAAAAAAAACGATAAATTGTTTTGTGACCGAGTACCTCGATAACTTATTTCTCATGAATAGATCGGATGGATAATTTACATATTTGGAAAAATGTAATTCCAAATGTAACCAAACAAACAATGATTTGTAAATGAACACCTCAAACTTACGGGTTCATTTGGTAAATAATTATATATATATATATATATATACACACACACACATATATATTCAACCTTAGATTGAAGTGCCCTCTTTCAGTCTCCACTGACTTCTAATACCAGTGATGCGGCAGGAAAAGTGTCACTGAGTTATCCTGGAGTCTTGCTTTTCCTTCCACATGAGGGAAAAAAGTCTGGATCGGAGATTACTGGGCGAATATATGTATTGTATATAGATATGAATGAGTTTAGAAGTTTGTTTGTTTTTTATTCGTTTATTTTCCTTTTTTATTTACTTTTGTATCAGTATTATTTATTTACTTTTTATATTTATAGATATTTCTCTATTATTTGTATATATTTTATGAATGAGAACTTTTAGCCTTAATACTTATAGCCCTCCAACAGTTGCTAATTGGAATATTACTCAATAAATAAAGTTAAATAAAAAAAATGTTAATATTAGAGTCAGGTACATTTAGTTTATAACCTATAAATACAGATCAATTCCAATAACAGAGACCTGAGAGAACAACATTGTTTCAAAACCATTTTCCAAAAAAAATCATTATTTTTAACTTTTTTAATAAAAACTGTATTGAGGCAAAAAAATAATGAAGTTCGCGCATTCTTGTTTTCGGGATTCGATTTTGTTTATGATTTAAATTCGATCCTTTAAATCTTATTTGCCATATTTATCGCTCTTTGAATATTGTTTCCAATTATTATGTTACTATTTAACACTCCTCCTGTTCGAGCTGATTTAATCTTTTATTTTAATGACGTTAGGTAGCTATCATTAATTAATCATACTTATACAGTACTTTTTTTCTACGTGTATTGAGGTCTCCTAACGGAGCCTACGCCTATAAATATTTTAGAAGATGATTTATTTGCAGTGGTTGTGTTTTCGAATACTGTTGGCTAGTAAAATTTGTCGTTGTTGAATGTAAGGGTTCTATCCCCTATAACCAATGCTTACATTCAGATTACATTAATGATATGCAAAGTAGCAGCGTGTAAAATGGCTCGTGTCATATCCTCTTGCCTTTCTTCTTATTAACATACTCCATGCGGGTACTGTTTGTCTCAACAGTTTACTATTATATAATAACCATATTTCATAGGTTAACTAGGCCTATTTTACTTTGTAATAAGGCTCCCACTGTGGGATAATCTAGTAAAGCGTGTTTTCTATGAAAGTTGTATTCAGTAAACAATGGAGTTTCTCTTTAAAAATTAGCTTAAATTTTGTAATATTTATATTCGCCCAAGCGACTCCAATAGAGAAGGGTGTCGAGTTTACGGGAGTCGGTTGGGAGATTTCTTTTGGAGAAGAGTGTCAAGTGAAAGAAGTGTCGTTTGGAAGCCAGAAGAGATGGAAAGGCAGAGGATGCTGTTACAAGAATATATCCAGAGACCAAGAGAGAGTAGCTGACGATTCCATCATGCTTTTATCATCAGTCAAGTTATGATATTCATTCAAAACTTACCCATGCAAATTTGTATAGGAGTTCTATAAAATAATAGAATGACGAGTGATTCCCACATATGCATTCTAAATGTTATTAATTATGGTGTATAAATCACAAGTAGATTTTTTTATTGAATTAAAACTTGATTTTTAGCCTTTTTCCCGCCTGCCACTATTTAGATCAAATAATAAATTTCTGATATTAATTAGGATATCTGATGTTAATTATAACTTAACCGAGTATCTAACAGCGAGGGTTTCTGTGATATTTAGGCTTTCTTAATCATATTACATATGTAAATAGTGTTATTTCCAATACCATTCCAATTTTGCCTTCAGGAAACAATAGATTTTGAGATATATTCAGATGAAATATACTGAATACACATAAATTCCGTTTCTCATACTCCCACTAGCCTTAGAAAAGTGAACCACGAGAAACAAAACAATATATTAGTCCGTGGTAAAGACCCCTTTTTATCAAATTGTTAACACCCTCCTGAAATTTCGTAAAGAGCTTCATCTCATCGTAACCTACAAATATTTTATGTACGAAAATTCTAGGAATTGGAGAATTTTTAATTTGCAGATCGGAAAACTTTGTCTATTTAATTAGGTAGTAAAAACTCGTAAATAACCATTTGATGTCCGCTTGAATCGTAAGATAAATTCAGCAAAAAGTCGAGAAAAAAAGTGACCATCAAAAATAGTGAGCTGTTTGGTGTGACCTACATCCACTCCCAAATTGTCAAAATAAAGAGGTTATAAAGACCAAACGGACCAATATTTTTGTATGCCACCTTTTCTATCGATTTTGTGATCAAATTACGTTACGATCTAAGTGGAAACAAATGGATATTTAAGAGTTTTAGTACCTAATTAAATAGATGAAGTTTGCCGATCACCATATTGAAAACGCTCCAATTCCGAGAATTTTCGTAAATAAAGTATTTGTAGGGTATGATAAAATGAAGCTATTTACGAAGTTTCAGGCGGATATTAATAAGTTTATAAAAAGGGGCCTGTACCGCGGACTATATGTGTAAACAGTATTTACACGTATTTCGGATTTCTCTGCCTTAATTAGTCTATAAGAAATTTGTAATTTCTATTAATTAGGCAGGGGGGTTAGTCTTATAATCTAACATTTCATTAACATAAAGTAATTAATCTAATTAATACTTTATTTAACACTTTAGTGCAAGGTACTCCTGTAATGGATTGGTTAGGAAACCTATGGATTTCTTTATTTCTAGGCAATAAAATTCTAACAGGGCTTTATTACCACAGGAGATATTAAATGTCAACATAAAAGTTTTACGATTTATCTATAAATATTCTGATGACTCCTACTCACTCTCTATTTTAACATTGCATAAAGATTTTATTAATATTAATATTATAAGATTTTGATTGTGTAAGCCATTCAAATATGATATTTTTTTCATAAGATAGAATTATGAATTATTATTTATAAAATTAAAAATATAATTGTAATCTGCATATTTTCTTTTTTTTTATCAATTATGCAACTTCCTAATAGACACCTCGAAGTAAATATTTTTAATCATGCAGAATATGCAAATATGATTCTGGAAATTCAATTTAGGAAGATGATCCACAATTACATTTTTTGTTGTTATTAGCTGCTAAGTAAATTAATTATAGTGACACTTTTTTTATAGGAAAATCTTATATATAATTTTTTTTTCCATAACTCTTAATTTTAAATAGACTAGTATCCAATCCTGTCGTATCTTATTTCCTGTTGTTGTGCCTTAAGTTATGATTATTATAAAAAATAATATCGATGAATGAGAGAGAGAAATTTAATTTTAAAATATTTTCTTTTTATGTTAATTATTATTTAGATATTGTACTCTCGTAATATTTTATTTATATAGGCGCATTGTTCATAGGGACATATGATACCGGCTGTAGTATAAAATTCCTCAATTTCTCTGAACTATCTTTTCTTTCCAAATAATTCTTAACACGTATTGGTTCTACGGAGTGTCCACAAAAATGGTAAGGAATCGGCATCAGGAATCATCTGCTCATCCAGTGAAATCACGCCCAGATGTTTTCCATGGAAACGAGCTATGACTCAGTCCTTCTGTGAATTCGAGATAGCAATTCCAGGAATCAGCTGGAGAAAGATCAATTATATGTATTATCATTTAAGTTGCTCAAGCTATGAGGAACCGTTTATCTGTAATCGAAGCCAAACATCTGACGTGAGATTCGCCTGTACTTCTTAGCTCGATATCGATTTCGTCCAAATGATTCACACCTATCCAACCATGACCGTGAAAAATCTTATTAATGCGCGAATGCTGTTTGGTAGCGACAAAGTATTATATTTCAGTCGTTTTGAAAATTTGTATATTTCTTTGTTCTCAAAGAATTAAAACTTACAATGCTTTTCTATTTTAACACGTTTCCTTTAATATTTTGGTTTAAGTTTTGAACAACTTATTTCCGTCAAAATCAAACCTGTGCTTGATTATTTAATAGTTGAAACTGTTGATACTGTCTAATTATCAATTATTCTTGTTAGCATAGAATTTTTTTTACTTGAAATTTTATTTCAATTTCCTAACTGAGAAATAAGAATTAATGTAGATAAATCGAAAGCTTCAATTTTTTACTAATCAGTGGTCTATTTATCATCAAATAATTATATTATATTGAATGTATGTATCATGAGCCTACATTCATTAGACTAAATCAAATCATATAAAATACTTCTATTAAACTTTGGAAAGATCTCTCACATTCACTACACACGTCGGCTACAAAATAGATACGTTATGAATGAATAATAAAACATTTTTTTTAATTTCATTTCATTTCATTTAATACCAATCATTTCTTAACTTTGAAACGGATGTTCTTATATTTAAGATTCTTTCTAATAACAAACAAAACCAACTTATCCGAAGTCAGATTACTTATATTCATCCAGAAGATGCTATTATCCTAAGGTAGATGGCGCTTCGGCCTCCTTCCAAGAACTCTTACAACTCTCTCTTATTAAAAACAATGCAAGTAAATTTAGTTAATCTTAAAAATTGCTTACTAACTTAAAAAAATACTTTTTACCTTCGTTCCTAGTTAAAAATATTTCCAAAATCGAAATTACTAATATAAATATGGTTTTCGCTAAAGATACATCTGTGTTAAAATAGGTTGTCATCAAAAATTTTCAAAGTTCATATTGCTCATGTCACTGCCTCCTCGGCATATCTGGCCTCACTACTGTACAGCGCAACTATTTTAACCAAATTTTTCCGTTTTAATTTATTTTTTTTTAGCTCAGAATTTTGTGTAGGCGCATTAGTGTAAATGAATATTTACTGTTTGACAGACTTTATTGCATTTTTTGTCACTTTTTGAGTTTTTTTATTATGTAAAAATCCTCATTATTAACAATAAAAAATAATAATTCATATCAATATGTACTGAATTGTGCGAGCAAACATGGATTTTTTTTTCATTCAGTTCTCAAAACGTGAAACGTCTGACTAAACAAAAAATTCATTTAGTAGAAAATGTTGGGAGCTTAAGAAAAATCAATTTCCTATTTGTGCGCTCTAACATCAAGGATAGAAAAAATGCTAGTTTTAATTAAGAAATGAGATTTTCCCTAATGTTATGTATGATTTTTATTTTTTCGAAATAATAATTTAGAGTGGCAATAAGATTTTACAGAACATAAATCGTGTTGGCGGACCGCTAAAATGTATTATATGGTACATTAAAAGAAAGAATAAAAGTTATCAGATGTGATTTATTTTCGATAAGAATCAGACGGCGAGATCTCGCGATTTATTGCAATTTCTCCTCTTATCTCGTTGAGAGTTATCGGGTTACTTTTTTACCCCTAATCACGGTCCCCAAATCAGGGTTTCTTTGATCGCAACAGAAGCCATCATAAAATTTTATCTGGCTACCTGTCATCCAATTGAGGACAACTTCTGATATACATCCCTTTAAGGGTTTATGTCCCTTGGGAACATAAAGACTTGGCTCATTAACCCTATCGTGATACTAGTTCAACCGAAAATTATTAATGAATACATATATTTACTCCTGTTTTCAATGTTTATTATTTCCACCATGGTTTCCTTTGGAAGTATATAATAAAAATTAAAAATAATAATAAAACCTTAACATTAATGTAACAAGGTTATCACATGGTTATTATTAATAAGGTTTTATCTTCCTCCTGCGGACCCCGGTAAAATTTTAATTAGATAAAAACAAATACATGTTTTCATTTTCTCAATCTCCTCATTCCCCCCCCCTTTTTTTCTTTTTTTTTTTCTTAATAGACTCCCTTTCCATATGAGCAACTTGAAACGATTGTTGGAACTCTGTTTGAAGGTATATTTTTAAATTAGGTAAGAAGTCTGTTCTAACATATCTTAGAGGAAAGAAGAAATTCCATGACGTACGTTTTTAGGTTAGGTATTTTTTAGTATAGATGGTATTTTTTTTCTTCTTGTCCAGTCTTATAGATAATTATCTCATATAGGTCTGATGCCGGGATTCCTAGACTGTTGTTTTTCACAATATTGCTATTCACAAAGTATTTAAGTTATTGAATTATCTTGGACAAGTACCTAAAGTGAACGCTGAGCACATCTATGGCATCGGAAATCCAATAAACCGTTCTTGAATGCATAAATGGAAAACCATGGATGGGTTTTGGCGATAGAATCTCATATGGCTCTGCAGTTCCGTCAGCTTTACCGGTTAAGACATCCGGTGGATGTAAGCTCTTTATAACTTGATTGTTGTTATTTTTTGTTATTTAATTTACTTTACATATTTAATCTCATTTTACTTCCTATCTATATTTAAATACACAAGTTCAATAGGTTGTTATTTCATTACAATTATTTTTTTATGTGTTTTGCAACATTTAATAGTCCTCGGTACAGATTCCTTTTTATCAAATAATTTACACTCGTCTAAAACTTCGTGAATGGTTTCATCATATCGTATCCTAAAAAACTCACGAAAATTCTCAGAAATGCAACGTTTTCAATCTGGGTATCGCTAAATTTTGTCTGTTGGATGAGGTTCTAAAAACGCATGGAGTTTCTATTTGCATTGTAAGATAATTAGATCACAAAAGGTGGTCTACAAAAATATTGGACCTTTTATGGTGACCTCCACGCCCTACATGTCAAAATAATGAGGTTACGTAGGCCAAACGATCCAATGTTTGTGTAGGTTACATTTTACTCGATTTTATGATCAAATCATCTTATGATTCGGAAGTAAAAGAAATGGGTATTAATGAGTTTTAATGAACATTTAATTAATTAATTTAATGAGAAAACACCCCATTTCTGAGATATTTTTGAATGAAAGAAGTATAGGTTACGTTAAGATGAAGTCATATAGACGGATATTGATAATTTGAAAAAAAAAAAAAAAAAGGGTCTGTACGTTGGATTACTAGGAGTGCTAACATCATGCTGGTATCCTTCAGGTCTTTCCAAACGCATTATAAATATCTGTACTTCGATGCTGCATTCACTCGATTGACGAAATTCATCGGTGAATTAGTGTAAGTAATTAGTTAAGTAAATAACCCTTTGCAAAGCACTACGGATTCCCGGGAGTTTGGATGGGCTTCGATGATTTAATGTCACCTCGGAAAAACATTTTTATCTTAAAATATGTTGAATCTGTTTCCATTTACAAAAAAGAAAAAAAAATTAAGAATTGAACATTCATCGTCCAAAATAGTCTCCAATTTCCCTTATAGTGACATTTTCTTAAACGTTTGTTAAGAGTTCGTGGAATTTCTTTAGACCATGACCTCTTGCCAAGACCTTCAAAGGTTTGGGGTGCTGGAGAATGGTGGTGAATGCCCTGGAAGCAGACGATCAGTGTGAAGGCAACCACTGGCCCGTGTCTCCAGTCTTCAGCTGTCCTCTGGGCTCGCCCACAGTAACCGATTCAGAGCATTCTCCGCCGCCTGCAAACCTTGAAATATTTTATCTTACAAAAGGATAATTATGCAATGAAAGAGTCTCTGAAGGGATTTTAACGATTATTTTATACACTTATATGTCCAATTAAAACTGTTACGGTCGGTTTAGTGCAAAATGTCAAGTGCGTTTTTGATGAAGCTACAGTTTTAAGTAGAGTTTTGTAAATTTATCGTTTTAAATAAAAAAAGTACGGTGTGTGTTTTGGCAACACTGGCCAAATGCGGGACCGAGACGAATCTTGGCCTTGCAAACTCAGTCTTGGTCTTGCACAAGTCTTGTTGTTACTTATTAGCATATTACTATAGAGATATTACTGTATTTTTTTAGATAGGAGAAACCTAACTAAGCCCGAATGAAAAATTAGAGGATTTAAATACAGAAGTATATTGGTTATACCAATTATTAACACATAGTAACTAAAATTTTCGTGTATTAGTGACTATTTTGCATTCATTGTTATTACAAAAATCGATTATTTTTTTCCCGGTCCTGGTCTTGGTCTTGCGAAGTGTAAGACCAAGACCGGTTTTGGGCAACACTAAAGACCACACAATTGAAGTGAAACCATAAACAAGGCGGTATTAATAAATCTCAAATATATTTATATTTGTTCTATGTTTATAAAGTAATGACATTTACAATGTATACAATTATAAATGTGTTTAAACTATTTCTCATTCTATATTCACAGAGTAACAATATATACAATTATAATTGTTTAGAAATTACCCTGGTAAGCATCAGTTCGACTTATCATCATTTCGCTAATGTTAGTGCAAAAAGGCGTTTGTTACAATTTTAGATGTTTATTCTATTTGAACTAAAGATGACATTTTGTAGACTGATACAAATAGTCTGCTAAACAGGAAAATAGCAAAGGGAAATAAAATATGGAATTATACTAATAAATAATAAAGAAATAACAGGTTTTTATTAGAAAACACTCAATTTTTACATACCACCTTTTGCACTGACAGCAGCGATCTGCAACATACTCAAAAAATGAAACAATAATACTTAATAATAAAAATGCTCAAAACAGTCCTTATTATCTTTTTTTCCTTTCCGACTCTATGACTCGATGACACGTCAAAGAAAAATTTTGAATTTCATCATTCATTACAAAGAATATGAAATGCTAAACCATTTCCCTAACTTACATTGCGCAGCTCCAATTTTTAGTTTCTTAGATATTTAAATGCAAATGCCAAAAATTAGTCGACTTGAGCCGGCTTTAACAAATTAATGTTACATAGCCGAAGCGTGATGGCTCAGTTTCAATCAGTATTCACAACTTTAAGTTCTAAGGCTGCCTAAAGAAAGTGTTCACTTTAATAAGTCACTGCATCAAGATGACGACAACCCTATTATATTTATTTATCCTATCGTTTTAAAATGGTGACATCCAAATACACAATGATGGATCAATCCATTTGAAAGCACCAAGAACATGATGCTCAACATTTATAAGTTTTATAATTTTTTTTACTGGTTATTAAATTGAGGGTTCAAAAATATAGTTAACACAATTTTAAGCCTCACACTTTCCTCGGTGGTCATTCTGAATTACCTTTTAAATTCAAAAAATACTTTAGGAAAATGTTGCTAATTACAGTATTTTTTTAGATATCAAACCAAAATAAAAATTTCGAAAAATAAAATATAATATAATAATATTATGATTTATAGGTTACAATTATAACCAACATTTTTTTTTTTTTGTTCCAGGTAACCATGAGTTTATTAGTTAATCTTGATACTACTGATAAGTAAGTAATGGACATTTTAATGTAAAACTTAAGTAAATAGCTTAGTAGTGTTATATTTATTATCAATCGACGATGCATGATTTTTCTATCAACGTTCATTACTTTTTTTATTATAGTTTTTCATAATTAGAATCAAGAAAATATAAAGTAACTGTAACTATATGTACTCATTAAACAGAAAAAAATCCCCTTCGATATTTATTTTTTTTTAACTTTATTTATTCACCCACATCTGTCATAAGCAATGACAATTAGCGGGTCTGTTGTTGGTAAGTGTACAATTGAATTTTTGAAATATTAAATTAAAAGTTTTAACATTTAACAGTATAGGAAAGGGAAATTGCATTAAATTCAGAAGCGTATACAATTATTAATACATTATATATGTAATATAGAGTTAGGGAAAGTATTGCGATCATGATAATTTTCGAATGTGAGTTTTCAATGGTAATACATGTTTTGAGGTTCCCTAAGTCAATATAACCAAATCTCTCATTGTTAAGAGTTATAAAAAAAGGCTAAATATAACTTTTGAAAGAATTTGATAATTAATTAAAGGAAAAAACAAGAAAAATGCTTATCCAGGCCGAAAATGAATCTCTGGAAATACTAGTCAGAAGATATACGTATAATATATCGTTGGAAGGCGGACAATTTTAGAAAAAAATCTAGAAAAAAATAATATCTAGTAAATAAAGTTGTAGAAGGTAACGGAGAGAGAGGAAAAATATATAAATAATAATTTTTGAAAATAATATTATTTAACGTAAATAACATGTTTCCAAGAAAATTAACTGAAATTTTCTTACTAAATGTAAACTTGAAAAAAAAATTATGTTTGAAAAAAGTATTTGAAATCCACCGAATCAAGACTATGATGTTTAAAATACTATTTCATTGTGCTTGTTTGAGAGAATTAAAATATAAAATATTTCATGGATATGTTTATAACCTTAAATTTATTGTAGTTTAATTACTCTAGATCTGATATTAAATAATTAAATATCTATGGTCCGTTTATTCATGTAATTTTTTAGAAAATTAAATTAGTGAATAATCAGATGAATTTTCTCTCTGTGTTACCCAACAGTATTCACTTACAATTAGTGTGACAAGTTTTGACCTATCTATGATAGGCAATGCAAAGCTTGTAATTCCATTTTAGTAAACTTTGCAATGGAAAATAACAGTTTAGTAACTAATAATCGTACAATCCATAATCAACCCTTGATATAATAAATAAGATTTTTGTTATTGTAATGGTATCAATGATTTGTTAGTTGTAAGCTTTATACTTTAGTTCGGTTAAAAATGGGCTTCAAAATTTTTATAATAGCCCATCATTGCTAGAAAATAATTTCTATTCAAAGTAGAGCGAAAAGTGAAAGTTGTGTGTTGCGGGTACCAGGTTTTTATTTTTACTTTTCGTCTGAACCTAACATTCTATAAATTTCGTTCAAATTTTGCCATTCTCCTAATATTTTCTTCCCAAGTAATGCCCAGTTTGTTTTTGAATAATTCCATCACTGATTAAAATTACAATTTCTCGATAGATCTATCTATTGTTTTTCTTGGTTATATAAAAAGAATCTGCCATTAAGAAAAGTAATAAAGAAGTGGGCGACTTTAAAACTTAAACAAATTAAAAAAGTCTTGAAAAATATGTAAAATCTTGGTAAAACTAACAAACGATCGTGGCCAGTAAGTCATTAATAAAATTCAACTATCTCTTTAAAAAATAAAAGAGAAAAATGTTTTGTTTATATTGAATATTACTAGGTTGCGTGTTATTTAAACATAAACTATAGTTTTATTTATCGATTTCTTAATTTTCTGACGTTAGATATGTTTTGAATTTAATTGTGTTTATACTAATAACAATCACATAATTGTATTACTAGACCGTACGGAGATAAACAAACAGTCGAAATTGAATTTGGCCCATTAATTATATCTGTTACATGGTGAATTCATTGCTTAGGAAGATATTGAATAACCGTTATGCACCATTTTCATTTTTTTTTTTTTTTTTTTTTGTAAAGGACTTTTGCTATTTGAGTTTTCAATTTGCGCATAATGGACTGTGTATGGGACAAGATTTACGAATCAGCCAACGATTTCACAGCTGGCTTTGTGGTATATCGCCTGTCATGTGTAATCGTAAAAAGGATAGTTCTAAACCTTAACGTAAGACAGTTCGTGCTTATCATCCACCGCCGGCTATTAAACTCTCATAAAATTCCTCAAAGAGTTACTATTGCCTATGTAATTGCTAGCGTCATTCTGTAATAGAATTTTAACATCTTTAAAAGCGAATATTTATCTATCACTCAGTTGACTATATGTTTTCGAAAAAAACTATTTTTATTTTTCTTATTAACTTACCCATCATTTCTGCCAATGAAAGCACAATGTACTTCGAAGAATTTTCCCTCTATGAATCAGAACACTGTGGAAATGAAATGAAATGAAAATTTGTTTTTATTATCCTGGGACTGTTGTCCCTTTAGGACAAATTATAGATACAGAAAAAATGCCTGTGTGGCCATACATTAAATTAAATATTTAGAATTCTCATTAAAATTAAAATATTGGAAGAATAATAAAACAAAAATACTAAGAAAATACAGATATGTATTATACAAACATGGGAAAATAAAATAGGTTAAGTAAACAAAATTATTTATGGGGATGAGGGAACTTAAAAAGTTCTCTTATCCACTTTTCATAATCAATCGGTTTGGGAAAGGAGCAGGTGCTTAAAAAGAGGAGATTTAAATGTGCATATCAGATACCGGTAGGGATGATATTCCAGAAGGAGATGGCTTGAAATATAAAGGATTTGTCAAACGCAGCAGTTCGGTGAGGAGGTGGATAGAGGTCGGAAGTACGAGATGTAGTGGGAAGGGATTGAATCTAATATTTAAATTTTAGGCTGTTAAAAAAAAAGGGTTATATGCGTATCTCTTGAGGTACCAAAAACAAAACATATTACGCCGTTATTGTACACTTATTTTTAACACAGTGTTTGTTTTTGTTTTTATTTATTTATTTAGTAATATAACATTCTGTCACAGGTACAATAGTTGTAGTGAAGTAAGATTACATTCACACTGTTACATATTAGTTTTTTTTTTTATTTCTTTATGACATTTACAACTGTATTACATAAATACATCAAGTAAATCTAGACATAATTGATATAATGACATGAATACACTTGCTGAGTAACTACCCAATGGTAGCACTCTAACATATTAGTTAAGATGAAATTTACAGAAAATATAAAATAAACATAAGCAAAATAACAACTAAAAAATATTCAAACAGGAAAATAACTTTAATACTTTAAAATAAAGTAACTTAAAGACAAATAAATTTAAAAAAATACAAATAGATATAAACTATTAACTGAGAAGGGCTCGTCCCCACAACATGGAAGACAAAGCAAGAATGCAGGAGATCTCAACCGCGTTACTGGAACTAAAGCCAATGGAGATTAATCGAGATTATAATTGTTATTTACATAATTTATTGTCTATGTATAAAACGTTTCATTAAATGTTGCCATCACTTTTTAGACGAGAACAACTTAAATTTAATTTGATTATAGTAACTTTATTTTGTTTACAGACGAATTACTGTTTAACAAAAAAAGTAAGAAAACAAACAAGGAAAGCTCCCGAAATTGAATTCCAAATCCTATAATGGTTGTAAATTAAAAATCTATTGAAAGGATGAACATAGCCTTGAAAGTATTTAAGCACCTCGCAAATTAAAAAAAAAAAAATTCCTGACTATATTTTAATTTCATGTTTGTTTAAATGGGTATTGCAATGATAAAGATTCTATCCTTGCTTCTTTATTCCACTCTTTCAAAGTGAGAGAATTACAAATCGAGTATCTTGGTTTTGGAATGCAATGCAATATTTTGGAGCAAGTGCGTAAAATATTAGGTTGGTGTAACTTTATTTACAGCTGGGTTTTATAACCTAACAGTTTAACTAAAGAGATATTTTGCGTATTGAGTAAAATAATATTCAACCATAGTTATTATAAAGTATTTTTTCTCCTCTTCCTTGCCTTTTAGGCTAACCAGTGTTTTTCTCAGAACGGGGGTGAGGGCGGAGGAATTATGCCCAGTTAAAAGTCCCACCGGGATTGGAACTCGTAATTATTTTTGGATCTTAAACTTTGGTTATCAGGTTGCTGGGAAACGCGTGTGCACAGACGCGTTAACCAGCTCGGCCACCCCACACCACAGTGGGACGGGAAACGGGAAACTCGCGACATCGACTAAATCTAATATTTTATTTTTTTTTTCAATTGAACTGTTCAATAAAAACAGTGAAAAATGTTTATTCTGCCAACTGAAAATACTTTTGGGAACTCCACAAGGTATCAATAAACAGTTTCTCTAGTTTTCTAGGAGTTTTAAAAAAAAATAAAAATAGATTTAAATAGATTTCGCGAGTTTTCATCGACTCGTCCCACTGTGCGCCCCTCAGATAATATATTGCTTAAAATTAATACACATATTTCCTTAACATTGCTTATACTTCGAATGAATTAATGAGAAGTACAGATATATAACGCGAGAGTTCCCCCACAAGCAAACTGGTTTGTTTAAAATTCTTTCAAACCCTATTAAATCTATGATATAGTCTATTGAATATTAAACAATTGTAATATTTCCTTATAATTGGTTATTAATATCCACTCTTTCCTTATCATTTTATCAACTATATCACAAAAAAACGAAATCCAAGACTGGACTTCAATTGTATTTTTTTTAAATCATTATTACGTCTTTATTGATTATGGAATAAAATTACATTGTATTTAAAAATACAATTAAAGTTTGTTATTGGTATATTTATGTTTATTTTTTTATTTAATTTATTTTTTTAATTCTAAACTAATATATAAATTAGCCATCCCGAACTCCACCAATGCAATTCAGTAGATAGAATATACGCCTAGGAAATCTTTAGAGCACTCAACGGAAAACGTGAACTTATATTCAACCACTGAAAGGGCAGACATATTTTACGAAAGTGCTTCAAATAAATTTCTCTGAACTTTATATTACACCAGTCGGACATTTTTTATTTCCTATGCTTTAGAGGCTGCTCATAACTTCTTCTCCAAACAAGTTTTGTCGAGAAACTGTTTCTTAAAGAAAAAACGTTTCTTAATTAAATTAAAGTTTTGTCTTTTACTCAAATATTTTTTTGTTATTTCATAACATACTAAACAATTTTATACAATCAGGCATTTAAATAAAGTTAAAGTTGAACAATTATATCTATGCAAGTATACTCTATCAATCTCCTCCCTGATACATTTCAAATTAAGTATTATTGTGGAAACATGTTTATTCCGATAACTTTTTATTAACATTGATAATATGCATACAGCTGTTGATGATAAGTACTTTAAAATGACTATATTGAAGTAGTCATTAAATAATTAATTAGCTAAATATTAGATTATTTATAAACCTTAATCCCCCCTCCCAGTTCATTCCTTAATCCTTTAATTCCAGTTAAGAAATAAGAAGATCCGTAATGTTATATTTACTAATAAATTATTGTACTTAATGAGACCTACTGGTGCAGAACATCCTTGGTTTTTGGTTTTCTTATTTATTAACTTCATTACCAATATGGCAATGTTAACATTCAATAAATTATAATATTTCTCAAAATGTTTTCACATCTCATAAAATCTACCTTAACTACCTAACTTTCCTTCTTGGTACAAAATAGATGTCTGGAATATTTTCCTTGTTTACATTTTTAATATAATTTTAGTTTGCCGTAGACTATAAAAAATAGCGGTATTATAACTTTGTCTTAAACCTAACCGAATCTTTACATATATTGTAAATAATAAATAATTAGCAGAACGGTCCCTCCCCGTTCAATGAAAGTCACAAGGCCTTCTGTCACATATTTCCCCTTATATGTTACCCTTATTTTATTTTTATTAGCTATCCCCAATCCTTAAAATGCCCAGTGGAAGGAATTTGTTACTTTTATATATTTTATTGTTATGTATATATGTAAATTGATTAAATAAACATTTTGGGGGCTAGAAAAAAAAAAAAAACGAATCATTAAAAGTACTAAGCCCCTATCCACTAGGATTCTCGATTCGTGGTTCCCTGACCAATTTTAAAGAGCGGAATAAAGAAGCCGCGATAGAAACCCCATCACCTCAATACCATGTTCAAAACCAAGAAATTGGTATTGGACATATCAGAAAATGTTTTATTTTTATAAACAAAATTTCCAAAATCCTTAAGGAATTTCACAGTTATTCCGCCACGTCCACCTTTTCAATACATTTTTAATTTACTCTAAACAATAAAAGAGAATTACATGTTTTCATTTTTAAAAATCTAAATGGAAGATGGCCTCGTGATCTCCTTATATAGACATATTATTATGAAGAGAATAATAGATGCAGTGGTCAGTCAAAAAAGAAGGCAAAAATAAATGATAATATTTATTTATTTATCAAATATTATCATTTATTTTTGCCTTTTTTTTTTTTACTGACCACCCCAACTATTATTCTCTTCATTATCCGCGACAGTCAACCATTTACCAATTAAGACATATTATTAGTGCGCTACCAGTGAGTATTTTCTCAACAAACGTTTTCATGTGATTATATTCCTGTTTACACATTTACTTGATGTATTTATATTGTAATACAGTTGTAAATATCTTGAATAAATGTATTTTAATAAAATATTCTAAACGATATATCTCTACTGTTATTGCAAAAGGTCGTTTATAACAATTTTTCATATTCATTCTCTTTGCGATAAAATGGGACAATTTGAAGTCTTCAATTGCTGTAAGTAGTCAATTTTTACACTACCAACAGCGATATAGTGAGTACTAATATAAGAGGAAAATATTATTAACGTTGGTCTAGGACGGTATAATATCTGGGTTTTGATCTTTAAAACACGACTTTTACCGTCTCATTTATTAATATTATTATTTTATATTTTAATTACCGTTGGAGTATTGATTTTTATTAAAATTGTAAAATGGGTGATAAATAGCCAGAACGCTTTTAAGAATATTATTATTGCCAACGTTTCAACCCTGGGCTGAAGTTGTTTTCAAAAATAATCATAGATACGAACTCATATAACTGATTGTATTTAAACAGTCGATTAACATTCTTCAAGAACATTCTGATACAAATTTAAGAACCGAAATTATAAAATTCCCTCTCTTCTTTCACTGCGTATGACACCATCAACCGCTTCTGAGAGCTGAAAAAAAAAGAATATATGCCTCTGTATAAAAAAAAAAATCTTTACATAATATCTTCCATTATAACACTAATCAACTGTTGTACCTGATGAAAAATTACGAAGGGTCAAAACGGTCAAGGTAATGTACTTGTAACTCATTAGCACCTCATTATCCCTTCGACAACTGATGCGAGTGCATTATTCAAAGGTCTTAAGAGATTTATAACTTTTCAATATCAATTACCACTCAATAGTCGAAAGAGTCTTTAATGGCCGGAGGAGAAAAAACGCCTGACGAAACCCGAGCGATAAATCTACCTAGGAAAGATATATTCAAAAACATAAAGACAGATTTATGACTATGATTAGAAAGCAGCTATAGAGGATCGCTTCATATCTCCGGTGTTCTCAATAGAACACGATAAAAAAAAAACTAAAATTAAATTAATAACAAATAAATTTAAAAAATCATTAAAAAGTACGAAATGTGCACTATTATTGAAGTGAAAATTTATTTAAGCACGTTTTACACTTTTTTGTGGAGAATGAATTAGATTGACTCAGGTCAATTCAGATAGAGTCTCGATTAAATGAAATGTTTTTACATATTTATTAAAATATCTCTGAACTAAAAATAGAGCCTTCATACTCTTACCGAGGAAATAGTTTCGCACTTCATCCTCTTTATAATGAACTATAATTCAAAATTGTGTCTTAACGTGACGCCGTGTTAGGGAGACGGAAAAGAACAAATAGTATCGAAAACCAAATAATAAAGAGTTTAGTTGAACATATGGATTAAAATTTTTCAGATACTAAAAATCGGACCTGCATACTGTAAGCGAGGGAAATGTTCAGCATTTCATCCTCTTTACAATAGGGTATTATTTATAATTTATATTTCATATTAATAATGTCACTTTTTTTATGTTTTTACTTCTATCATGTGGTCTAAAGCACCGTTTTTTTTGTTTTGTTTTTTTTGTTTAAATTATCTTGTTAACTTAACTATATTAGTTGTGAAAACGACCAAGGAATGAGTCAAATTTGAAATTAAAATAAAATAAAACCTGCTTTAAATAAGTTTTCTTTTATAGCTTCCTGTGAAAAAGAAAACGTTACCACCTCAAGAAAAAAAGAAATTGGACTTTTCTGTTCTAATTAGGCTCGTATGAATGATTTTTTTTAGAAATTTTGTCTAGAATCACCTTCTAGCGTTTGGCCATTAAGAGCTAAAACACATCGTATGCTTCATTATTGTTGATTAGGACTTTACTTTATTTGTAATAATAAAAAGACACGATAATCCTTCTTTATTTTTACTCTACATTCAACGTTTCAGCTCAACTTCGTTTTTACTCTACATCCAACGTTTCTAATGTCTAAACCATTAACGAACTAAGCAACCATCACAGCCTTATTACATTCGCTCATTAATTATTTTCATAACCTATTTTATCTTTTTATATCCATTTTGATATAAAAATAAATTCATTAGGCTAAATTGTTCTTGTCGCAATACCTTATTTGTCGAATACTAAAACCTTCAATCATTAGGAAATTATAAAAATTATATTATTAAATTATCCCTATGTTATAAATTATAGCTAAGCTAGTTCAAAATGTTTATATTATAAATAATAAAATTATGGTTTATAATAACGAAAATAAAAATAAGTTGAATTGATAATACGGCTGTGAATAAAATGTTATTAAAGTGGGACTGTTAAAAAATACTTCTGAGTAACATTATTTTTCGTTTCAAAAAATATTTAATGAAAACATTAAAATAGGTTAGCTGCTTTCAAAAATGTAGGATGCGTTTAAAAAATGTATTCAAATTGCTCTACAACTAATTAACCGATGGTTTTGCAACAAAGTTAATATATTCCTTTGACGTCCCTGCGGTATGACAAACTTCGCCATGAACAATGAAAATTTCATTACTGCGATTTTAACAAAACCTATTAATGTTAGGATTAAACTTTTGTACAAGCAACGTGGGTGACATTTCCTGTTTGCCTAACTTCACAATTTAACTCTCAACTTGCTGATTGTCACGATCAAATAATCTATTTATATTTCAATATTTAAACTTTGAATTCAGAGCTACTAGAACTTCTATATTTCTTTATTTGTTTCTGAGATTCGTGAGGTTCTTTAATTAAACAAACGAAAGTATTTTGTGGGCGTTTGAAACAAAATCAAAGCCTAGATATCTGATAAAAATAAAATTATATGTACAAAATTTTTTTTTCTCGGTCCCCTAGACCACAACCCGATTGCTGATTTAAGTACACAGGGGTAGGTTCATCAGTCATACTCCAGATCGGTGTGAGCTCCTTCCAGTAGGGTGACGGGGCTCAAATACTCGGAGCTAGGAGGGAGCGTGGCTGAATCTCGGGCAGCGTGGCTTTCTCTGATGGACGGTCACCCATCCAAGTGTATATACATATACATATATATACATATAAAACAACACATCCATTTATGTGATAAGTGAATAATAAAATGAAAAAATAAAGTAATAATAATAAGGGAATGACGAAATGAAGAGATAATATTTATTGAATATCTGAGGTAGGCCGGAAAAAGTAACGAAATCTGAATTCCAGAGATCAATAGATACTTTTTGACGTTTCGTTCTAGTAATTTTTCGCTCCAAAAATGCCCCAATAGATATTTTAAGTATCATAAATTAATTAGTATTTATTAACTTGTGAAAAAAAATTAAAGAATCAAATTTTTAATAAGCCATTAGTGGTACTATACTCATACCTACAAAATGTAAAATAATATTCTTGGCTACTTATTAAGTATTACTTTATAAAGAAGGATCTTAATATCAACTTGTTAAGAGCTGCGAGGTAATTGTCCATGTATCGATTATATTGATAATATATTCATCTGCTAGGTTTTTCTCCTTCCCAATTAAGAGTACACCCTCTTTATAGAGGCTGAATGTGTCCTGTTGTTTGATCCACTGCTGATGAAACAAAATAAATAAATACCTGCCACAGCCGGACTCGAACTTTTAGCATAGGATCTCGTGCCTTGTTCACTGAGGTAGACCGCTTACCTTAATTAAATATTACGAACTAAAATTTAAAATTTATTCCAGCTGTGCCGCCTGTACTAATTCCCTTAAAATCTAGGACTGAATCAATTGAACCTTACCGCAATGTTTCTTGTATTACTTATTAATCATATTAATCGATAGATTTATAATTAAAGAACCTCCCGATTAGTGGTGAATTATAAATTTAGTTAGCTACCGGTGACGAAGCAGTCCTCAGCCTGCCAGGGACACCTGGGACTTGATGAATCGCCCCTGATGGTGCCGTGTCTGGGTGACATCGCAGCAAACAACGCAACTTTTGCCACATCACCTCGCGGACTATAGGCGATCCGGTTTATCTGATTAGGCAACTAGTGGACCAAAAACCAAATATTGCCACAGGCTTCTTCAAGCCGAATAAACATACCTGTTACTATCGATCCATCCCAGCTTCTTCTTATAAATATGTTCCCATCACTAAAATCTGCTTCATGTTAATGAGCTGCTGGAGTGAGGATCTCGAAGATGGTATTAAAAAAGTTAATCTTCTTAGTCAAACTGTAATTTAATCTCTTGGGTGATGGAAGTTTTTTACGTTTGATAAAATAGAACTTCAATTACCAAGCTAATTTAAAGAAAACAGTTCTAAATAGAAACAAACATCATTACAAGGCTAAAGATTCTTATCACCTTTTCCAATCATCTTCCGTATAACCTTTATAAAATTTCAATTTTTTTTTTATTTTGTTTTTTGTCCAAGTGACAGATGGTTGTAATACTGCATCAATAAAAAAAAAATTATCTAAAATCTACGACTAGCTGTATTCTAGAACCCATAAAATGCTTCTCTATGATAATTGAATAGATAGCTTTTGACAAAAGGACTAAATTCTCACTTTTCAATTGAACTTTTTAGCATTTAAAACCTTATCTTTTCGGTTTATTACAAAATATATATTTTTGATGGAACTGAAATATCAAGAAAGTTTTTGTGGATTTTTTGACCTTATTCATTGATAAAAAAAAGTCACCGTAAGTGCACTAAAATGAAGCAGACCCACTTTTGTATCAAATACAGTCACAAAAATACGATTTTCAGATTTTATTGAGAGAAAACACATCAATAATTTTAGTGAATTGAGGAAATAGTATTTAATTACTTTTCGCAATATACCGACGCTGTCCTCTCAACTGTTGTTCTTATAAGAATTTCTTTGGTCTCTAGTGAACAATAAATCTTTGACAATATCACTATTAATTATTTATTTTTTAATTATGTATTCTATCAATTTATATAAAAAGTATACCTGTACCGCTACAATGCATTAAGTGTTTTGGATTCAGTACTTTGTTAGGAAGTACTATTTTAGGACCATCGGATGTGTAGGGAGGTGACTGGGCCAAAATCACGCTCAACCGCCAGGTTTTCAGCGTTAATTGAGTATTTGATTAAGAGTACCCACTATATAGATCCTGGGTGTGCCGTAGGAGGGTCTCCCGACACAGAGTCAATCCACCGCTAATGAAAAATGACTTTACATTGCAGGAACGTAGAAAATGTATTGCATAATTTGAAGTAAATGTACCGTTGAATACTTAAGTAGCGAGGTAAAAAGTTAATTTTATTAATTACTTACAGAATTCAAAAACATCGTACAATCTAGATATGAAAGCTTGAAGGGAGCGATTCTATACCTGTCCTATTAAAATCAAGTATTATTGAGGAATGGGCCTGTTCTGTTTTGCAATAAAAGTATAGGTACCTACTTGTAGCTACCTCTTTTAATGATTAATTACCATATCCACCGCAGAATTAATGGAACCTAAAAGAGCATGTACACGACCGCGCAAGCTCCCGCTTTCTCCCGCCAGTCCAATATTGATATCTGGTTTCTGTTTTCGAATCGATAATTAAATTTGCTACCGCAATAAATTAGTGAATTACAGATCCGTTGGGATTGACGGAGAAGGAACTTTCTCTGTCCGAATGAGGAACTATTTTATTTTTTTTTTTTGGCTATTGGCATTCCTCCTTCCTGCTCGATGGGAAAGATCCTATCGCATGGCCTGCCTGCATTTGTCAGTTTGCGGTCCTGATGAAGAGATAAGAAACAGTGTTTTCTTATGTCGCTGCTAAATGGGAATGAATGGCTGCGACAGCATCAATGTTTAGCAAGCTGCAAATTGTCTACCGGATGGCAACGTAAGTTATTTTAACTTGAGTGCTTGACTAACGTTAAATTAATTTCCCGTACTGGTTTAGTATCATGTTAACATGTTTCGCAACTGAAAAGAAAAATATTATATAAATGATTTTTTTTTCTTAACATCATGGAATGTTGTGTTGAGAACAGGGAGTTGGACGATGATTAAATATGACCTCTTTTATTGCATAGTATTAATAGTATAAAATATGACTGCATAGTATTAAATATGACCTGCATACTGCATAGAGTTCATTTTAAGAGGGGGAAAAGGAATTGAGAGTACTGATTTATTTGTAGTTATAGTGTGTCTTAGTCTAGTGATGAGACTCACTAGTGCCTTGTAAATGCCAATTATTTATCTCAGTCAAGTAAGAGGTTTGTAACTTAAGTCTACCATAGCATAGGTTTATGAGTAAATGGATTAACTGGTGCAAACACACAATGTATAATGTTATCAAATGTTATCAATGTCCATAACACTGCAATAAGATTATGCACCGGGGCGTTTAGATCCTCTCTCGTTGAAAGCCTATACGTCGAAAGTAGAGAACCGAGCTTAGCTTTAAGAAGAGACTATCTTACTCTAGTTTACGCCTCATCTATAATTTCTAAACCGGACCACCCTAACCATAGTTTGTTTACCAGCATCAACAACAACCGAGTGTACTACTCAACTGGCATTACGGAGAGAATCCACAAACTACTTTTACAATTAGACTTCAGACTGGACAATATAATGACAATAGACGACGCTTTATTCTACCAATGGAATAAAAACAGATACGTCTCTATCTAGGAAAATACAAACTGACGATGACCAATTCGTCAAAAAACACTTATTTACAGAAATGAAACACAAATACCTCGGACACACAACCCTTTATACAGATGCTTCAAAAACAGATAGTGACGTAGGATGTGCAGTAATACTGAAAGACCAGTGCCTCAAATTCAATTTTCCCCAAATAAACAGCGTCTTCACAGGCGAACTATTCGCCATATATCAGGCCTTGTTATTACTAACATAAAAAATGGCCGTATAGTTATAGACTCTTTAAGCTCATTAATGGACATTGCCGAAGGGAAAACCGACAATGCCATTTCCAGGAAAATCAAAAACTGCCTCTGGGAAATGAAGGAGTCGTCGGACATAGACATCGTCCTCGCATCGGCACCCTCACATTGTGGCATATCTGGGGAATGAAGCTGCAGAGCTGCTAGCCTGGCAAGAAGAAAAACTAATGGAACCACAATGATCAATTTAACGACCACTGCTGACTGTAGATTGGAATACAAAAAAATCCTAAATGAAAAATGGCAATTCAAGTGGAACCAATCAACGAATAAATTGCAAGAAATTAAAAAAGATACCAAACCGTGGACGACCTCTTTCAGAAAGAACAGGAAAGAAGAAACAATTTTAACTCGGCTTAGAATTGGACATGCAGCCTTTACCCATGGCTACCTAATGAGAGGCCTGGAACCACCATTTTGTAAAACATGTAACACATCACTTACACTGAAACACACTGTAACAACTTGCAGACTATACTCTGACACCAGAACAAAACATAACATACCTTCCAACATATCTGAAGCATTTTCAGATGACGAAGAAAAGATACAAAAAGTGTTTGAATTTATAAAAGACATTAAATTTGTACAAATAATTTGATTACATCTAAAGCCGCTAATGACCCGATCGGGTAGATACGGAATGTAACAATAAATAAATAAATAAAATTTATAAATTGATCTCAATGTTTTATGAATTCAATATACACATTTTAATAAAATATTATATTGACTGGCCAAACTCATATATTTAGAAAATTATCTCAACTGAAAGGTGTAAAATGTATTATTTATCCACTCTAACAATAAAACCATTATATTTCACAATTAATGAAATATTGGCTCTGAGTTCTCAATTTATAGTTTGTTATATTTACTCAAATTCATTGTTTTTATTCGGTGTTTGAATAATTCTTATTTCCCTAACTACACCGACTTATAATGTCACGTTTTAAATCATTTTCCACAAACATAATCACTATGGATGTATTGACTTTTGTCCCGCAGATGTGAACTCTGGAATGTTCTTTTGCATCTACTGTTGGGTTGATCCGGCCTTGTGAACTGGAGCGGAATCCTGTTGGAAAACTCTATGACTTCCAGCAAACAGAGTATCATTTAGAGGCTTGACAATAGGTTCCGAAATATCGTCCTAATAGTTTTTAGCGGCTGTTTTAACTCCTTTTTCACAAAAAATCTAGAGCTTTGTGGTGCCATCAAAGCAAACTCCCCACCAAACGATCACTGAGGAAGGGTGATGACTTCTTTCCACTCTTTCAATGACTTGCCGGGACTTCATTAGAGCTTTGTGCGTACACACGATCATTTTGGCGATTAAATTTTTCTTTAATTGTAAAAATTTTCTTCAGTTCTTAAAATTTTCTCATCGCTAAATGTTGTCCAGCCATTCTTCAAAATGCTCCCATCCTAAGGTCACTTTTTATTATGCGAGACATTGATCAGGCAGAGATTGCCACTTCCCGAGACATGATATGTTGATTCCGAATGGGATTTTTTCTGATTCAGTCAGCCACTGCTCTCACTGCATTTGCAGTTCTCACAGTGCGGGGACGGCCGGGTCTAGGTCTGTCACATACAGATAGGGTCCCATTATATCTATTTATAGTGCGGTACATGAAAATTTGGCTGATACCCAAAGATTTCAAAGTGTTGAGAATCTCTGAACTACATTTTCCAACTTTGTGTAAGACGATCCATCTATACGGTTTTCTTCATCATCCCACTCCATGTTAACTGAGCGAAAGAAAAATATAAACTAATTAGGATTTCTCAATATTTCTCTCTTCTACTTGGGATTATTATCCTGACATGCACAGGCGGATATACGGAGGGGGAGGGGGCTTTCGGTCTGAAGCCTCCCCCAAAATGGTAAAATGTAACCAGGTTTTATGGTAAAAAATATTAAAAAATATGTGTTAAAGTATTATTGCTCGTTTAATCACATTTAATAGGACTTCAAGAATCACTTAAACACCATTTCATATAGGTAATTAGTATCTTTCTGTTTTTCCAAAGTAATTACCGTTATATATATATATATTATATATATATATATATATGAGAAAAAAAACTTCCGGGCTGAAGCTCCCCCCAAAATTAAATCCTGGATCTGCTAGTGCTGCCATGAAAAGAAAATAACGTGATAGATGTATGGATTATCTAAATAATACCCATGGATGTAAACAAAGTTCAACTTTTGTAACAGTATTTATTGGTACTACAATTAATAAATTAGGGCTTCATGTTACAGGAGTGGTTCAATTAAAATATGTATATAAAACAGACACAAAAAAAAAAAAAATTAATCATTACTTCCATATTTTAAAAGTTTATTATAAAGCTAAAACAAATAGTTAGTGATGAGTTAGTTAACACTGTAAAACACCAACTTACAATATATGAAAGAAGGTAAATCAACATTTATTCTACCGATGGTACTATACAATATATATATATATATATATATATATATATATATATATATATATATATATATATATATATATATATATATATATAATTTGGAGTTACTCTTTTTTTTGTTTTTGAATGTCTCAGATTATCAATTGTGAATTGTGAAAAAAATAAATAAACAAACACTTAATATAAATCTAAAAATATAGTTCGATTGATATAAATTACTCAAAACTTCCAGAGCTAACGTAGAAACAAACGATGTTGGATGTAGGCAGAAGAGATCTGAAATTCATTGTACACATTTGAACAGCGCGAACCGGCCAAACATTTCCAAAGAGATGTTTTCCTTAGACCAGGTAATTTGTGAATTGTTTTCTTCAAACCGAAAAATACTCAAATATTTATACCTTGATTAAATAGTTATAATTGAGCATTTTTTGTCAGGTTATGGAATTTTAAATATTGTTACGATAATACAATTTTTTCACATATAATAAAATTAAATTAATGTATTAATAAAATAATAGTATATTGCTGGTCATATTTACTTTCACCAAATAAATTTATATAATTAAGATATGACTATTTATTTTGTGCCCGAGTCATTCATTCTGATAAAATAATGTATTTAATTGCATCAAGTCAAAGCTGTTTGGGTATTTCAGAAAATTTGAAAAGCAAACAATTCTATTCCATTATTAGTGGTCTTTTATCATACTTTCTTTGGTATAAGTAATTAAAATTGTTTCGGATAGTTCGGGATTTCAATTATAGATCTTCCAACTTACTTCTCTTGTTTGAAGTATGTGGTTATACTTATATACGGCTACTTTTTAAAAACGCCATTAATAATTATTATTGTTATTTTAGCTCCTCAAAAAACCTTTTTTGAAGTATCAAAGAAACTTTAAAAACATCATTCCTCAAGCTTTATTTAAAGTTATGTTACAAACATCTATAAAGCTAATTATCGGAAAACATAAATCTGTTATTTCATATTTCTGTTAATTGATACGTCGATTTCTGTTTTATACTTTAAAATAAAAGCTGTTGAAAACCACCTTCTTTTTTTTTTATATGGCGTCGAATTGATGAGCTTGTTATGCGAAGAGCTAGTAAATTGTGCGAGAATGCTCAGTGAATCTGTAGCAGTATTTCATTGGCTGTAATTTATTATGTACATTCCTTTTTTTTTCTTTCTCGTTCCACCGAAGGGTTAGTTAGTAGATTAATTTGTATCATCATTTAAATTTATACCTTTACTACTTTTATACCTTCAAATTATTTTTAATTGGTTTGATGTTAAAAATAATGCTTATTATATATATATATATATTGGATTCATTGAATTATTTTTAATTCATGGTTTATCTTTGAATATTATTTTCATGAATTTGGGTATCAGACTTTTCTTCGTTCCTCTGCCACTTCTCGTTTAATTTACAAATATTTTGAAAAATCATCTAAAGTTCGTATGTATTTAACTCATCGTCGAAAAGACTAAAGAATTCCTAAAATCCAAAACATTGTATTATTAATTTTCTTCATATCATTTATAAGACCGTATATAACTTGCTAATAATTTATATTTAAGCATATTCAAATTTTGGTCATAATAAAATTAAAAAATAATTTTTAATGGTACGAATATTATTGGCCGTATTTCTAAGTTTATATACATATATTCGTAAGAATGTAGGTTTTCTTAACATCACAACGTCTGCTCCTTCTCGGTGATATTCAATGATTTTAGACCAAATCCACACCTTCCTTAAACCTCTGTGTTTGAAGGTAAGCCAATGGAAATATTAAAATAACAGAGCTATACAAAATCAGGAATAGAAGAGGAAGCAAGGTTAGAAACAAGAGGGTTCGGATGGTTCAGAAGTTTATTATGGAAGGATAGGTTTAAAGAAAGGATTGAGCTAAATCGGAAACATATGGTACATTAAGGTCGTTATGGATGGTTTCATTTGTGATAAAGTATTATGAAAGTATTGAGGATTTTAAGAAGGATTTTGGATTGAATAAGAGCAGAATTTGATTGTTTTGAAGAAAATAATAAAATTATAATTATGATGCTAAAATCAAATTTACTAGTAATAATTAAAGTTTATTATTTGGTTACATGTGTTTTCATTCAATAGGATTGTGAAAATACTGAAGGGAAAACTGGACTTACAGAATTGGCAGTGGACGGTTAGTCGTGGATTGCTGTCACAGTGGTTTCAACTGTTCAATACTCCACAGAAATAGTTCTGCCAATCTTATACCGAACTAAAGTTGTTACAATAGTTGTTCCTCGTGAAGGAGGTCAATGCTTAATTGTACAAGTGTCTACATCAGTTTATTTTTAAGCTTACATTGTTATGTGGAGTCAATTTAAATTTTTTTATTAGCTGGAGTTTCGGAACTGCCATATACCCTTTTATTTTATTATTTTTTTAAATACATTTTACCGCATTTTAGGAAACCGATTATTAGACCTATATGAAGCACATACAATACGACAAAAACTAAACAGAAACGAAAGAAAAAAGAATTAACAAAAATGAAAGAAATGAAACGAAGTAAAATTTAATAACGTAAAAAAAAATTCATACTTAATAAAAAACATAGATTTATTTGACTTTATCGTATCATATTTTCATTTTTTTTTTTATCAGTATCATTGCACATAAATTCACAAAACCGAACTGCCAATTGAGGTTTCTCCGACTGGAATCGCCTTCGAACTAATCCCTTGCCTTATATTTTTAACGTCGATGCCTTAAAGTGAAAGAAGAAAGTGAATTGACTGGTTTATGAAATATTAAGCGCTTATTAGTCTATCTGGGAGGCGAATCTCGACGAGCAGCTGGAGGCACGAATCCATTTCCATTTCAAGACCCATCGAGCTCAGAACTATTGCAAGATTTAGATTGCATGGCTCTAAAATACAATCTATTTTCTCTATTTCCTTAGCGTCCTTGAGTCTTCGACAGTTTAGCAAGATGAAGTTGGGTCCCGAAAGTATTCAACCAGAAGTAAAAAATCCGATAAAGAACTTGTATGTGGGTCAGTGTTTGTCCATGTGAGGAGCTGTAATAGATATGTTACATATCTATTGAATTTGATGATTGGATTTCTCTTCATTTACTTTATTAATTTAGCCATGTTTTCTACCATCTTCTGGATCCATCTGTTTGGGCAAACGAAGTTTAACATGAGACAACATACGAAATAGTTTGTCAGTGGAGGAATATGCATTGTAAAAAATAAGTAACTCACCTTTTCTGCTGGCATAAGGCAATTTCTTATTCAGTGTTAGGAGCCATACGTCTTTTCTGGAGTTGAGGCTTTGTTGGAGTGGCCGTAGCCAAGTTCTGAGGTAGGTTGCTCCCGGTTATCTTTGTTTTCGCAACCTATCGCTAGGTAGTGTTCGAGTGCAAATACGTAATTCACAAAACATCTGCAGTTAATCTATATGTTCACAAAAACTTAATTTATATATATATATATATATATATATATATATATATATATATATATATATATATATAGGTTATATATTATTCATTTTTTTAAAAAGTGAAATAGGCTAATTTATGATACTTAATATCAATTTATATAAATAAAATACTGATGTAAGATTAGAACTTGAGCTTCGAAGAATTCTTTAACCAAAACCTGGCATATTCCAAAATAAAAAATGGATATTAACAAATCTGTATATATATATATATATATATATATATATATTATATATATTATATATATATATATAATATATATATATATATATATATATACATATTATATATATATATATATATGTATATATATATATATATATATATTATATATATATATATATATATATATTTATGATTTTTATCAATGATTATTTTTCTGTTTTTTTTTTCTCCAAATATACCAGGTTTTAAAAAGTTGTTTTCACTACTCTTCTGGCATTAATATTTTATTACCTAGGTTTTCTAATTTAATAGTTCAGATCCGTATCGATAGCCATAAATTAACTGTTTCTAGCTTTCATCGGGGGTTCCTCTAGCCGAATTGCCTCTAAACTAATCATTTTGGGTTATTATCCTCCATCCGGTCTAGAGATCCAAAATTAAGGTTATGGACTACACCTGGTGATATTAGTTTTTTTATGTATTGAACAAAAAGATTCATTGAGTGAAAGTTTTGAAACTTGGGTATCTCATTTTTTTTCAAAAACCTTAGTTTGTATTACATTACGCCTGAGATCTATCACTGCCAGTCGATTTGTGAATTCTTGGTATCTTAAACTAGGACTGAACTGAATGTGTTAAATGGAGCGTTCTAGCTCGCATTGCTCTCGGATAATCTGATGAGCATGACAAATACCTGATATCTGTTGAGCGTTCCTCCTAAATAGCCCGTAGCTGGTTGAAATTTGTTTAATTTATTTATATCATTTATGATTGCGCTTTTTGAAGAAAAACCAAAACAATTCTGGTGCCTTTGTCAACATTTAGTGGATTTTTTAGTCATCTAAATCTATTCATATATACATTTTATTTCATTATCATTAGTCGACGATTATTTTATTTAATATAATTTCTGCTCTGATGGCCTAAAATAAAGGTTGAAATACCGCCGGGATAATAATTCACACAATGTAATTGAATATATGTCTTATTCAGTATTATAGATAATCATATCCGAGATCATAGGACACTGTTAACCAATGATATTTAAGATTAATATAAAACCTAATTTAAATTATTTGTTCATCTTCAAATATTCATATGCACTTTTCAATGAACTGTTGACAATCAGCAGATGGTTTGATGAAAATAATAGAAGTGAAACGTCAGTAAAATATTTAATCATGATAAACCTTTTGAGAATCAAATTAGCTTCCTATGACGGCTGCCCAATGTTAATTTTCCGTCAGACATTTTTACGTTGGTGTGTCTAAACGCTTATTGTTGCTCTAACTACAAATTATTAGTGGCTCGCACTGAGTTATTACGGCCTTGATGTAACAAGAGTTTATGAGTACCCTCCCATTTTTCTCAGTAAAGTCTTGGACCAGACTGGAAAGAATTCACTACTCTCAGTCATTTCCACTTATATAAAGTTTCGTTTTATTCTGATTTTATTTTTTATTTTTTCTACAACTATACAATTATTCTTCACTTACATTCTATTTAATCTGCTACTTGATTATTTTTTTTTGTAATTGTAATATGACCGTAGGCTGTTATAAAACTATTTGTTTTATTTTTTTAACTGTGTAAATTATTTTTTAATGCAACAGCGATCGTTATGTTGGATATGAGGAAGTAACCAGAAACTTGTTACCATCTACTTCTTATTTGTACAATTTTATATCTAAAGAAATAATACGGGAGTTACTACTTTTTTTCTTTGCCATCTTGGATATTTTCGAGTACGTTTATTGTGAACCTACCCTGTAAAATTTTGAATATGGAATGGTTTGTATAAAGTTGAAATCTTATGTTTTTCAGGTGTAGATGAAATTTTATCTCCCTGATTTAATATACTAAATTTGTAAATCTAAAATGGTTGGTGAGTTTTTTTGTGGCTTTCATACATGTGTATGATATTGGTGTATACGAAAGTATCAAAAATATTTTTTTTATATAACAACCCCAGTTATCTCTAATTATAAAAAGACACCGTGCCTGATGATCTTATTATTACTTACTGATCTTACTAATACTAGAAAAAAATGTAAGCCTCCTTTAGTTTGTCCTGTAAATTATTTAGTTTTGGTTGTCTACCAGGCATTTACTTCAACCCTATACCAGTTTAGTCTGTGAATACCATAATGATTAACATATTTTTAGTATTAAATTACGACATAACTTGAACCAGCAACTTAATGTATTAGCTTGAAAAGTATGTGTAATTTAAATTACGTACATACTTATAATACACTATTTGTATATTAAATACCCTGTCTCGAAACTTCATATCGCCATGAACAAGAACCTTTCTATAGTTATATGTCTCTTAGATATATAACTAATAAAACGCTGTATACTGCTACACTTACCTTATAGTCGACCAGCGATTTCATAATAACATACATTCACCTACCAAGAAGTTAATCAGTAAATAGCAAACATTGCTCTAACTTTCGAGATCCTAAAGGTGCTGGATGTAAGATCTCTATCCTTAACAAACCCCAAAGTAAATAGACTAAGTCACAATTATAATATCCTATTGTTATCATTTCCTAGCTATATCTATATCATTAGACCATTATCATCAATAGATTGTCGTGCTTATTTACTTTAACATAATAATAAACTACTTAAAGAGAAAATTCATTGTAAATTATTTACAACAAGAAAGATTATACATCTGTTGACTTGAGGAAAAAAGGGAAACGAGTGAAAAGTGAAGGTAGCCATCGAGAGGCGGGATCAAGATAAGACATCTACTAGTCAGTTGTCTGTTAGTAATTGCTAATTTGAATTTTAACCGTGTGAAAGTAAAAGTTTAGAAAATAGTCGGATGTTCCCGCTTCGGGAGCGGTATCGGGAGTAATGTATGCCTTTGTTTTGAAGGAGCAGGTACACACTTAAGGCTCTACATTATTCAGAGAAGGAAAGTGATTATAGGTTCTGCTATCCGTTATCTCGATGGCGAGGTGAGTGGTTTTGCATTCAGCGAAAGTTGGTCCCGCTAAAAATACACGCGTCGCCTTCTAAATCTGGATCAGCGGTGAATAAATAGGATCCTAATAGCGAGGGCTAATTTCGTTTATTCGTAGCTCGTAAATCAGTTGAGTCGGATAGCAATGGCAGTGGCTACCATCTTGTTATTAACGGTTTTCATTACAGCGCCATCTATATTTTAGCATAAGTGTTAGTATGATTTATGGGTTATCGAGCTGAACCGATGGAGTCGACAGTTTCATAGCGTTTTGATGGCCAATGGTTCGAGGGATGTTGGAGATTTATTTTCCTCCTATATCCCCGTATCGGATTACGTTTATTGGATTAGAAATTAGACGACGTTGAATGAATAATTTTATAGCTTAATTTCGGGGCCGAAAGAACTTGTCAAACCGATGTGAAAGTCAATACGCCAAGACATATTTTATGACTTGTTTATAAGGTTACTAGCTGTAATAAAATCAAAATATTTTATTAAAAAACCTGCTAGATTTGACTCATGGGTGGTTTGATTACAGAAATCTGATTTTCACTCTACTAAATTTAGGTCAGATCCATTTATCGAAAATATTAGAAAACAGGAAATCTACTTCTGAGCATGGTCAGAGTTACACGGTGTATCATTACTCTTAAGCGATTTATATTTAAATAAATCAAATTTGACATTAAATTTAGATACCTGTTGTCGTGGATATTTAAAAAATAAATATGGTGGTTTGAAGAGAGTAGTAGAGTTTGAAATAAAGTACAATCAAATATAAATCCGTAAATAATAATTATATTTTTAAGAAATTCAATTTTCAATTCAAGAAATTCAAGTTTTTTTTTTTTTTTTTTTGATATATTTATCAAAAATTTTACAATGCATGTTGTACAATAAATAGATTTTTGTTTAACGTTAGACAAAATACGTATAAAAATACTGATTAGAAATATAAAGTGAAATAGATACAAACGATTTCATAAATGAGTTAGAGTTGGTCGTAAATACTATTAGTGCCTACTGTTTTCATTGAAAAGAATACTCTCAACGTATATTTAATAGAAAATTGAAGTTGAATAACAAAATTGAAATAATTTTTTTTTTATCTATTAAAAAAAAATAAAGTAATATTTATGAAGTTAATTTTTGACCAATCTATTGATTTAAAAATACCAATATAATGAATATTTTGTCCGTCGAAGATGATATTAGATTAAAGAAAACAAAATCTGGTGTGTCCACTCACACAACTTTCCTACCTATTTCAGAAAAGTTTTTATATCTTTACATATGTTCATGAAGAAACAAAAAAGAATTGAACTAGATACATTTTCCTGAAAATTGATCCAACATAAGATTTGAGTAGGATTTATTTGATAAACTAAAGCAATGTAAACCGGCTTAAGGTAGATCAGTGAAAAAATTTCAATACTTCCCAATATTGCTGATCAAAAACTTGTTGGCATAGCTTAGTATTGACAACCAATGATTTCTGTTAAAAGTATAGGAAATAGTGAAGATTGTGTGATGCGGGCAAAAGATTTTCTTACTTTCACTTAGTCATCATTATTATCTCATTCACCCTTTTCTGACACCAACATATGAAACCGTAATCATACATTGGAAATTGAATAGCTGTAACTTCGTTAATAGTTGTCCAAAATGAACGATTTTTATATGGCTTTCTAGGGAATTTCATTACCTTTCAGACTCAGGAGGCTTTGAAACGTATAGATCCGTCGAAAACCGCATGTCGGAAATTTGACCCGATTTCAATACTTCCCTTGCCTAGTATAGGTAGGAAAGTAATAAGTTAAAAAAATGTGTAAAAAATATAATGAGCTGTATCATCGCTAATACTGGTTCGACCCCGATGATTTTTTTTTTGTTTTGTAGGTAATTTAATTACCTTTCAAAAGTTTTATTATAAATTTTATTATAAAATAATATATACATAGGGAGTTAGGTCCCATAAAATTTTTCTTTTCGTTATAACTTTTTTTCCTGAATTTTTTGGGGAATTTAGTTTATATACGAAATTTGAAAGAACAGTGATTAGAACATTTTAGGAAAGTTTCATCAAAATCGTTAGAGCCGTTTATGCGCTGCAGTCTATAGAAAAACGTGTTTTTCATTTATTGCGCGCAAGCTATTGCGCATGGAGCAATGAATTTATGTCACAGCCATCAGTTGTCAAAACCTACAAAATAAAAAAAGAAGCAACAAAATCGGTTCAGTATGTTCCCGAGAAAATTTTGGCACAGACAGACAGACCAATGGCTAAAAATGTGTTTTTCGGACTCAAGGGGCTCTGAAACGTATAGATCCGCGAAAACCGGATGTCGGAAATTTGACCCGATTGCAATACTTTCCTTACCTAGTATAGGTAGGAAAGTAAAAATTTAATACACTAATTTGAAATTTTCCAGATTTCTTAGACCTTTTAACTTTGTCTTGCGTTGACTCATAATTTGCGAAATGTGGATTGTTTTTCTTTAGTTGAATATCTTGCATTTGTGCACAATTACATATATACTGTGAAAATATTTTTATTTAGGTTATATGATTATGTCAATGAATGAGTATCAGTGAAGTCCAAATCATCAGTTGACGAGTGGCAATTTCAAATAATTTGATTTTGCTATTTTGAAAAATCGGATATTTTAAAATAATTGTGTTATTTATAAATCAATTATCGATATTTATATTGGAAATAAAAGTACATTTTTATTTTGTTAATTTCTTTTTAAGATCATTATGTTTAGAAAATCTTAAATTAAAATATACCTTTGACCTTATGGTATTAAATTTCAAAATTGAGGATATTAAATAATTAATTTTAATCACTTAGCGACTATCAAAATTCGTATTTTATTTATTATCATTCGCCAAAAACATTACACATTAATTAAACCTATTACATTTTTTTTTTATTATTTCGAAATGCACCATCACACCAAAATAGCCATTTTCCCGTAATGTTAGTTTTGGTCTAAATTCGTCACATCGATCAAGAACTTTCCGTAAAGTTTAATTAGGATGCTCTCCAAAAATATATCTGCCTATTTTCGACAGAAACTTTTTGACACGAATCCAAATCTGGGGCGCTACGTGATCGGAGTCAGGCGCTAACGCCTTTGCTAGAATATATTTCGTCATCAGTTTGATATCTGTGACGCATCTAGAGACAGATCCCTTATCTTCTCGTTTGTCCCGTGAATAATTACACCATTCATCTTCTACATAAGGGCAACCTTCATCGTAGCCGAGGATTAATCAGCTTTGAAATTTCTCTTTAGTAAAACATATATGAAAACACGAATCACTTGTCTAAATAGAATTATCATTGAACATTAAAAATGTTCTGTATAAAATAAATATAAATGCTTCCATTTAGAATATGGGTTATGGAAATGGTTGTTATTAACGAATATTTACACATTCGTCATTCATTGGAATTAAATAAATTAAATAGAAAAGAAAACTTTTATTACAATACAATTCTATTGGCTTATGTTAAAAAAAAGTTTTCTTTTACTTTACTGAATAAAGATAGCAAATGTAATTATTTAAATTATCATAGCTTATTTATAGATTAAATAAATTATAATTAAAAAATAAAAATAAATCTTTGCTCCGGAGGCCATATTTCAATAAATTTGGCCAATTATCCACAAATTTGAACTATAAAAATTTGTTTATTAGGTATTAAATCATTTAATAAAAAAATGGACATGGTCCCTTTTACCTCCGGGACAAGGAAACGAATAAAATTGAAAAATTGTAGTTTCTGTTAAAAAAAAAAAAAAAAAATTAAATGAACCACACCCAAAACAAAAAATAATGATAAAAATAATTAATATATGTAAGGTCTTAGGCAGTAGAGAATTATTATCAAGTAACTTAAATTAATAATATCCAATCTTATGTTGTTTGCCAAACCTATTTCGAGATCGTAAATTCAGGGAAAAAAATCTTTAATGACTAATGAAAAATATATAAAAACCCAATAATAAATCTAGAATACAGGTTATATTTATTTTTATTCTTTTTTAGATCTAGTCTATCCAAGCAATAATAAGCTCCACTTTGACTAGTCTTTAATTAAAATTTATCAATTTTATTGGTCTAAAAATATCTGATTATTTATGTCAATTAGAGTTAATATTACATGTGATTATAGGCTTGAAAAAATATCCATATGTTTATTACTTTAAAAATTAAAAATCGTTTGTTGTACACAGTTTTACATTTAATAATATAATAGTTTTTTTACCTGTCTCTTATCTTCCATTGATGAAATACTCAATTCTCATGTCTTCAATTTCTATAATGAATCCGAATCGATTTTCATGGCAATCGAGATAAGTACCGTTTTCTAAAAAAAAACACTGAATCCAATGGTACAATTGTTTATTCCAAAACTAATCTGAATATTTAAAAAGTGGTGTAAAAAAAAGTATTTTTTCGAAAAGGCCTTTTTAGTTACAAGAAATTCAATGAAATTTGTATTTTTAAGTATTCTTAAAGAAATAATTTATCAAAAATATTTTTAACCGTTTTATTCAAATGAAAATTAAATAACAATGGTGTTATTGTAACATTTTTGTAAACAACAAACAAAACTTAATTTTTTTATGTAGCAGTTAGATAGTTTTTCCTCCGAATCGTACACCACGTTTTCTTTCCAAATCTAATCAAAACAGGCATCGAAGTTCAATTTTTTCCAAAAGAGGCCCTATTCAATGTTTATTTTATGTTACTAATAAAGTAAACTAATAAGGCTGCTAATTCCCATGCTTTTTATTTTTTGAATTGAATAACGTGTATCACTTACAATTTATAATCCCTGTGGAGATTATGACAGTGAATGAAATATTGAACCGTATGCCTGCTACGCGATATAGTAATATTTTAGAGTCCTTTTATAGATTAAACACTTTTTTTTTAATATCGAAGCTCACGTGAAACAATATTCTGTTATGTGAGACGGAAACGTGTTGATACCCTAAGAATACTCTATCGTATAACTAAAGGTCCCGGAGGGCTCGTGTGGGTGTCAATCCCACGCTAACAAAGGGCAACTCCGTTTTAACATGGGATCCATAGATCATCTCCAATATTCTAGATTCGGGAAAGATTGAGAAAACGTGGCATTACTAAACAACAAAAAACAACAAACTCATCGTAAACAATGTTGTTTTTTTTTAAGAGTCGCTGACAGTCCATTTTCTTCCCTGATTGCCTTTTAAGGTTTGGTGAATGGTTCTCTTAACTGTCTGTTCGAAAATCGTGTTTCCAGTCTGTTGTCATCTCCTTTTCTATAACTATTTATATCATGAAAAAAACAAAAAACAAACATGTATTGAAGGACTATAGAAACAAAAATTTGAATTTAGATTACGACAATTTATGCTTTGCTGGAAAGATATATATACATAGTTGTAAGCATCAACACGTCACATTATAGAAATAAAAATGAAAGTAATTAAATAATACGAACGGTGTTTTTAATGATGCGAATATTACTCACATATAAGTCATAATCCGAACCATTGGTCCTGAACCAGCAGACAATGTTGTTAAAACGTACTATATAAGGTGGTTTGGAAATGTTTTAAGAATGGACTAGTCTTTCCAGAATGATATATGAGGAGGGAGTTGGTGAAAGAAGATTCAGACGTGGAAGGACGACACACGTGGAATGGAGTACGCGAAGGCTTCGCAAAGGTATGTCTGGAATGGAATAGGAGATTCTTGGTCCAGGCTGCTCAGAAAGACATCTCACACTAGCGGTAGATGAGGGATGATTATGATGATAAATTGTTCTAAATTATTGTAAATCAGTAAATACAATAATGGATGAACTCATTAATAAAAAAAGGTCGGGTCCTACTGAAACATTCCAAATACAAAACAAAGCCTCAAGTCTCTCAAACACCAAGTAATATCATATAAACATAATATGATGAAATAACATGACATCTTGTTGGTATATATTTTATCTATTTGGAAAATTAAAATTAAAAAAAGAGAAGGAGTTGATCGGGGGGTGCGGTCAAATAAATACTAAATTATACAAACTGTATTATTTAATTTTTTTCAGACGTTTCGACCCACTTTGCAGGTCTCCATCAGTGCTACATCCTACGCCCTGATAAAGATCTACAAAGTGGGTCGAAACGTCGGCAAAAATTAAATACTACTATTTGTATTTTTTTTTTTTTTAAATCTTTTTATTGAGAAATAATACATTTTGCCACATTTAAGGGCACTGAGTACTAAAGCTGAGTGAGGCCCATTCATACTATATATACAATGCAATAAGAAAAAATAAAAATAAAAATATATATCTATATAACGAAGGGAAAAACTATAAAACCAAGGAAATGTAACTTGAAATCAAATAAAAAAAATAAAAAAATACAGAAATTGGTAGCAAAATTTGTATAATTTAGTATTTATTTGACCGCACCCCCGATCAACTCCTTCTCATATTATATCAACGGTCAACCATCTCTACATCTATATTAAAATTTTAAAAATATGCTAAGATACATTAGTGAGGTTTTTCAAATCAACCACATGGCCACTTTTAAAATGCCGTAAAATGTGAATAAAGTGGCATTAAATCATTTAAAATAATAATATAAGTGTAATCCCATTATAAAACTTGTTATAGCATTTACAAAACCTTTTAAAAATAACAGTTTAAGAAAAAATGGGCTTGCTATGAAATGAGTTTTTATTTGACTAGTTTAGTGACATATTTTTGTAACACAGAAAAGGGATTATTTGCTATGTTTAGTGACATAACCATTTTTGTAACACAATAAATATAGCTGCCCGCTATTCTTCTTCGTATTATAAAAAAATATAATTATTTAATTTGGTATCAGTAGTCTCGTATATCATAATAAATTCTTCTTGTCATACCTAATTAATAGCATTATTTATACAAATTTCTGATTATTTATCACTAATCTCGTCGCGGAGGACATCAATTTAGTAAATCTGATCTGTTAATAATTTACAGTAACTTTCATATATTGTGCATACCGTTATATAATTTTATTTTTTAATTCTCGATTAGGTAATCAGTATAAAAATATTAATTTTAAAAACCCTTGTTATAATAGAAATTTGAGCTAAAGGAATATTCAAGGAAAATATATTTTCTAACTTACTGAACTTTTGCCTTCAGTAATCATTTTCCAAAGTTTCAGTAATGAAAAGTTTTCCCCCTGTACACAGAAGCTGTTGACGTTATTCTTTCGGCTGTTTGCTTATTGTCTTTTACTTCGTCTTTGAGTTATTGTCAGAACTTTTACCCCAATTCACAATAATCTTCCATCATCAGGCTTCGTTGATCTTTCCTGTATGTATCTTTCGCTTATTCATAATTAAAATTTTAATCGATACTAAAAAAAAAAAAAAGAAAAGAAATAGCTGTAGCTTTAATTTCCTGATAATTTCCTTTTGCTAAAAAAACAAACTTACCTTTAAAAAAAAATCAGAGGGCATTGAACCACTCTCAGTTGAGATTTTATTTAAAATATAATTAAATATTTTGTTTTCCCACCAAAAAATAAAAAAACAAAAGATCAATAGAGTTATTGATAATCAGTACATTTTTGAAGATTTGAGGAGTATTAATTCATTTTTTTTTTTTTTTTTTAGTTTATTGATTTTATACACATCATCTTTGGAAGGATATTGTTATATTACATTTCTGAGTTTGTTCAATTGAAAAAGAGTTATAAAATTCTTAATTACGATTATAAGGATATTAATTAAATTTAGTTTTGGTACTATATTTTTTAACTTTTTTGATCATTTTGTAACTTTAATACCATATCTAAAAATATGTATTCTCGGAAAAAACCTACTGACGATGCAATGCCCGGAACCTATAATCGGTTTTGATACGAAATGACCGATTGTAATGTTTCAAGCTCCAAAGATCACCCTGGGACGACCTGTGAATTCGGTTAAAATCTAAAAAAAAAAAATCCATTTTTGTTTTTATAACTTTAAATATTCATCTGCACCTGTCGCGACGAACAGTTGAGAATCGGCAGATGGTCTGATGAAAATAATGGAAATGACTTGTCAGGGATGGGGAAGGATAGCACTTAGCCAGTAGCTCTTCCCTGGGTTGACTCAGTTACCATGGTTAGAGTTGGAGATCTTTCGTCCAGCGTCTTTTTAGTCAGCTCGTATTCATGGGCATGCCAGCTTAACCACACAACGTAAAATCTCAAATTTTTGGTAAATGCTTGTTTATTTTTTTCTTAAAGTCAAATATTGAAAAAAATAAAATAAAACCAAGGAATAAGTACTTGAAGACATTTATCACTGAATCCAGAGAAGATGCTAGCGTGGAGGAGATACTGAAAATAGACACTATGAAAAAATAAACCAACTGTATTATTTCATACAGGGCTGTTCATTGAACTGTTAAGTGGTATAGTTAATCATATAACGTATATTATTGCTTATTTATATGGTCATTTGTCTTATACCTCTGGAACATTTAAAAAAAAAATGTTTTACTAATTGTTATATATATATATATATATATATATATATATATATATATATATATATCGTTTACTAATCTGTTTTATATTAGTCATACTTAATGCTGTGGACATTGTTAATGTTATGTTTGAATGCAGTACTAGACTCAAGATCTAACATTGTTAATTATACCATTATATTTATTTGTACAGGAATTTCCTTAGACAAATAAAATAAACTATAATAATAATATTGAAAAAAAAGCACTACAGCAGTATAGTAGTTTTCCTTTTATCCTTATAACTTTTCTCTTTATCATGGATAATATTTGTTGATAGGTCAAGTGATCTTAAAAATATATATGTAGTACATAACTTACTTTCCAGTTCTTGTGCCAAATTACTTCATGCAGGCAAGTCTAACCCTGAAAATAGTCATTCTTAAATAATAACGATTATAAAATAAATCTGTCATAATTTATAACGTTTGTGTGTAATTTTGTTTTATATATATATATGGGAAATATATAATTTTGAGTGTATAAAAAATCTTTTTTAAAAATTTTTTTCACTTTTAAGTTTACACGAGCTGGTGGAAGCCGGTTTACTGATGGGCTAACGTGATGTTAGGAATGCGATGTTTGCTGAGGAGGTGAGACGCCTAACAAAGCCTGGGTGCTGGTCGTGTTGGTTCGCTACCTAGCAGCTACCGTCATATAACTGCTACACTTCAACAAACCAACCGTTCTCAAAAATTTACTTATTTTTCTACAATTATACCTATTCATTATAAATATATTTTAGAGTGAAAAATCCTATCAGATTACTAAATTAAATGCATACTACATCTCTGATAATTGATAATTTTAATTGATTTGTTTATATCAAGTAGTTTAACTTTTATTTGTAGCATACATTGAAACGAAATGGGTTTATTACTATCTTGGGTTTTATTAAGTTTTCGGTGACGGAATAACTTCAACAATAAATAGATTTGATTACAATTCATCATTTGACCTTTTTCCCCCATTCTTTTATGTCATTGTACCATTTATTATTATTATTCATATTTTCACAACTCTTGAAGAGTCAAGGTCTTCCGAAGTTTGATCCGCAGTCTTTCCTGCTAGTTAGAAGACATGTCTCGGCAATTTGAGCTGAGATGTCTATTTTTTGTTAATATATTATTCTCCTGCCATAAATCTTTTTACTAAGGATCCTCCCAGTAACTTGGTCTGAGGTGATTTTAATTATTTTCTCATTCCATCGAAGACCTTCCGTGTCTTCCTTCTACATTTTACTGGCGTAAACTGGACATTAAGTTCTCCTTGGTATTTTCCTTTCAAATATAAAAAAAAAAAAAGTCTTCTAGATACTAAATAATATCCAACGCGCAGAGGCATATCTTAGAACAAGTCTTTTATAGAGTGACCAATATATTTGTAGGGGTGATAGTAGACCTCATGAGTTACAAACAAGTTTACATAAACATTAGTTCCATTTTCGGCAGAAAAGTAGGAAAGTTAATTTTTGAAGTTAGATTTTTATCGAAATTTTGATTAGTTTTGATTCTCACATAAAAACACCCAATGAATTCGAAAAAAAAATGTTGTTCTATTAATTATATTTATATATATCCGATATTTATGATATTGGATACATATAAAACTCTGTTGCAAACTGATCATGTTACGTGGTGTAATTTTTTTTTTATCTCTTTGTTTTATAGTACAAATTAATAATTTTTCCGTCTTTTTGATTTATAGACTAAAAAGTAATAAATAAAAATTAAACATTGATAAATAACTTTGTCTAACTCCAATTTCATTGACAAGTATATGGCACACCAGGCAGTTCTGACCTCTATTAATTCTCACATACTATTAATATTTTATAAGGTTTCATTTTTATCTTTAACTATTCAAGGATTTCTTGCCTTTAGGTTTGTGCTTTAATTATAAATTCAAGGAAGGGGGTGCGAAATATATTAATAATAATTATGTTTGTTATTAGTCCTGAAAACAATCGTTCAATTTTAATCATAACCTTTATCCTTATAATTCGATAACTTATTTATAAAAATATATTGGTTATTGAAAAATCTTGAAAGGAAGAGATAGTTCAGATTTATTATTATTATCTATTTATGTTTTAATCTATCTACATAGACATGGAGGTAAAATTAATTGTGTACAGCTTGTGAATAAAGGTTTTAATTTCTGTTCACCATTCAGTGGAATAACAATTTATCGACAGGAGATATATTGACCAATCCTCCTCCTACAAAGGGCAATAACGATGAAAATGACAGCCATCCCAAAAAACATTCTTGTTTAAAGAATGTAGTTTGTTTTCGATTACTCTAAAGCTGGCCCGTTTCATGATTATTTTTTTCTATTTTGAAAGTTATATCTCCCAAATCAAAATTAACATAAGGATCTGTCCCCTCCAAAAAATCATAAATCTTTAAAAATGTGCCCACTACATAATATTTGTTGATACCTGCTGCGCTATCGATGTTGCATATTGGTAACCAGAACCTGGTAGGATGCAGTGCATTACCATTGTACCAAAAATCATTTCGACCAAATGTAAAGAATTTTTTACAATAATTATTAGTCTATTTATAGTAAGCGTAATTATGACCGATTTAGCATGTTTAGAAGGAAGTTCGGAACATGTTGCTGCGTGAAGTACATGTATGAAGAACGTTAATTATTTTTTGCGGGGGTTGGGAGGGGGAGAGAAGTACAAGAAAAATTTCTTACATTATTGCATTGGGGCGGATGATTATCCTCAGTTATCATCAATTTTGATGATTGGCAACTGTTTTGAAAGTCAGCACAGATTGATTGTAACAATGTAACATATATTCCTCTTCCGCATTTAGTTGCGTAAATAGTTATAGCTTGATAAAGGTTGTAGCTTTCATATGTTTCAAGCTCCAATTAAAAAGGCTTTCTTCGAAGCAGGGTTACAGAGGCGAATGAGTGGGGATGTCTCCGTATTTGGTTCGCTCTGGCCGGGATACGTTTGACGAATGCCTAATGGTTCGACACCGGTCTCTCCGAAGGGTCCCTGAACCTTTCAGGTTGGTCTTGTCTGTGTCTATTGAAAGTCGACTAGCTTGCCTCATGATACCAACTGTATAGTCCACAGTTGAATTATTGACTCTTGAATAGCAAAATTAATTTATTATTGTTTATACTTACGACTTACCTATTGACAATGACATATTGAATGTTACATTTACTGACTAGACCACAATTCTTACTAAACATGAAGATCCCTTACACAAACTTTTACATAAATTACACGACTGGTAAAAATTTTGGAAAATTCGACCAAACCACGATAAACACTTACCCTTCGAAGAAATAACTGGTCTCACATATATGTAGAAAACAACCAAATTCTTCAAGTTCTATCTTGGAATTATGTTTAACAGAGGGATGACATTGTTAAAATGGTACGGAAAGCCGACCGAAATTACTTCACTCACTTTTTCCGAATTTTCAAAAGTAGAACTGAGATAGAAGCTTACTTAAACCTATATGGACATATTTCTCACAGTTAATATCGCTAAAAGGACTCCCATATAAATACTTCAAACTTTCCCATAAAATATATTACGATTGAATTACAAAACTCTACTTAATTGGCTTTTACCTGCCAATACATAAGAACTTTTTTTCAACGATTTTACAACCAATTTACAAGGACATACTAATGTCTTCAGCTGACATATCCATCAATACGAGGAGTTGCAAACGCCGTTTTATGAGAGACCTCCTTCCTTAACATAGCGTTGAATCAAGGAAGGGTGCGGTACTGATGGGTGCTATCCTTCCGCATACCACGTCATTTTCATTATTTCCATTATACCATCTACTGATTGTCAGCAATTCGTCGACAGACGCATACGAATATTTACGGTTTAAAAAAAAAATTATATTATATTCTACTGTTCATACCATTTTCTGTTTTTACCGTCATATTTTCTAATTTTTACAGCACCGTAACTATGGCAGATATGTATATCTAATAAAAAAATTACTTCGATGATTTAGTAGGAAATAATTATTTTTTAGGAAGATGTAATTTAAAATGTTTTAAAATAATAACTGAGCTAACTGTAGAAAAGTACAATATTGAATGTTCCTTGTTTTTCCTCTTATTCACACCCACATATTAAACATGCAATAATATATAAATAAAAGTTTCTGCCTCCTTATTACTATGCTTTTACTTGAAAATTCTGTTTATATTATCTTTTCTATCATACTTATAAGTGGAAAACTTAGATGAGGTATTTTAAGATAAATATAATTTTCAAGAAACAAATTTGTATTTAACAGCCAGTTTTGAAAAGAATTATTTGATTTTTTTTTGTTCTGAATAACTTGAATTCTGAACACCAACACCTTCCATGTCTTATGTCTTAGAGAATTAAACTATGCAATTTCTCTGCCTACAAAGTTAATTCATAACTTAATAATTAACAAAGTTATTAACAACCTTTCCTTAATTGTAGTACTGTCATTGAATACATGTCTCATTTCGTCGACTTGAGTCCTCTATGATCGAGAGAGGAGGAGTTTATATTATTTATCGATGGTGTTTTTGATCGGCAAGCCATATCATCGTTAATTCTTCACCAAATCTCAAGATTGAGCCACAAATTTCGAAGGCTTCCTTCTCCTTCAGGGTGGCAAAATAGTCCAATCACCCTGAAAATTTAGGCAAACAAGTTATGAAAGAAAACAAACTTTATTTGCGAATAACTAAAAAATTACACACATTTCCCACATTTGTTACACCCATGATTATATAAAAGATTACTAAATTCCCTAGAATAGGAAAAACAATTATCGAAATCGGACAGTTTTTAGCAAAGACACGGCTTATTGAAATTTGTAAACATGTTGGTTTCAAACATTTATGAAGATTTAAATAAATTTTTGTTTCCTTCGTCGATTATATTTACCGATAAAGTAACAATTGATTTATTTATCTTTCGATTGCATAATTTTCTTTTCTTATTAATTTGGCGTTCGATAACAATATGCTGTGCGAATTTTTCGCACGGGCCTACTAGTCTTATATGATGTAAGCTAGTCTGTTATGTCTTACAGTAATCTATTTAAAAAGTTTAAGTCTCGTTCTCAGAAATATTGATTCACCTTTCTGTTTGATTCAATTTCTAACTTTTTATTTATATGCTATAAAATAGCTAAAAGGCCAAAAACAGTTAACGTTACGTTATAGCTCTACCATAACTATCTTCCCTATCATCTAAAACGCGACTTCCATAATCCATATTTTCTTCTATACTGTACATTTCTATGAATTATTTCTAATAATTATAAGTTACTTAATTTATTTTTACACCAGCCGTTATATCATAAGAGTTGCCAATAGATCAATAATTATTTGTTCGTATCCTTACAAATTACATATTTGAAAGTGTTTAAAAAAAAAAGAAATATATATATATATATATATATATATATATATTATCTTGGGATCACAATCATACCCAGAGTCTATCTTACAAATTGGCCTTATTCGCTATATACATCCGCGAAGGTCGGTAGCATTCCAGGCTCCAGGAATAAATTTACAACGATTATATGTCCTGAATCTGCGATTTTTTGCAACCCAGATTTTTTTTTTCATATTTTCGTTTTGTATTTTTTTTCTCCAAAACGGTATTTTAATTTGATACCTTGATATTCAACGGTTCAAAGCTGTAATTTAAAAACCTAAATTCATTCCTGAATCAGTGGAGGTATTTAAATGTTTTTGATATTTAATTGCAAGTTGTTTAGACCTATAAGGTTTCAATTTCGGTTTTACTTATTAATAATATAATTTACCTTCCATTAACTAAAATTGTATCAATTATATATTTAATACCGTTTTGTAATTTATTTGTTATTTTTTTTTTTTTACACATACGAAGTTTTTAAGTATTTTGTCATTTTATTTTGACATAATCTAAAGTATATTAGAAATGGCATATATACGGTAAATATATAATATATATATATATATATATATTAAACTATGTTAATAGAAAGTAGTAGTTTAAGTCAATGGATAGCCTGTGAGGAAACTACGGAATCAATTCCTGTTGATTCGGACGTCTCTGAAATTTCAATCTGACAATGTTCGCGATATGTCAACAGCAGTTTATGAGTATCATGAAGTTTGCCTTTTCTCAATATTATCATTATTAGTGGCTTATTTAAATGAAATATTAATTACGTCAAAATACATAAATAATTTACGTATCTAACATTAGAATGTTTTAATAGATTATTGTGATTAACTTAAAGTTATGAAAACCTACTCTCCGATATAATTTCTTATGATTACAACTAAATCATAACTGTAAATATGTGGTTTTCCCATTTTTCCCATTTCCCGTTTTATAGAAGGCATCTGACCACATTTTTATTTAATTTTTTTTAATCGAAGTTGTGTAGATTTTGTAGACACACGCAAAATCGCATTATTGTTTGAAACGTGTTATGACGGTCTACACCGGTGCTGTAGTAGTTTCACTGGACTCGTTATTACTCTCTTAAGTGCTTGATGATCAAGTAGCGTGAGATATTTATGGTTGTTTTTGGTATAGGCATCGATCCTTTAGGATTACTTAATATTAATTTACTTAAATAAAATGTAATAACTTTTACTGATATCACTGCTCTCCGATCTCTACGAAAAAAATATATCTAAGGTATCTTGAATTTATTTCTTTTTTTTTAAAGCATCATTCTATGAAACATCGAAATACATAAAGTAGGGACTTACTGAGTAACTGCGTCCTTAGGTTTTGGTATTACAATACGAATAACCCCTATTCCGAAGATCAATTGAATGGAATAACAATCATTGGAAATTAACATCATCTCAACCTTCATTACTAATAAAATCCAGGTTAAAAATATAAATAAATACAATTCTTTCAGCCCGCTTGGGTACAACAATCTCAAGTCTGGTACTTGGGACTGATGTAAAAACTCTTTGAATTCCTAACCCGTACACTTTTCATTGTTCGTTCATATCTCACTGACACATTATTCAAAGTAAATTACAGTAATGCTAATTCATCTCTCTTCTTCGACTACTGGTGCACCTCAAGGCAGTATCCTCGATCCCATCCTCTACGAATATATACAGCTGACATCCAAAACCATCCTAACTCACTCATCACCACAAATACCGATGAGATGTGTATGCTTTCAGTTAATAATGACCCATTCTTTTCATTTCAAACTCACCAAATTACGTACAAGGAACCTTGAAAAAATGGTGTTAAAAGTGAAGAATCAAGGTAAATACAATGGTAAACAAATAGGTCTGAATCACCATGTCACTTAGTTGTTAACCCATGGCGTATTGTCCTACAGTATCCTTTAAGCATACTCCACTTATTTTTGTTGAACAGGACTAACTTTATGATTGAAATCATCTTATAGCCCTTAGATGACAAGATACTGTCGACATGTCGGATGTTGCAGCTACTTACAAAACAAAATTCCAATTAATTAAAACTAGTTATTTTATCACAAACAAAATCATTCATAAAGATGTTCCCACATGTCATCAATTGAATCAGATTCAGATATCTATTATTCCCTTACACGAACATACCCAATTTTTTTCAACATAGCTTCACATTCTCGATTCCTGATAGTGCTTCAAAGTTTTTGGAAAAGAAAATGGTCTTGTGCACTTCTAATTTAGAACTTTTTTAAAATCTGAAGTGGCCGATAGATAGCTACTCAAAAAGGCTGTTCATGTCATTATTCTTATTTTCTGTGCGGACTTACTTGTATTTTAATTTTGTAACAAAGCTATGGATTTCAAATAATAAAGAATAACAAGGACTGTGAAGAACACACCTTACTCACGTTGCTCATAACTAAGGTTCGTCCAAATAGTTACGTGACGTCAACCATTGTTCTTGCTGTCAGGGTTATCATAGGAGACGTCCGTTGCGTCACATCTCCGCAATGAATCTTACCAAAATAAAACTAGAGAGCTACCAAAATAGTTCAGAAGCTATTTTCGGATTGAGTAAGTTTTAGTCCTGAATCAAAGATGCTCTGAAGAAAAGTTGGTATAATGTTTTGTTAAGATAAAAAGTAAAATTAAGTTGAAGGCACCTTTTATTAATTTGACCTATTCGTCGTAATATTAGTTCATTAAAAAATTTATTCTTTATTCATTATTATATTGTGTGTTGTAATAACGTTAATAGGTTTAAGTAATTCGAAATTAGAGATTTTCGTATTAATGTTAAAATGTTTATATTAATTTGGTCTTCTTTCTGTTTCAGGTGAGAGTCATGAAACTCTATAATGTGAGTACTTTGATAAATTTGTTTATTATACTTATTAAAATCAAGAATTTCTTTTTCAGTCTTAATTTGTACAGCCTCAGTATGATTGCCGTTTTAAATTCAATTTAAATAAATTAAAATTTAACGGTCAAATCAATTATAAAAACCTATTTTATAAGAACATGGATTCGGTTGTATTTTATTAATCACAAATTTAGAATTTGTTTTTACTTACGATCTACTGATACGTGTATCTTAAAATAAATAATTCTAACCACTGTTTTAAAAAATAATTTAACTATAATAGTCGGTTTATTGTAGGCCTACTGCCAACAGAGTGGAAATAAAAAATAAATTGTTGATAAGCTAAACCCACTGAATCCAACAATTTTGAATATTTATTTTTTATAACTTTTCTTGTGGTTTTTTAAGTTCAAACGATATTTGTGCCAGACTCTCTGGATCAACATAACATTAGCTACTTCTAAAATTTTAAATGTTTATATATTTTTTTCTAAAATAATTCCAAATATCAAATTCAATTAGCAATTGATAATCTTCAATCTTCTTTCACAAAAGGTTCATTATTTTAGATTAATGTTTGATTGGTTTGATTTATTAAAATGTTTTATTTAACTTATTCATATATTCCTTTGTTTATATTTTCTGATAAAATATATTTTCTACAAAATGATGACTAGATATAAGTTCCAAATAACTTTTAAGTATAAAATCAGAGCTTTTAAGACAGGAATTATATACAGTAAGAGTATGTATATATATTTCCTACTTTAGTTGGATAATAGTACTTAAGGCCGATAATTCAGCATTTAATGCAGTCTCGGAATAATACGGATATTATGGAAGCCAAGAAAGAATGCTAGAAGATATAATATATTCAACTTAGCCCTCACCTTCAAGCATTGCGAATAAGTGGCCTTAGAGCACACCTCTACACTGCACTGTCCAGCTTAACGAGGTCTTATGGCTGCCATCTTCCCATTTCACTTACCCGTTTACTGGAAAGTTGTTTTCTAATCCTGATATAATGTACGGATTATCCAGTCCATTTGTATGGGAAATGTCTATTTGAATTTAGTGCCAAGTCACCGTAATGCGCATAGAAATTCAGCATTATTCCTTTACTCTTCGTCTAATAGAGCAAGTAAGCAGAAAATGTAATAGTGTTATCGATGTGAAGTGTTAAGTGATTCTATATGGCTTCTTGCTTTATGATGCTATATACATTTCTGCCGTCTATTGAAGCTATAAAAAAATATGTTATAATTATTACGTTAGCAAAAATTCAACAATAACATCTCTTAATGTTTTTTTTTCGTCTGATAATTCTTGTGGCTATAAGTATATGCAGTCTTTATCGCTTACAGTTAAAAAATAATTATAACTTTCTGAACTTTTTACTTTAGCTTACATAGAAATCTAATATATAGGTAAGCGAAAGTATGGCAATCGTGAAAATTGTCGAATCTAAGTTTTCAACAAAAACACAAGTTTTGAGGAATTTAGGGTTCCAACTTTTTTTATCAAAACTGGCTAACCGTAAGTGCCACTTTATATCATCGTTTTTACACATTTTTACAATTTTCACGAAAATGGCTCTAAAGATTTTTGTTAAATTCATTATATCAGAGTAAAATTAAGCAGTTTTAAACATAATTTAGGTCTTATTCTCATTTATGTTCTCTTACAGGGCTTAAATGCATAATTTGTTGAAAATTTCTTTCTTTAAAGTACCATTACTTTTTTGTTTTGATTTGATATAATTAACCATTTCACATTGAAATCTGATATCAAATATATTTTAATTTGATAAGTAACTATAGCAGAAAGTAAGTTAAGAAAGTAGCTATAAAGTAGCGTAGCTTAATGGGGAATCGAAGAAAACCGAGCATGATGGAAGAAAGATTAGAATAAGCTTCCATAAGACACGTGCTATATAAAATACAGGATCCTATAATATATATATATGGTTATCATGAATGCTGGGTTTGGTATTATTTAATATTTAGTTGTATAGATTACAGCTATGGAAACATTATAAATCTGTATTTATATCAATGCCTAAATAAATAAAAATAGTCATAATGAAATGTGACGACCTTCTTTATCAAAGGCACTCTCCTCTGGTAAAAATATTTAGTTGCACTTATTTATTTATTACAATCAAATAAATAATTAAAATTTAAAGTCGTAAAAACAAATGGATTGTGACAAAAACAATATGAATGTAACACATTATAGAGTGTGAAAAAATTTGGTAATTATTTGAAGATAAGGATGATTGGGGTGATTGTGGGCTGGGAAAAGGAACCAGATAACAATAGGCATAATAACATTGAATAATACAGAATTTTTTTTTAAATTTATTTATATGATATTTACAACTGTATTCAAAAAATACATCTAGTAAATTCGCACATGGATATAATGACACGAAACACATTTTGAGAAACTACCCATTGGTAACACTCTAATAATACAGAATTAAGATTAAAAAAGGGTGAAAGGTATAGACCGATAATTTTAAGTAGAAAAACTTAACATAAAATGAAGTGGATAGAATGAACATTAGAATAAAACAAAGTAAGTAGAATTATAACAGTAACAGAAAACTAAGAAATAAATAATAATAACGGTAGCAAAACACGGACCAAAGAAATAAGGATAATAAAATATAAGGTAACATAAGCAATGAAAATGGTAATCTAGAATAAAGTGTAAAACAGAGAAAAGTATGTGAAGTTATATAAGGAAATAATAAGATATAAATAGAACATTACGATATTGTAAAATCTCTCAAAAATATTATGTGAAAAAGATATATGAGGAAATGTATCATATATTGAAAATAGAATATAGAAAATGGAGTTATGGAAAAAAGAATTGGAGATATTTAAAATAGAGTGACGGAAAGGACGAAGAAAAGGAGAAAAATAAGATAATAAAAATAAACAAACCTGCTATACAAGAAATAAAGTCAGACAGACGCAGTTATAGCGAGAGGGTGGGGGGAGGGCTGACAGATAGCCCCCTCTTAACGTTTGGCTGAAAAATGAATTGAAGCACAGGAACGTATATGGACGAGAGATTGATTATAGATAATATTTATTTAGAATAGAGTACCTGATTTACGTAAAAAGTGAGATTTTCATTCAACCTTTAGTTTTCTTTTTCTTTTATCTCATTAAAGAGGCTCCTTTTTGTTTTCTTTAATCTCACTTTCTACGTAAATCAGGTACTCTATTATAAATAAATTATTTATTTAACGACTCGACAGGCGCCTGGAGCTGCCCTTGGCTCTCTCAACTGCCCTTTCCCAATCATTTCGGTCAGCAGCATGTCTGCTCCATGTCCCATGTCTACTCCCAACATCATCAAGTCCTCAGCCACGGAGTCCTTCCACCTGCCCTTCGGTCTTCCACGTGGTCTGACTCCATCCGGGGTTCCATAATATAATTTCTCACGGCTCTACCTTCATCCATTCTGATAATATGTCCCAGCCATTTTAAGCGTTGAATTCGCACGAAATGAGAAACTCGGAGATCGTCGAATAAGTCGTAGTATTTTTAGTAAAATGACTCAAGTGCTTGGATATGCTGATGATGTGGCGCTGGTTGGACTGTCCCTCAAGGCGATCAAGGATGCCTGTGAAAGGTTTCAAAGGGAAGCTGGAAGAATGGGGCTATCCATAAATGAGGAAAAACAAAAATTATGGTGCTCAGGAAGAAAACACCTATAAATCCGCCTAAGCATTATGTAGTGGGACAATATACGTTTCAATGCGTGTCCCGTTTTAAGTACCTCGGTCGGCTCCATCGTTAATGATCAGGTTGACGAAGAAGAAGAAATTCAAAATCGGGTAATGGGGGCTAACTAAGCATATTTCGCCCTATGAAGTAGGGTTACCAAAATTATTATATACAAAACAATCATCCGACCTGTACTGGTCTATGCCTGTGCAACCTTGACCCTACGCAAAAGCCTGGCTGAAAAGACTAACAGATTTGAAAGAAATGTGTTGAGGCGCATCATGGGGCCAGTTAGAGAGAATGGTGCATGGCGTTTAAGGAAGAACAAAGAGATCTACGACTTATTATAAATAAATATTATTCTCTATTATAAATAAATTATTCTCTACAGTTAACCATAAACACACAATTGTAGGCATTTATTATGACATTTATTGCTAATTATGGCAATTAAATGTTTTAAATAATACTTGTCGTAAACCAACGACTTCCTGTCCTACAGTTTCCTTTAACAATACTCCACTTATCCCTGTTGAGCAAATCCGATACCTTGGACTCCATCTGGACAAACGACTAACTTGGAATCCTCATACTAGACTGAAACGACAAGAAACCGCTCGACGTTTCCGATTACTTCAGCACTTGATAGACAAACGCTCTAAACTTCCCATTAATTACAAAAGACTCATATACTTGACTATAATAAGATCTATTTGGACTTACGGAGTTGAGCTATGGGGCTCCACTAAACCATCGAATTCCTCTCGCATCCAATCCTTACAATCCAAAATCCTTCGTAAAATCCTCAATGCTCCTTACTTTGTCACTAATAAAATTATCCATAAAGATCTTAATGTTCCTTATGTTTCAGATCTGGCCCAATCCAGATACCTATCCTTCCATAATAAACTTCAGAATCATCCCAACCCTCTCGTTTCTAACCTTGCTTCCTCTTCAATTCCTGATAACCCTCCGAGGCGTCTGAAAAGAAGATGGCCCCGTGATCTCCTAATGCAGTCATATCATTAGAGTGCTACCATTGGGTAGTTACTCAGCAAGTGTATTCATGTCATCATATCAATTATGTCCAAATTTACTTGATGTATTTATGTAATACAGTTGTAAATGTCATAAAGAAATAAAAAAACTAATAATAATAATACTTCGGTGATATGTTATGCGCAACACTTCGGATTTTTTTTTTAAATGTCATTATTTGTAATTAAAATTGTAATATTTAGCATTATATTGCTTCGAATTTAAGATATCTATTTCCCCCCAAAAAATAATTTTTAAAATGAGATGACTGGCTTTTGTCTGGTTATCCCCTTCCCTTCTTATACCCTTTCCTCCGGCCATGAAAGCGCCTATGCATGTAATAAATTTAAAGTTTACTATAATCCATGATCATATCGGTATAGTGTAATCTACCTATGTACCGGATTATTGAATTAAGATTTTAAATTATATTTAATGATTTCCTTAAGGCAAATTACTTCTAAAAATAAGAATAGAAAAGGATGAACCATTTATAAGAGGAGAGAGCCCTGAGGAAGACTAAACCTAAAAGAGAGCTTATTTCCATTTGCTTCCGGCCATTCGGATCACGTCCGACCACAGCTCGCATCCCAACCAGTAGCCCTTCATTAGGTTCCGCTGTCTTAGCCTGTTCTCAGTCATTGATCTTGTTGTCCCACTCCAAGGATCCACCATATTCGGTCGTATGTATACCTTTATTAATTGCCATACAAATGATATACATATAAAAGTCATTCCATTACACCATTCATGATTCATATCTAAGAATAAACGCTTGTAGGATATCAAAAGTACATAAGGAGGAAAAATAGCCAGAATATGCAGTCCTTTTATAAAGTTTGCCGAAGTTTTAACCCACATTATTGAGTCTAAAAAGTTAATATTACAGCAGAAAATGATTTTTTTTATTTTGATGACCAACATGTTTATTTCTAAAAGTCGGAAAACTTGATAAAAACACATATGGCTGCATATACTGACTTCTTGTGGTCCTTTAAATTTACCTACCTCAAAAGGATATGTCTTTTTAAAAAAAAAAATTATTGGTATTTTGCAAGTTCTATGCATCGGCATGCCTCCTCCGTAACCTCATTCAAAACCTTCTTATTCCAATTCCTGCCCAAAAAACAGTCAGATACTTGACATTACACATGTATTTCTTGTCATTCATCATCAAATGTGCTATTACAAGTGCTTTTAGGGTTATTGCAAGAATTTCCTACTCTCGATGCAATTTTTTTTATATATTATATTCTTATGATTTATTTACATATTATACATTTATTTATGATACATTTACATATTTAGGCTATTTATAATGGCAGATTCGGCATTCTTTTTTCTTACTTTAAACATTAAGTTGAGTAGCAATTATTGCAACTTTGGAAAATTCAACCATGACAAATCACAACACATCACTTTCACTCTTTGACATTAAACATACCTTCCTAGTTACCTTGACAATGCTGAAATTCCTCAAACAGATAAAATGCAATATTATCGACTGATATTCGACAGAAGAATGACATGGGGTCCACATATCAACAAAAAAAGAAAAACGTTAAACCTCAATCTCCGACTGTTATACTCACTTCTCTCAAGATGCTCAATATTAAACTTAAAACAAAAACTGAACACTTATAATTACCTACTTATCTATTTACAATTATCTACGGGACAGCCAAAACGACCAACATACGAAAACTACAAACTTTTCAGTCCAAAACTTTCAGGACCATAAATAAAGCTCCATGGTACGTCAATTAAGTAATAATAATTAAGTAAGCATTACTTTACGTAAAGACTTTTTTTTTCTTGTTTCGTCGGCCAAAGACTCCCATTGAAGTCTTATACTGCCCCCATACAGACCTTCAAATGCCTACAGTTAACGACCATATATGGACCCACTACAAACGATTTCACAATAACTTACATGGACATACTAACACACTTATACAAAGTATGACTACATTTAACATGCCCGAAAATACACTTAAGAGGCTCAGAAGGAGCTGGATATGGGATTTCCTCTCTTAAAAAGATGCTAAATTCAAGACAGGAAGGGATGCTCCTGGGCACTCCTCTCCTTCACGCCGATGAGCCCATTCATTACCTTTACTCTTGCCGACAGCAGAACTGCTATTTCTCATTGCTCATGACGGTTGTGGGTGAAGAAATGGAATTAAAAAAATAAAACATCAAATTGAGCTTGCTTATTAGAAGAATTTAATTTGTCTTTTTCTTTTTTTCTTGGAAGTGCATATTTATTGTATATAGTTTTAATTTTTTTATACATAGTTTTTTTTATATAGCTGCTAGTTCATATAATGTTTTTTTTTTATTTATTTTATTAAACCTTTAGGTGAGATTTGTGTTTTCTTTTTGTACGATTTTGTTATATAGTGACTTTGTCCCAGAATAAAGTTATTTTCTATCTTCTTCTACTGTTTGTTAACTATATCTAACTAATCTTTGATTATAAGTTAGTATTTTTTTTTCTTCTTCATTTGAAGGATTCATTCCAATTTTGAACTATTTCCATTTTTGAACCATCAATATTATGTTTGCTACCATAAACAGAAATAATCCGAGACACAACAGAATAATATTTTATTATCTGTAATTTCAGACATTTCCAAAGTAAAAATTATAAATATTTCTAACTTCTTTTATTCGAAAAAAACAGATTATCATACGAATTAAGAAAAAAAACTGTTATAAAGTTTCTTTTTGACATTATTCATTAAAAAAAAAAAAACATTGCTTCTTTGGATTAATAATTATGGTTAATTTCTCGCTCCATCAATTCAAGACAACCATTAACCTCCATGCGGTCGGAAAATGATGTCGCTGTTTACCGCGAGTTCCTCCAATCGAAGAAACGCTATCCGAGAAATTCCATCCATATAAACCTTGGCCCCATTACCTATTTTGCTAAAGTTTTCATTCCTATTTGGAGAGAGGCCTGGATAATTTCTTGTTGATTTATTAAAGACGTTAATGGGTCGCAATGAGAACTAATGGGCCTGTTTTGCAATCATGGACCGTTGCCCGATCCGGAGAACCAATGAGGATGTAACCTGATTAGCCTTAATAAGTAGAAAATTCGAATACTACATATCCTTTTATTATTTTATTCCTAGTAGCATCCCTTACAAAACAGGTCTAAGTTTTTTTACTTTTTCTTCAAGAAATATGATCATTGAATTTTTGAAATTCGTTCTTCTTTTAAAAGCCTCGTATTTGTTAAAAATCCATGTTACCTTGTCCTTCGGTATTAATAATTGTTTATTTAGTACGTATATCGATTCATGATTACTTCCTTGTGTGATTTTATCTTACGAACCATACTTATTCAATTAGTTCAATGCTAATTGATGTTTTTCCTTGACATTTTCTTCTTGTGTCTTAAATATATTATTATTGTATTTCTTTTTTTTTTTTAACCTATAGTAATCATATAAAATGTGTTGTTTCTTGGATGAATATAAACTGTTTTGAAGTTAAATTTGTTTGATAAAAAATTATTACGTTTATCAATTGATAATTTGATATCGTATTAGAGGATTTTCCATTTTAATTAACTTTATTTCTAAAACAAATGGACATTTTTTTTAATGTAGTTGAAAAGACACTATTTTAATATGATTTTAGGTCATAATTAAATTTATGACAATGAATGAAATGTTGCAAAATACTATTTCGTCAGCTAATTTAACTGTTCAGGTCTAGAAGGAATAATAAAAGAATATACTAATAAAGAATAGAATAATAAAAAAAAAGCAGTGTTAACCAGAATCAGTGGCCTAGACTTCAGGAAGGTGAAGGGGAGCCATCCCCAATTAAATCTTAAGGGGAAGAAAATATCGTTTCGCTTGTCCAAAAAAAATGAAGTAAAAAAAATTAAAATTATTAATAAAAAGCTACAGGAATGAATAAAATTTGTAAAATAAAATCTATTAAGAAAATACCAAAAGTCGACTAGCTGGCTATGCTAGAACCTAGAAGTAGATAGTAATTATTTTATTTTATTATTATATTTACTTGTGATTTATAATAAAATGAGATAATATACATCAATGTTCCCTTGAATTTTATGATTCAATCACCTCTCATGTGTACCTCTCAATTTACCACTCTCAATTCTTATTACATTTTACGCGGCATAATTAAAACAAACATATATAATACGTATAAGTGTAGTGAATGTTATGTTATGGACATTTTTACATAACTGGTCACACTATTAAAACGGGATACTTTTTTTTTGTTGAGGTTGTACCAACCAACTAATCAAAAATATTTTTGTTATTAATATTGTTGATTTATAGCTGTAAACGTTCTAGAAATATACCAATATTATGGAGGCTGTCTTCTTCTCCTCGTGTTTAATGTATACAAATACGTAATATATTCAGTTGTTTTGTTTAGATATATTCAAGTACATCCATACAGGTAAAATAAATAAATAAAATATATTAATAAAATCATAAATAAATTTATTTTTAATATTCAATATTATATTTGTATTTTCCCAATAATTATGTTGATTTTTGGCTTTTTATAAGTAAATAAATCGTTATAAAACCTTATTTCCCACTTAAAATAAGACATCGGCAAAATCTAGAAAACTATGTAGAATATGAAATAGATAGTAGTACTATATAGTTCATTTTGTGTGTACATATTGTATAATATAAAATGTAAATGAATATTTACAACCATAATGTTTGTAGTCCATTAATGTGGAAGACTGTGTTATTATTCAATAAACTAGTTACGCTATACCGGTTAATAATGATTTAGGTAAAATAGGTCTTTTGAAATGTTATTATACTTTTATTATCCTTCCTTTTCTCTTTGCGTTTGCCACCTTCCATTTTGAAATTGTTTCATTCTATCCTTTTTTTTTTTCTTATTTATGGTGGTTTGTGCTTCCTTTCTTCCATGAGTATAAATAGATGTAAATAAGAAATACACTTGTGAGTTTGTTACATCTATTGATTGTCTTAGATATTTTATAAATTTCCAATCGTTTTCTAAGCTCTGCGCAAATTATTATTTATTTCTATGTCAATGTTTCTAAATTTAACATTAATAAAATCCAAAACTCTTTTTTCAGGACAAAAAACTAGATCAATAAACACACTCATAAAATTATAATTTCTTTTTATATTTTAGGATCATTAGTTAATTTATTAAAAAAATGGCATTCTTCTTTTAAGGACTTCCTTTAAGGACAAGTCGATATTTATGGCTACTTTTTCAATGCTCGTCAAACAATTATTTTTACTCTGAACCTTAAAATTTTTAATTCGTTATCATGACTTCTAATAATAGCTATTCTATTTTCCATCCTGGGAATTGAGTAGAATATTTTTATGTAAACTATTTTGTTTTAACATATTGTTTCCAGTATTGAATTATAATTCAAAACTTTAAATAGAGGATAAATAGAAATCAATATTTTTTTTTATTTGTTGATGTATATTAGGTTTAACGGCCTTATACGCACTAACTTTGTCAAGATAGGCGTATTGACTTACAGTTTCCAAACTACTGACAGAACGGCGGTTATTAATTCGATAAAAATGTAATGATACTCCGATGTGTAGAAATATACATTATAAAATGATAGTGATAATTTTAGCCATATCGTCAGACACCTCAACTCATCATTATCATTATCATTAGGAAATAGGGGAAGCCGGGGCAATGCTGAGAAACTGCTTTTATATTCGGGAAACTATGATGACCAGGACTGATATGGGATCATAACCTTAACAATCTCGAGTATAGTGGGACTATCAATTTCACCGAGGCGGGGATAATTTATTTCTTGGGGCCTACTCTTGTTATAATTGATTGGTTGAAGCTGTAGAAAAACCCTGCCTGCTTACGTTAGAAATAGCAAGGGAGGAAGTAAAGGAAAATTAAAAAAATTAGGTATAATTTGTACTCTGATTTACAATATTTTGCGATTTTAAAGGCACTGTTCAATGTTCTACATTAACGGTTGTTCAAACATATATCACTGAATGTTCTGTCTTATTATCAAAGAATATGGTATTCAATTTCAACTAGCGCTAATACAACATAAAATAATTTCTTCTGATTTGAGAGCTCTGACCATACAACTGAGTAAAAAAAAAAAAAAGGTGTAAGCCCGAAAACCCTGGTCCTGGTACGGAAATTTACATTCTTGTTCTATCAGAAAGCTGTTACTTAAGATCAGATAAGAATGTTATAAATTCATATGTATCTTTAAACTTGTATTAATGCTGGTTCTTTCATTCACTGCATACGGCATATATATATACACTGGATGATCTACTGGGGAGGAAGCATTCGGACTAAAGTCCTTTTGTGTTAAACATCATTAGTTAATTCCTTTTTCCTCCACAGGAATAACCGCTAACAAAAGAAAAAAAAGTTAAACTCCCAAAAATTAAATCTTACAGCCGGTACTGTATACATATATAAATGACTATAATTATAGCTTAATACTTGAATAGCGAAGAAATGTGATAAGAAATTCGGATTTGGTTATTTTTGTCTCTTTTTTAATAGGTTAAATTTAGCTTCCCCGTCGACTCCCGTTCTTCCTTCTTTATAATTGTTGTAACTTTCACACAAATAATTTTAACAGTTTATTCAGTTTCCCCATAAATGAGGCTAAATACGGTTTATCGTTAACGAGCACGACTGTTAACTCATAGACGACATAACGAGCTGGACTCATTCCCAGCCCTCTCAGCAAAGACATCAACCTCCTAGGTAGAGTTTTGTATTGTCCCATCTGTCGCCAACGTGTAGCGACTCTTAGTGAGCTAGTTGGAATCGTGAATGGAGTCGTTGGAAACACGACTAGGCCGTTGGTTGCGAAATCAATCGAGAAATTCCCCCCGCGGGGTCAGCTTGAATGACGCAACGTGACAAATCTGTCTTTTTACCTTATCTCCCTTCGGTCAGTCCTCATTTTTTTTATTATTTTATTGAATTAATCGCATGCGGCCGCTAAGCTTTCCTAGTAAAAATTAATTAGAAAAGTATGAAAAATAGTCTTGTTATAATTTAGATCCTTGTCTGACTGGGAAGTAATCTACACAACGGGTAGGAGCAAAAGGAAAATGAATATATTTCTAATTTGTAAAGTAATTATTTTGAATGGTTTTCATTCCTATGAAAATTTCTACCTCCAGTGTTTTACACCCACAAAGGAACAACTTTTCCCATCAATGTCTTCTCCGCCGTATACGTATATGTCAAAAGTTTAAAACCATTTTAAACTTTAAAATTTAATGCTATATTTTTAGTGACTATATGTGTATATGTGACTATATGTGTATGTGACTATATGCTATATATATATATGTATATATATATATTTGTTTTTATTACAGTATACATATATTTATTTACAGTTCACAATTGTTTTACGGCTAAAAAAATAAGCAGAGGAAAATAAATCTGTGAATTTGTGCTAAATGATCAACCGCAAGAATGATACGAGTCTATTTTAGGAAGTATAATGAAACTGTGGCTGGTAATCAGTTCTCGAAGTAAATGTTATTCAGGTAAAGTTTGTTTTTGACGTACAATTTTTTGTGAGAAAAAAAATTTGTCCTATTAAAAGTTTTTTACAATTATAATAAAATTATAATTTCCCTTCCCCGGAAATAAAGAAAGCCACGTCCATTTTTGTATTTGTTGAGTGAGCCAATTTCACATAACTTTAAGCTATTAAAATTTGCTTCTTAGTTACTAAATTATTTAATTAAGAATTGGACATGGTATCCTTTACTTTTGGGCACAGATTTTTATAAAAATATTTTAAATTAAATCATTAAAGTAATATTACATCATAAGTAATTTAAATCATTTTAAAAAAAACTATTTTTTACCTAAATGAAAGAAAGCCCAAATAATTGTGATAGAGAAAAGAAAAGTAGATAAACTAAATTTTATAATATTACTTTAACAATTACTACCACACTGACACTTAATTTTCTTTAGAATATTTGGAAATGACTTTAAAGCTGAAAAGTTATAATATAGAGGAAATAAAAACTTGATCTTTTGTAAGACATTGACAAGTTATTGATTAAATGTAATAAATTTATCAAAATCGCAAAAAAATTAAAAACCAGAATAAGATTATATATCCTAAATTGGTCAATTTTTGCTTAATCTCAACAACAGTTAGCACAATATGACATTTGAAAAATTGAGTTTGATTTATATTTTTAAGGTTTTACTAAGAGATTAAGATGAATTTATCAATAATATATATTTCCATTCGAAATACACTCATTTTAATTTTTATTGATCATGGCTTACTCACTTCGTTTTACAAATAATTTTTAATCCGATTTTTTACTTACGTCTTTTCACTTTCTGAGTTTAAATGTACTAAAAAATACAACGAAAAAAAAATCTGTGTGTAGTTCGATACAGTGAATGATATCTAATGATATATATGAAATACAAAAATATTCTTCAATCGTGATATAATTTTCACTATATCATAGTGAGTTCACTTTTGAGATACACTTTTAAATCCTTTGCAATATATAATGCGAAATCGGATTTAAAAGGATCCCCATGCCTGTCATGTCATTACATCATTATAGCCATCACATTTGCTGATTGTTAACTTATTGTTGACAGGTGCAAATACATATTTAATAGACAAAAAAAAAAAAAAAAAAAAAAAAGTTAAATTATATTTACGATAATTTTAATTGATATATAAATAATTTACTGAAGTATAATTATAAAATATATTTCATTATGTACTTGATAATTATCTCTGAATCCATTGATTTATTTTTCCATGAAGTCAGAAATGGTAGACTTTTCTATTGTATATACAATAAAAGTTGTTTTCGTATGCTAAAAATCTTTTAGGAAGAAAGAATTTAGCCGAATCGATCTTTTTTTTTTCATCCATAAAAAAATCCCTAAATGTTCTCATCCTGTTCCTGGTGGTTAAGAGGAATTGGTTTTGTAAGAGACATAAAGCTGCAATAACCTTTTCAAAATGTTCACTTAGTTTTGAAATGTGTGGATATGACCTTTAGTTGCATGTCCGAGTTCCATTTCGCTGTTCAGCAGTTCTCATAAATTTTGTACCAAGACCATTTTCTAATGTTTTAAAAAAAAATTTATACTGAAATTCGTGCCAGCTCTATTAGCTCTAACATTTATAAATATTATAATATTCTTTCAATGCAAGAGTAGCCTTATTGGTACTCCAGCAGTTGTTTTGTGATTGTCTTTAGCCAAAGCTCTGAGACTTGTATTCTGCAAGTACAAAATATTGCTATGATTTTTTTGCAGAGGAACTGTGCAACTTTAACTAAAATTATTGAGGAGGGAGGATGTACCAAATTATATAGCGAATCTTCTCTCATCGGGCATTTCTATAAACTCCATAAAATTTTAAATAATGTAATATCACTGAGGTCTTTCGCTAACCGGATGCTATCTATAACGGACACCGACTGGTTTGATGTATTTTTATTGATAAGTTTCTCAATAACGGAGAGCACAAAAGCAGTGAAGCATATATTCTGAGAACATCGTTTTATTTATAATAACACAGTTCAATTATGCTTAGAGAAATCGGTTCGAAGATAGGAATTATATTTTGAATATTTCATTGTTAGTTCTCCTACAGAATTTGCTGACAAAATGTCAATCCGCGTCGTAAAAATTTGTTATTTACTCAATAAGACATTGTAAAAATATAAGTATGAGACATTTTAGTTTTACAGCATATATATTTAATTACATAGAAAGAAAAAAACTCAATCTGGAAAAAATAACAGAAGTACGAAAAGATAACGTATTGATTTTTGATGTTGAAATCACAACCAACAGGCTGACTTAATACAAATTGTAAAAGTACATACAGTAATTTAAAAAATAATAAAAACAAAAAATTCTCAAGAATAATTATTGGAAACTGATCATTTGGTACAAGATATTTGGTAGGAAATATTGCCGGCGAAAGGAGGGGATAAACAACTCTAACTCGCTATAAAGCTGGGGCACGTGGAACCTTCTTGAAGTACCGAAAACAAATCTTAAAAGACAGTTCAAGATTTTCTTCAGCCTATCCTCGAGTACAATTAAGAGGCCACCGTAAACCACACAGTCAAAGTGAGGGAAAATCAATGAGAAAACGAGGAACTTGCGGACAAGTTGTGAAAGATGATGACGGGAACGATGAAATAGTTTAATTGTATCGATTGACCTTCTGGAGATTTGAGCAATATGATGTATCTGGGATAGGTTCTCATCGATGGTAATACCTTAAGTTTTTTACAGTGGAGCTGAAAGTGATAGGTTGGTCATTTATTATTAAAGGAGGAAGGGAGGCAGAGGATCTAAGCTGGGAATTGGAACCTACAACAATGCCCTGAGTGTTTTGTTATGTTTAGTTTTAATTCATTCAAGCTTGGTTAGGCACTGATCCTATCTAGGTCTTTCTGAATCTTATTAAACGCTTCTAACAAGTCTGTGGACGGAAAGAATATATAAATTTATATCGTAACTTTATATCATCGATTATGCACATTTTTTACAATTTTCTCAAAAACGACTAAAGATTATGATTAAGCTTATTGTAAAATTAAGCGATTTTAATTATAATGCAGATTTTATTATCATTGATGTTCTCTAACAATGTTTAAATGCCTAATTTTCATAATTTCTTCCTCTAAAGTACCTTTAAGTTTTTTTATTTGAAATATTTAACCATTTCACATTATAATCTCAAATAAAATACGACTACAGATAATGAATGAAGAAAATTTATTTGTAAATAAAGGATAAATTAGGGTTAAAATACGTACGGAAACAGCCGAGAGCGCCCGATCTTACCCGATCCCTTCCCTTTACAAATACCTGATACCTCTCTTTACAGGACTTTCATATTGTTAGTTTAATTTTCATATATTACTTATCCATAACTTTCTTAAAAGGTTTTCACCCAAAATTTTCATATTTTAAGTTTAATTTTCATATATCACTTATCCATAACTTTCTTAAAAGGTTTTCACCCAAAATGTTGAGAATCTACTAGTATTAACTTAACAATAAACAATATTACGTTAATATTTATCAACGCTAAGTTATTTTTTCGACGAGTTCTGTGTGTGTGTATAATTTTTTTCGATATAACACAGAAGTTTTCGTAATGATTTATTTTTTCCCACATTCATTAGTATTGTTTGATACTGTAAAGCAGTCGTAAAAGGAAGTGAAGCAAACTTATAAATTTAACATATTCGATAGGCGGAAAAAAATGGTAATTAATTGTTTTAAATGAAGTAATACCGTCGATTTTACTTCAACTTCCTGTATAGAAAAATGTCTATCTATTCTAAGGTTGATAAGTAAAAGTTGTCTGATGCGCGCAACACATCAGATTTTTTATATTATAACAGTAGCGTGATTGTAAATTTCAATTTGTAAAACATCCACGTAAGTGCATCTTATGCTATTCCATATTGAAGGGAATTATGAATAAACGATCCATCAGTTAGATTAGCCTGACTTAAACCAGCCTTCCAATGGACGTGGGGGCAGCGGAACCGATAGCCATGGATTACCGAAGGCCCCAGATCGCGGCTTCCTGAAGAGGCTGTCCATCACCGAAGGAAAGTTAGCCTAGGCTTTCTCCTCCAGGCCCCAGATCCATTCCTCTTCTTCATGCTAATTCTTGCAGGACTCGCGGATCTCCTGACAGCCTTCCTTCTTTATGCTCGTCTTTAACCTCCGGCTCCTATTGTTGCTCTTGCATTGACCCAGGTGGAAAATCACTTTCTAGAATAAATCCAGTTTTTATTAGACACTTTTATAGTTTTAAGACCACATAGAGTTGGATTGGCGTTTTTTATTATTCTTATTGATACCGGGTACGGTCGCTGTACATCTGTTGCACTTTGGGCTAAACTACCTATATCCTAAGAATTATTTACCAGTTTATTACCCCTTGTGGGCTCCTACGCAAGAGAAACGCTGAACCAATGGCAGTAAATAAAGATTAACATTGTTCCAGGTTTTATTTCTGTGTTGTATCAATGGATTGTTTAATCGACATGCATCTGTTAATAGTACATTGCTGTCTTATGGAAAAACTAAGAATATTATTTTAAAAAGAACTATCATGATTAATACGTCGTTTCTCATTCTTTCTAGACGTTCTTTTTGTTTCTCCCTGTGTACAGGAGTATTTGGGACTAAGTTCCTAGCTTGTTGAAGAATTTCTTTACACGATAAAGCTATTTCAATACGCTTGTTAGTCCTTTAAACTGTTCATGTCACTAATTTTTTTTTTTTTAACGTTTCTTAATCTAAGCTCTATTATTTTGCAATCTTATATCAAGCTTAGTCAGACCAGTAAATAAGTTAACAATATTTTTACATAACTATAACAGTATTATGATGTGTAAGCTTGGTTCTGATATATAACCTTTCTTATTTGAGCAGTATATATATATTTTTTTTCTTCTGTTCTTCCCTACCTCACCTTTTAGGATATATGGAGGTTTCCCAGGCCGGTGGGTGAGAGCAAGGAATTTTAAATCCCCTCCGGCACCGGGACGCGAACTCCTACTTTTTAAATCTTTCTCAATTCCAGTTACCTGGTTCCCAGCCAACTCGTGGTGCTGTGCACACGTGTTTGCCCGTTCGTCTACTCCGCCCCCTTATTTGAGCAGTATAATGTTCTAAATGTAAGTTCAACTTCCACTTGGGGCAATTAATATATATTTCTCAGCAGCCGTAAAAAATGGATCTTGATACTCCCACTCTAGTAAATACGCAGCTAACTAAGGTAATCGCCTAAAAGGACCACAAGACCCACTTACCAGGAGGGCGGGGTGGCTGAGCGGACCAACGCGTGTGTCAAAACGCGTTGTCCGACAACCTGATAAACTAAAAATTATGAGCACGGGGGGGAAGGAGAGAGACAATCTGGTATCAATATCTCGCTCCCTTCCCTTACCAGAGGAGAAAAACCGTATACCCGAAAATGCGACATAGGGGAGAAAAATAAAAATAATAGGTTCAGTCTATTTCTTCGTCTAGCTGCTGGACAACTTCTCCCTAGCAATACTAGTACCATTACCTGGTCTAAATTTGATTTAGTCAATTTCTGAATCAAGATAATGTTGACAGATTGGCAGATGTATTTGCTAGTATTTGATAAATACAAATTATCAGTATTTTTTTTTTAATGTTTCTCTGTAATCCGTATAAATTATAAATTATTAAATTTAATTTAGTCCTTAAAATGTATTTCTTTTCCTTTAACGTATAATAAAACTAATTTATCGCGTTAATTTAAACTTCGATACATACTTTAAAGTTTACCTCAGCTACATGAAGCCTAACATTCTAAAAAAAACAAATAATTATTCTGCACGCAATCAATAATAATTTTCAAAAGAGGCTTTGGAATGAATTACAGTAAGTAGTAATGTAACACAAGGTAGGTAATGTAAGATTTGTAACTTTTTGTAAGATAAGAAGTTATTCATTTTAGGATATTCAAATTATGAAAATATTTCTAATTTCTCGTCACATTTTAACTTCGGGAACCCCCAAAGTATTATAGGTATTTCAATATGACATACGAAAAAGACCTTAAATGTTAAAGAATGTCCTGATCTTCAGAAGCAGAACAGATCTTTGTCTGATCTTTGTCTTGGACCAGGAAGGCTCCTAATTTCAAGGATGTAATCAGCTGTGTAACCTCGCCCGGGGGGCACAATGAGACCACTTTGAAATAAAGCCATCCGCTTAACGAGTGCCGGTAGTAATTAAATCGTAAACACTCTTTAAGAGCGTCATCTATTGTCTGGCGGCGTAGGTCACCTCCACTGTTCGGTTATTAAATCCATCTTAGGAAATATTATTCATAAATTAATCATACGGTCAAGGCCTGTAAAATTAATTATAAAAAAAAATAAGTTAAAAATGTTAATAAAAAGGTTTTTAATAACGATAAATTCTCTGAAAGAAAAATAAAGATACTATATAAATGAATGTTTAAAAGGTCCTTCAAGACCTTTCGAAAAAATAAATAATAATAAAAAATAAATATAAAACCGTGGTTACAACATAAGTAATTTTTATTTATACATCTTTTTTTGACCCGTGCTTACATTTAGTATTGAAATACATGTTTTATAAAATATTAATATAAAAAAGTGTAATTAGTTTGACTGACCCATT